>CM069907.1:100010639-100150686 GCA_036172215.1 Camellia granthamiana | reverse complement strand
GAAAATTCACATACTTAGATAAAATAAGATATATTTATAATTACCTTCATTCCCATCTTTTCCCGTCGCAGCAAGCATAACTCCTTTGTATCGTCATTTCAAAAATGTTCTATCAAGAAACAACAATGACCAACAATATTTGAAACCAGCAATGCATGCATGAAAAGTCACAAACACTCTTTTGAAACACTTGTTATCTTCAAAATCTAACTCAAAACGACTACCTGAATTGTTCTTTAATGCCTCATGAAAATTCCACTGTAATTGATCGAATGACAAACAAGAATCCCCATATGTACTACATTTTGCTTTTTCAACCCCCAACCAATTATAACTGATTGAGACCCCATACTTATCTTTCATTTCTTTGACAACATCCACTAGACGAGTTAAACATTTTGCACTTAGCTCTTCCAGTATTAGCCCAGAAACTAAGGTAGAAGTCATCCTAGCATGTTTACTAGTACGAACTACCACACCACACCACACCACACGTATGTTCATTGTTCAAAGTTCTTATGTAAAAGAACCCATTTGTTTTTTCAACTGAAGCATGTACACACCACATATATCCCCTTGATTCCTTATATGCACATTCTACCGTAACCCTCAGCTTGTCATTTTTAACATACGTAAACTGAAAACAAACCTTAATAGCATACTTGCATAAAATAGTATGGAACTCAACCACACCACCCTCAAACTTTTGTCCAACACTCGTAATATTATTTCGCCAACCAGCTGACAATAACACCTTTTCTTGGTGAGAACAAAACTTAAAGAGTGAATTCCTTTCAATATCCACCAGCCTATCACATTCACCATGCACAAAATCTACCCAATTAGACCTCACTTCATCCTCTTGATCAGAAGTACTACACCTAGTAACTGAAACATCAACTATATCAACACCACGTGCACAAATAACTCTTAACATATTCAGAAAATCAATATTATTTCGAACCATACAATTCGGATGGTCCACAATAGAATATGTAATACACATCGTCTCAGGTTTCAAATTCTCTCACGTTTTACACAAAATGCCAACCAATTCCTCAAAATTCAATTCGTATGAAACATTAATGACAATAGTATCATTCCCATATTTGCACAGCAACAACACTGCACTGTCTATTGAAACTGAAAGAAAAAACAAGAAAAATAATTTGTTCAACATAAAAACACTTCACAAGAACAATATAAAAGTCTAGAGAAATTTCTAATAATTATAATTTTCTCTGGATTATAATGACAAGCTTATAATTTTCTCTTGGACTCAAATAAAAGTCCAGAGACATTTACAAACTTATATTCACCTTCAAGATAACAAAACCAAATCACAGAAAAATTAATGAATCCAGGGAGAATCACAGAGAAATTTACTGCTAACTATTAAACACAATCATAGCAAAAATCACACAGAAGATCTGTTATGAAATTATAAGTTTCTCTGTGATTTTCACGGAACTACAAGCTTATAATTTTCTCTGTGTCATTCTGCAATATTGCACTCATATCAAGATCCAGAGAAATTTACAAACTCATATACACCTTCAAGATAACAAAAAAAAAAACACTGTACTGTCCATCTAAATTGAAAGAAAAAAACACAAAAAATAATTTTCGCTCAGAGAAACAAAAACTTGTATTCACTTTGTACAAACTTATAATTTTCTCTCAACTACAAATAAAAGTCCAGAGAAATTTAAGAACTTACATTTACTTTCTCAGATTCTATCTGCATTAGAAACTTCTAATAATATGTCCATATGAACTTAAAATTTTCTCTGTAATTTTCGTTGAATTATAATAACAAACGTGTAATTTTCTCTAGATTATACCAACAAAAGTGCAGAGAATTAAATTTATCTGGTTAAAAAAAACTCTCTGGTTTGAAAAAATAGAGAACAAAACTTATCATTGATCAGCATGTTGATGAAAAACAAAGCACGAAAAATGAACTCTAAACATCAAAATCAACTACACTGTCAACACTCTTTGAAATTGATCAAAAAACAGAAAATGAAAAATTAATTGCAAAAATAAAAATCAACTCTATCAAGCTGGCCTCTGTCTAAAATTGATCAATAACAGAGAATGAAAAATCAACTCCAAAAATTATAAACAACTTCACTGAGCTAACCTATCTTTTAAATTGATCAAAACTGAAAACAAAATCCTAATGCAAAAATACACTAGAAAAACTAATATGAAATCAGAATTCTTTCATAAAATTTAAAACAAAAATCAAAATCCATGTGGCATCTCCATCGAAAACATACCTGATTCAACTCCACTGAAAAACCTACGCAATCAACACACTGTAACACCTACACGATCGTAGCAATCTCTATCGTCAAGTCCACTGCAACACTTGCAAAATCCCTACGAAATCTCCAAACAAAATCTCCGACGAAATCAACACTCGTGAAGTTAGTTTCCAATGTCTCCACCGTGAAGTCAGCAATAGAATATTCAATTTCCCAAATCCAAACAAACTTAAGTTATAAAGAAGGATAAATTAGGTATTTTATAACATAAAATAAAGATGAGGGACCTTAGCCATCAAAACATATTATTGTGGACCTCTACTCCTATCAAAAGTTGGGGAGGGACCTTAGACCAATTTTTCTTTTAAGGGGTCTATAAGATCATTAAGATGTTCAAAATTATTGAAATCTTGTTAAATAATAGATTAGTTGTTTAAATTATTATTATTATTTTGTCCATTGTTCCTCCATCCAACTCAATACACCATTGCCTTGAACATAGATATAGATTTATTTATTTATTTAAAAAATCTAAGAAAACATCCCTTTTTGATAGAGATAGTATTTCATTAGCATTATACATTTTTATTTTTTTTACTTTTTTTAATAAATTATATTTTTGTACTTTTATTGGTAGATAATGATAGTTCTTTAGATTTAAACGTTACATCATTTTGTTGTAGAAATATGTGTAATAGTTTTTATGAACAAAGCAGATCACTTTTCTTGTGCAGAGTAAATGAAGGTAACAAATGCAAAATGAATTTAAAACAAAGATGATACGCTATAAAAAATAGTGAAAAATCGGAGAAAGAGAGAAATATAAAATTTACAAAGATGAAAGCAAACCCTCTACTCAAATGGGAAATAAGTATTTTGAGATACGAAATCATGAAAGCTATAAAACCAAAATGTATAAGTAATACAGTAAAACTATGGACCCAGAAAAAGTATCCAAAATCATTAATGTAAGGTTAAGATTCATTGTATACATGAACCCCACAACACAATAATTAATTTCAACCACACATACTTTCATGGTAACTTTCCTATTTCTTTTTTTCTAGGGCAGTAGAGTTACTGTAACTAATAGTGTAATCCAAAAAATATATATACATAAAATTGTATAACTTTATGCAGATATTATAAAATGAGATACCTAGATGGATCCTCTGTGTAATGCCCCGAAATTTAATACAATAAACCATCCGTAACGGCAATTAAATGACAATATAAATCCGAGTATAATACCCTTCGATTATATGAGACGTAGTTATACAAAAGAGGAGACACATGCAAATATACATTCATAAGTCCTAACCCTGAATCTGTAGCATGTGCCAACAACAAAAATATGAGATAGAAGTTAAACAAATAATAGAAATGCCCTGAAGGTTACAACTTTCCAAGACTGTTCTTGGTTATATTAAAATGGATTTAAATCCAATACAAGTGAAGCCCTAGGCTTGTACAAAATACTAACAACAAGTAAACAAAATGAAGCTCTTGCTCCAATCCTCCCAAGCTACTGCCTTGGCAGAGGCATCTCTCCAACACCTGAAAATGGTTTTCCCATATAGGGTGAGTCAAAACCCAGTAGAAATAATCTAACACAGTATATGACTCTTAACAAAGATATAAGGTTTTATGCACATGCGATGCCTTTCTCAAAACGTTTTAAATTTTCTTTTCGAAAACAATGCCATGCTCAGTTGAGTTCACAATTCTCAAGTCATGCTTTTTATAATAGAAAACAAAGGGAATATCTCAAACCAGTACAACCTTTCACGGATATTTCGTTCGTAGAAAACCGTCAAACGGCATCCATATAAACATAGTCTATACAAACACTACTATTGTCATTTTACGGATATTTCTTTCGTGGGAATTGGCACCTATGTGTACACTCGTTTTTCGAGACTTTCACTTTGGACACACAGGCCAACTTAATTTGGTGATACACACCTCTTTCCAATATTCACCAATTTTTCTCAAGTTCATATACATATGCGATGTATTAAATGAGCAACAATGTTCAATGCACATGGATGAGAAATTAATTTCAATTCACCTAATCGTCATGCAATTTCTACAACAATTATAGCTATCCTCCATTAATAACCCAAAACAGATATAAAATCTCCAATACAGATAAAATTTCTAAATTTCAAGATGATTGATAATACATATCTAACTCCATCATCCATATCAATATCCATCAAATTTCATATTTCCAACATTAATTACATTTATTTATACAAAATAAATATTTGAAACATTTAAGTCAAACCCGCTTTTTCTTCCAAAATCTAATCCAAGTATCAAAATCAATAATTTTATCACAACTACACCTCATTTCCACTCCCACAATCATTTTTCCATACATCCATTTGAAAACCCCTCTTTTGATTTTAAACCAAAACCCTAGGTTTGTTCAAAATCCTCCAAAACCACAAGATTATTTATGTAAAACAATTAGCTAAGTTAAAAATCATAAAAGAGTGTAGAAAATCCCTACCTCGAGGTTAGAAAACCAAGGAGAGAGTAGAGAAACCTGAAGGAAGCCGAAATATAACTCTATTCGGATGAAAATAAAGCTCTAGGTGAGCTCTACCTTTTTAACGAAGGAAGTAGGGTGGAGAAATGGATAGATCTTGGTGTATTTGTAGAGAGATAAGTTCTAGAGAGAGGAACTCTAGATTTAGGATTTTGAAATGTTTAGAGAGAGAGAGAGAGGTGAAAAAGTGATGGAAAAAGTGATGTAAAAAGTGACTTTTACGAACTGATATATGCACAATCCACTAGAGCGCAAGATGTGTCGCTCGAGCGACTAGACACAATGAGTTGTTCCGCTTGAGCGCAAGAAGCTTTGCTTGAGTATAGAATACATACTCCCAGTATATAGCGATTCCAGTTTTGACCCGACCCTTGTTGTAATCTAGATATGGGTTTCTTGGTTTCGTACTTTTGAGTATGTCTTGCTTATCTTCTTTTCCCTTAAACTTGGCTTTAGGATTGTTGTGGTTGTGTTTGGAACAGGTTGGTTGGTCATTTTTCCAATTCTTGTTGCCTAGAATTTTGCTCTTCCGCTCAAGTGGCACTTCTTGCGCTCAAGCGGGCTTTGCAAACTCTCAATACTTTTATAGGTTTACAGAAATACTGGGAGAGTGTATTCTATGCTCGAGCGGGTGTGCACTCGAGCGATGTTCTTATATTTGCAAAACTATTGGACGTGCATATTCTAGCTCGAGTGGAACCACTTGTTGTGTCTGATGCTCGAGCGTCAACTCTTACGCTCGAGCGGACTGTGCGTATATCAGTTCATAACGGCCTCATTTTACATCACTTTTTCACATCTTTTTCCACCAAAACCCTAGATCTAAAACTCTTCTCTCTAAAACACACTCTCTCTTTGCATTTTCGCCTAGTTCTAGTGATTTCTCCACCCATTTGCCTTTGTTAAAAAGAGAAAGCATCTCAAGATCTCCATTTTGACCCGAATATAATTAGGTTTGAGCATCTTTGAAGTTTCATCTTTGTCTTGCTCGTCTTCTCTCTTTGAGGTGGGGATTTTCTACACTTTTATATGGTTTTTAACTTAGTTATTAGTTGTTGTGTAACAATGGTGAGATTTAAGAGTATTTTGGAACAAACCTAGGGTTTGGGATATAAAATCAAAAAAAGGGTTTCTAGTAAATGTGATATAAATGGTTATGACATTTGAAAATGAGGTTATATTGTGACAACATAGTTGATTTTTGGCATTTGAGTTGATATTTGAAAAAGATGGAAGTTTGCCCTAAAATGCTTCAAATATTTGTTTTGTATAAATCAATGACATTGGTATTGTAAATGTGAAATTGGATGGACGTTGATATAAATGGTAGGGTTGGATATGTATTACCTCACACCTATGAGAACTTGAATGAATTATCTGTCTAAAGATTGAATATTTATTTAAAAATATCTTTATTGGGCTATCGGTAGAGGATGGCTATGATTATTGTAGAAATTGCATGAGGATTAGGTAAATTGAAACTAATTTCTTGTTGGTTGTCATTGAATATGACTATATTTTAATACATTATATATGTATGATGTTTGAGAGGAGAAATGGGATATACTCCATATTTGGGAGGAGATAGGAGATGGACTCCATTGAATCAAGTTGGCCGGTGTGTCTAGGATGAAAGTCCCAAAACCGTGCGTATACATGGGTGCCGATCCCGCGGACGAAATTTTCGTAAAATTACAAAATTGAAGTGTTTGTGTAATAGTTGTGCTGATTTGGGAACCACTGAGTTATAGTCTTAGTTAGGTTGTTTGGAAGATAAGAAAGTCGACTTATGAATTGAGATAAAATAAATTAACTTGAAATGAATTGAAAGAAAATGGATTGAGTTATAAATTTTGGTTCTTTATGATCATGTAGTAGATATATTTTTTGTCACATGCATTGTATATGCACATTGTACTTATATCTTTGTTAAGATTCATATATTGTATTAGATTGTTTCTACTAGGCTTTGGCTCACCTTATTTGGAAAAAACCATTTTTAGGAGTTGGTGATATGCTACCACCAAGGCAATAGCTTGGAGGGACTTTGGAGCAAGAGCTTCTTTTTGTGTATTCTTTTTTGTATAGCTAGAGGCTTTATTTGTAACCAAGCAATGACTTGGAAAGATGTAAGCCTTTAGGGCATATAAATATCTATTCAGCTTTCATTCCCCTTTACTACTTGTAACATATGTTGTAGATTCAGGATTAACTATTTATGAATGTATGACGCATGTGTCACTTTTGTATAACAATTCAGATTAATGAAAGTTTATTATCTCAATTATGTTGGCTTGCGTTATTTGTGTTGGGTTGGATTATTGTAATTATTTTGAGACGATATAACTTGGTATCAAAGCGTACCAAGTTTGAATACTTTGGGTACGTGGATAGTAGTTAATACCACAATGGGTTTGTCTCGCTTGCTAAAGACTTTAGTATGAACGAGGTGTGCTTGTATGATAACATGTTTATGTGATTATATGGGTACGAGATTTAATTTCTAGGATGTTGGTCGAGTCCATGGGTTCCTAGAAGTCCTATTGGAAGAGCACTTGATCACTGTTGTTTCTAATTGGAACTCTAGCAATGTCGCGGGACAGTCATTATCCGGAAATGAAATTCATATATGTTTACGTGACTACGTGTTTATGTGGAGTGAATTATTGTTGTCCACCGTGTTAGGACACGAGTGAGTTAGCTTCGGTATATTTGTGAATGTGCCAATCTCTGTTGTTACCCTCATTAGGATGTTAGGTCGAGGACGTGGCAGTGGTAGGCATAGTAAGCCTAGGAGGCACGAGGCGCCTTTACCGGATGATATTTCAGCACAGGAAGAAAGGGTTGGGTAGGCCAATGTGGCTGAACTGGTCGGTCAACAGACCATGGGCGCCTTAGCTCGAGAAATGGCCGGAGAATTACTGGAATCCATGGACATTCTCAGAGCTAAGAATCAAGTCTAGGCCCAAGTAACTGAAGCAGGGCCGTTTTTTCTGAAGAGAGTTTTTTCGGTCAAATCTAGACTAGTTTTTGGGTGATTCCAAGGAGCCACTGAAGGCAGATGAGTGGCTAGAGCAGATGGTGAAGACGTTTGAGATGCTCGGCATCGAAGACGGAGGTTTGAGAGTGACCTTGGCATCCTTCCAACTGAAGGGAGACGCGGGTCAATGGTGGAAGTATGCGCAAGGGTGCATTGGAGGGACTTAGAAGGCTTTCATTGACACCTTCCAAGACAAGTTTTTGCCTTCCACTATTAGGGAGAAGTTGAGAGACCAGTTCTCTAAGCTGGTACAGTTGAACACACTAGTGGCCGAGTTCGAGGCCATATTCACCAGTTTGTCAAGGTTTGCACTGGAACTTGTGGCAACTAAGGAGCGCCATTGTTTGAAATTTGAGAAGAGGTTAAGGATCGAACTCATGTTCGGAGTGGTCGGGTCTATGATTAGAGATTATGGGTGCTTTGTGGAGGCGGCGACCCATTTTGAGACCATTATGTAGATGGAGGAAGAGAGAATGAGGGGCTCCAAGAGGAGTCAAGATAATCAGGGAAATAGCAAGAGGCAGAGGGGTTCTAACCCCCATTCGTCCTAGGGAGCGCAGTCGAGGTCCACTTTTCCAGTATTGAGTTCGAGTTCTGAGAGAGGCGGTTAGGGAGATGTGACTTGTTACAAGTGTGGTCAGTTGAGCCACAAATCTCCAGCTTGCCTGTAGAGAGGAGGAAGACAACGGTCTGTACCATCATCGACTTATTCTCAGAGCCAGAGTCAGAGGAGATGGCAGTTGCTCACTTGTTATCAATGTAGGCAGGTGTGGCACATGAAGAGATTTTGTCGTTAGTTGGGTGGCACGTCTGGTGTGTCTGGTTCGAAACAGACACAGAGCCACCAGTCTGCACAATTAGCATAGGCCTCGAGGGCCAACCAAGGAGCCTTATCGGCTCAGTTAGTACATCAGACATATGCTCCAAGGGAAGCAGGTTGATCAGAGGCCAACAGGGCATACGTATGTTGTTATCACGCCAGATCTAGTACCAGTGTCTTCGGTAGTGAGAGGTACCTTCTTGTTTTTCAATTCGGTTGATAATGTGTTGATTGATACGAGTACATCCCATTCATTTATTTTGTCTACATTTGCATCGGTTTTGGAATTAGAGTTGGCTCAGTTAGCATCTTCTCTCTGTGTAGAGTCACCTATTGGTGCTGAAATTATTTTGAAGTAGGGGTGTAGGGGTTGTGACATAGAGGTTGCCGGTCACCGACTTCCTTTTGCATTTGTATTGATTGATATGTCTAGCTTTGATGTTATTTTGGGTATGGACTAGTTGTCTTCATATCGAGCTATTGTAGACTGCTATCGGCAGAGGGTTACTGTATGTACCCTGAACGGTGACTACTTTTACTTTTTGGGAGACCGAATGGATAGAGTCTTATCACTGGTATATGATCCGTGCGGGCGAAATGAGCTTAGTTGCCTTCTTGCCAACTTCCTGAGTACTGAGTGTGATGAAGACCGAGTTGAGTTGCTAAGGGTAGTTTGTGAGTACTCGGATGTTTTTCCGAATGATCTTACCAGTTTACCACCTCACCAAGAGATCGAATTCTCTATTGATTTATTGCCTGGCACGACACCGATCACCGTATAGATTTGTACCAGTCGAGTTGAGTGAGTTGAAGATTCAACTCCAGGAATTGTTGGATAAGGGTTTTATTCGCCCTAATACTTCATCTTGGGGAGCACCGGCTCTTTTTGCCAAGAAGAAAGATAGTGTTTTGCGACTTTGTATAGATTACCGGAAGTTGAACTGGGTAATTGTCAAAAACAAGTACCCAATGCCTCGTATAGATGATTTGTTTGATCAGTTGAAGGGGTCTTGTTTCTTTTCTAAGATAGACCTGAGATCTGGTGATCACCAGTTGAGGGTAAGGGAGGAGGATATCATGAAGACGACATTCTGCACGCAATATGGCCATTACGAGTTTCTAGTGATGCTCTTTGGGTCACCAATGCACCAGTTGTGTTTATGGACTTGATGAACCGGATCATTCGTGTGTTCCTAGATCGTTTTGTGGTCGTTTTTGTGGACGACATCTTGTAGGTAGTACTTGAGGAGTACGAGGAACATTTGCAGGTAGTACTTGAGTTACTTAGATCCTACAAGCTGTATGCTAAGTTTGGGAAGTGTGAATTTTGGCTAAGAGAAGTTAAATTCTTAGGCCATGTGGTATCTGGGGAAGGGGTGACTATAGATTCATCCAAGATAGAGGTAGTGCAAGATTGGGAACAACCTAAGAATACTTTTGAGATCCGTAGTTTCTTGGGATTAACCGGGTATTACCGTCGGTTAGTGAAGGATTTTCTAGGTTAGCCTTACCGTTGACTAAACTGACGAGGAAGGGAGTTAAGTTTGTGTGGAATGAGACTTATGAGAAGTCGTTCCAAGAGCTCGAGGATAGACTTACCACTGCTCCAGTATTGATTATTCCAGAGAGGGGTTTAGGCTATTCAGTGTACTGTGATGCCTCACGAGAAGGTTTGGGTTGTGTTTTGATTCAAGAGTGGAAGGTAGTAGCCTATGGCTTGCGGTAGTTAAAAACACATGAGAAGAACTACCCTAATCACGACCTAGAGTTAGCGACGGTGATCTTTGCCTTAAAGATTTAGAGATATATATGTACGAAGACGAAATGTACAGTAGCCATAAATCATTGAGAGAAGAGAGATTGAAAAGAAATCATCGAAACATATCATTCTCTTCTAATTTTCTCGACGAAATGTATCGTTATATCAATGACAGGAACGAGAAATGCCAAAAAAAAGTCACCGGAGGAGTCTTCAATTGTTGTTTCTTCGTCCAAGACACTACTGCGGTGAAACAATAAGTCCTCGATTTCCCACAACATTTTCAAAGAAAAAATTCGATAAAGAAGAATTTCGTCTCACAAAGAGAGATGTTTTACTAATTTTCCCATTTTAAAATGACTTTTTGACCATTTGAAGAGATAATAAAAATTAAGAATGGATTTTTTAATTGTATGAGAAAACGTAAGGAAAATGTTCAAAAAGTCATTTTAAAATAGGAAATTAGTAAAACATTCCTCTCCAACTTTGAATAGTAAGAGAGATCCAATATGTATTTTTTATTAGCTAAAGTCCCTCAATGAAACTTCTCTATGATCATACTAGAGAAATTTCAAAATTTCTTTACGAAAACAGAGAAATTTCACTGTGTCAAGACGAAATTCTTCTTTATAGAATTTTTTCTGTGAAAATGTTGAGGGAAATCGAGGACTTATTGTTTCATTACAGTAGTGGTGCGGACGAAGAAACAAGAATTGAAGACTTTTCCGATGACTTTTTCTTGGCATTTCTCATTCCCGCTATCGATAGAATAGTATATTTCATCGAGAAGATTGGAAGAGAATGATGGGTTTCGAGGATTTCTTTTCAATCTATCTTCCCTTAATGATTTATGGCTACTGTACATTTCTTCTCTGTACATATATATATTTTTATGCATGTCCACTATATATATAAGTTTCTTCAATAATAAAGAAAAAGAAGAGAGAGACATGACTAGTAGAGAGGAGATCAAATGATGAACAGGGAGAAAAATTAAAGAACAAGAAAAAAAGATTTGGGCGATTGGTGTTTTGTAGAGAGAGGGAAAAACATATCTTTCTCTTTACAAAACACCAATTTCCCAAATCTTTGTCTCTTGTTTTTTGTTTCTTCACTCTGTTTATCAATTGATCCCCTCTATACTAGTCATGTCTTTTTCTTTTTCATTTTTTTTTTGTTATTTAAGAAACTGATATATATACTGGGCATGCACAAAAATACATATATGTACATAGAAGAAATGTACAGTGGCCATAAATCATTGAGAGAAGATAGATTGAAAAGAAATCCTTAAAAGCCATCATTCTCTTCCAATTTTCTCGACGAAATTTACCGTTCCATCAATGGCGGGAACGAAAAATGCCAAGAAAAAGTCACCGGAGAAGTCTTCAATTCTTGCTTCTTCATCCTCGACACTACTGAGGTGAAACAATAAGTCTTCGATTTCCCTCAAAACTCAGTGTCGGATGAAGAGATTGAGAGCGCAACGGAACCAGAATTTAAAGAACTTGAAGAGGAACTGAAGAATAGAGCATTAGTGTCGCGATTTGAGCACCAATTGGAACGGTACATTTGAATAGTAGGAGAGATCCAATATGTATGACCATAGGGAAATTTCATCGAGGGACTTTAGCTAATAAAAAATGCATATTGGATCGCTCATAATATTCAAAGTTGGAGAGGGATGTTTTACTAATTTTCCAATTTTAAAGTGGCTTTTTGACCATTTTAAATGATAACAAAAATTAAGAATGGATTTTTTAATTGTATGAGAAAACGTGAGGAAAATTCATTAAGAAAATTTTTAAGCTTTGCTAAGAATATGAAATTAATCTCATTCCATTACTTGAATCAATAAAATTTTAAAGTTCATTTAAAAAATCATATTCGTTTTTCATTTAAATAATTCGAAAAACATTAGTATATCTTGATTATATTTCCCTCTCTTTGTTTTTTGAGGGATAACAAAGTCATGGCAACAGTGTCGAGGACGAAGACATAGCGAGCCTTCGCCGAGCATGTCTCCTCGAGAACTAGATGGAAAAGAAAGTTCACAACAAGGCTTCTTGTCAACGATGCCATTTAGTGCAGAAATCGCGATACTATTGCTCTATTCTTCAGTTCCTCTTCAAGTTCTTCAAATTTTGGTTCCGGTGCGCTCTTAATCTCATCCTTTGACACTGAGTTTTGAGAGAAATCGATGACTTATTGTTTCACCGCAGTAGTGTCGAGGACGAAGAAACAAGAATCGAAGACTTCTTTGGTGACTTTTTCCGGGCATTTCTCATTCCCACCATTGATGGAACGGTACATTTCGTCGAGAAGATTGGAAGAGAATGACGGGTTTTGAGGATTTCTTTTCAATCTATTTTCTCTCAATGATTTATGGCTACTGTACATTACTTCTCTGTACATATATGTATTTTTGTGTATATCCAATATACATATATATATATATATATATTAGTTTCTTAAATAATAATGGAAAAAAAAAAGAAAAAGAGAGAGGCATGACTAATCTTTTTCTCTTGTTCTTTGCTTCATCTCTTTGTTCATCATTTGATCCCCTCTCTACTAGTCCTGTCTTTTTCTTTTTTCTTTGTTATTGAAGAAATTGATATATATACTGGATATGCACAAAAATACAAATATGTACAAAGAAGAAATGTATAGTAGCCATAAATCATTGAGAGAAGATAGATTGAAAAGAAATTCTCGAAACCCATCATTCTCTTCCAATCTTCTCAACGAAATGTATCGTTCCATCGATGGCGGGAACAAGAAATGCTAAGAAAAAGTCACCGGAGAAATGTTCAATTTTTGTTTCTTCGTCCTCGACACTATTGTGGTGAAACAATAAGTCATCGATTTCCCTTGAAACTCAGTGTCAGAGGATGACATTGAGAGCGCACTGGAACCAGAATTTGAAGAACTTGAAGAGGAATTGAAGAATAGAGCATTAGTGCTGCGATTCCAGCACCAATTGGCATCATTAAGCCGAAACCTTGTCGTGAACTTTCTTTTCCATCCAGTTCTCGATGAGACATGCTCGGCGGAGGCTTGCCATGTCTTCGTCCTCAACACTGCTGCCATGACTTTGTTATCCCTCAAGAAACAAAGATAGGAAAATATAATCAAGATATACGAATATTTTTCGAATTATTTAATTTCAAAATAAATATGATTTTTTAAATTAATTTTAAAATTTTATTGATTCAAGTGTTGGAATGAGATTAATTTCATATTCTTAGCAAAGCTTAAAATTTTTCTTAATGAATTTTCCTCAAGTTTTCTCATGCAATTAAAAAATCCATTCTTAATTTTTATTATCTCTTAAAATTGTCAAAAAGCAATTTTAAAATTGGAAAATTAGTACAACATCCCTCAACTTTGAATAGTAGAAGAGATCCAATATGTTTTTTTTATTAGTTAAAGTCCGTCGATGAAACTTCTCTCTGATCATACTAGAGAAATTTCAAAATTTCTTTGTGAAATCAAAGAAATTTCTCCGTGTCGGAACAAAATTTTTATTTATCGAATTTTTTCTGTGAAAATGTTGAAGGAAATCGAGGACTTATTGTTTCACCGCAGTAGTGTTGAGGACGAAGAAACATGAATTAAAGACTTCTCCGGTGACTTTTTCTTGGCATTTCTCGTTTCCGCTATCGATGGAACTGTACATTTTGTTGAGAAGATTGGATGAGAATGATGGGTTTTAAGGATTTCTTTTCAATCTATCTTCTCTCAATGATTTATGGCAACTGTACATTTCGTCTCTGTACATATATGTGTCTAGTATATATATCAGTTTCTTAAATAATAAAGAAGAAGAAGAAGAGAGAGAGAGAGAGAGAGAGAGAGAGAAGACAAGTAGAGACTGGTTCAAATGGTTAATAGAGAGAAGAAGCAAAGAACAAGAAAAAAAGATTTGGGCGATTGGTGTTTTGTAGAGGGAGAGAAAAACATCTCTTTCTCTCCCTCTCCAAAACACCAATCTCCCAAATCTTTTTCTCTTGTTTTTTGCTACTTCTCTCTGTTTATCATTTGATATACTAGTCCTTCATTTTTCTTTTTCCTTTTTCTTTTTGATTTGAGAAAATGATATATATACTGGACGTGCACAAAAATACATATATGTACAAGGAAGAAATGTACTGTAGCCATAAATCACTAAGAGAAGATAGATTGAAAAGAAATCCTCGAAACCCATTATTCTCTTCTAATTTTTTTCGACGAAATGTACCGTTCCATCGATGGCGGGGAACGAGAAATGCCAAGAAAAAGTCACCGAAGAAGTCTTAAATTATTGTTTCTTCGTCCTCAACACTACTGTGGTGAAACAATTAGGCCTCGATTTCTCTCAAAACTCAGTGTCGGAGGATGAGATTGAGAGCGCACCAGAACCATAATTCGAAGAACTTGAAGAGGAATTGAAGAATAGAGCATTAGTGTCACGATTTCAGCACCAATTGGCATAGTCGACCAGAAACCTTGTCGTGAACTTTCTTTTCCATCCAGTTCTTGGGGAGGCATGCTCACGGAGGCTCGCCATGTCTTCGTCCTCGACACTTTAGCCATGACTTTGTTATCCCTCAAAAACAAAGGTAGGAAAATATAGTCAAGATATACTAATTTTTTTGAATTATTTAATTTAAAAACAAATATGATTTTTTAAATTAACTTTAAAATTTTATTGATTCAAGTCATGGAATGAGATTAATTTCATTGTTTTAGCAAAGCTCAAAAAATTTCTTAATGAATTTTTCTCACGTTTTCTCATACAATTAAAAAATCCATTCTTAACTTTTATTATCTCTTAAAATTGTCAAAAAGTCATTTTGAAATGGAAAAATTAGTAAAATATCCCTCTCCAACTTTGAATAGTAGGAGAGATCCAATATGTATTTTTTATTAGCTAAAGTCCCTCGATGAAACTTCTCTATGATCATACTAGAGAAATTTTAAAATTTCTTTAGGAAATTAGAGAAATTTCACTGTGTCGAGACGAAATTCTTCTTTATCGAATTTTTTCTGTGAAAATGTTGAGGGAAATCAAGGACTTAATGTTTCACCGCAATAGTGTCGTGGACGAAGAAACAAGAATTGAAGACTTCTCCAGTGATTTTTTCTTGGCATTTCTTGTTCCCGCCATCGATGGAATAGTATATTTCGTTGAGAAGATTGGAAGAGAATTATGGGTTTCGAGGATTTCTTTTCAATCTATCTTCTTTAATGATTTATGGCCACTGTACATTTCTTCTCTATACATATATGTATTTTTATTGATGTCCAGTATATATATCAATTTCTTAAATAATAAAGAAAAAAAAGAGAGAAAGAGACAGGACTAGTTGAAAGGAGATCAAATGATGAACAGAGAGAAGAAGTAAAGAACAAGAGAAAGACCAAAACACTAATCGCCCAAATCTTTTTTTCTTGTTCTTTACTTCTTCTCTCTGTTCATCATTTGAACCCCTCTCTACTAGTGCTGTCTCTCTCTTCTTTTTCTTTATTATTTAACAAACTGATATATATACTGGACGTGCACAAAAATACATATATGTACAGAGAAGAAATATACAGTAGCCATAAATCATTGAGAGAAGATAGATTGAAAAGAAATCATGGAAAGCCATCATTCTCTTCTAATCTTCTCGATGAAGTGTATTGTTCTATCGATGGCGGAAATGAGAAATGCCAAGAAAAAGTCACCAGAGAAGTCTTCAATTCTTGTTTCTTCGTCCTTGACACTATTGCGGTGAAACAATAAGTCCTCGATTTCCGTCAAAACTTAGTGTCGGATGATGAGACTGAGAGCGCAACGGAACCAGAATTTGAAGAACTTGATGAGGAACTGAAGAATAGAGCATTAGTGTCGCGATTTGAGCAACAATTGGCATCGTCGACCAGAAACCTTGTTGTGAACTTTCTTTTCCATCCAGTTCTCAAGGAGACATGCTCCACAAAGGCTCGCCATGTCTTCGTCCTCGACACTGCTGCCATGACATTGTTATCCCTCAAGAAACAAAGATAGGAAAATATAGTCAAGATATACAAATGTTTTTCGAATTATTTAATTTAAAAACAAATATGATTTTTTAAATTAACTTTAAAATTTTATTGATTCAAGTCGTGGAATGAGATTAATTTCATATTTTTAGCAAAGGTAAAAAAATTTCTTAATAAATTTTCCTCACGTTTTCTCATACAATTAAAAAATCCATTCTTAATTTTTATTATTGCTTAAAATGGTCAAAAAGCCATTTTAAAATGGGAAAATTAGTAAAACATCCCTCTCCACCTTTGAATAGTAAGAGAGAGCCAATATGTATTTTTTATTTGCTGAAGTCCCTCAATGAAACTTCTTTATGATCATACCAAAGAAATTTCTAAATTTCTTTGTGAAATCAGAGAAATTTCTCTGTGTCAGGATGAAAGATTTCTTATCAAATTTTGTATGTGAAAATGTTAAGGGAAATCAAGGACATATTGTTTCACCGCAGTAGTATCGAAGATGAAGAAACAAGATTTGAAGACTTCTCCGGTGGCTTTTTCTTGGCATTTCTCGTTCCTGCCATTGATGGAACAGTAAATTTCGCCGAGAAGATTGGAAAAGAATGATACATTTCAATGATTGGTTTTCTATTTATCTTCTCTCAATGATTTTTGGCTACTGTACATTTCATCTCTGTACATATATGTATTTTTGTGCATGTCCAGTATATATATCAGTTTCTTAAATAACAATGAAAAAAGAAAAAGAAAAAGAAAAAAACATGACTAGTATAGAGGGGATCAAATGATGAACAAAGAGAAGTAGCAAAAAACAAAAGAAAAAGATTTGGGTTATTGGTGTTTTGTAAAAACAAAGATATGTTTTTCTCTCTCTCTCTCTCTGCAAAACACCAATTGCCAATTTTTTTTTTCTTTTTCTTTGCTTCTTGTCATTTCATCCCCTTTCTACTAGTCATGTCTCTCTCTCTCTCTCTCTCTCTCTCTCTCTCTCTCTTTTTCTTTTTTTTTTCCTTTATTATTTAAGAAACTGATATATATTGGACATGCACAAAAATACATATATGTACAAAGAACAAATATACAGTAGCCATAAATCATTGAGAGAAGATATATTGAAAAGAAATCCTCGAAACCCATCATTCTCTTCCAATCTTCTCAACGAAATGTACCGTTCCATCGATGGCGGGAACGAGAAATGCCAAGAAAAAGACACCAGAGAAGTCTTCAATTCTTGTTTCTTTGTCCTCGACACTACTGCGGTGAAATAATAAGTCATCGATCTCCATCAACATTTTCACAGAAAAAATTCGATAAAGAATAATTTCGTCCTGACACAGAGAAATTTCTCTGATTTCACAAAGAAATTTTGAAATTTCTCTGGTACGATCATAGAGACGTTTCATCGAGGGACTTTAGCTAATAAAAAATACATATTGGATTTCTCCTACTATTCAATGTTGGAGAGGGATGTTTTACTAATTTTCCGATTTTAAAATGGCTTTTTGACCATTTTAAGAGATAATAAAAATTAAGAATGAATTTTTTAATTGTATGAGAAAACATGAGGAAAATTCATTAAGAAAATTTTTGAGCTTTGCTAAAACTATGAAATTAATCTCATTCCATGACTTGAATTAATAAAATTTTAAAGTTAATTTAAAAAATCATATTTGTTTTTAAATTAAATAATTCGAAAAACATTAGTATGTCTTGACTATATTTTCCAATCTTTGTTTCTTGAGGGATAAGAAAGTCATGGCAGTATTGTCGAGGATGAAGACATGGCGAGCCTCTGCCTAGCATGTCTCCTCGATAATTGGATGGAAAAGAAAGTTCACGACAAGGTTTTTGGTTGACGATGCCAATTGTTGCTCAAATCGCGACACTAATGCTCTATTCTTCAGTTCCTCATCAAGTTCTCCAAATTCTAGTTCCGTTGCGCTCTCAATCTCATCATCCAACACTGAGTTTCGACAAAAATCAAGGACTTATTGTTTCACCACAGTAGTGTCAAGGACGAAGAAACAAGAATTGAAGACTTCTCCGGTGACTTTTTCTTGGCATTTTTCGTTCCTGCTATCGATGGAACAGTACATTTCGTCGAGAAGATTGAAAGAGAATGATAGGTTTAAGGATTTCTTTTCAATCTATCTTCTTTCAATGATTTATGTCTACTATACATTTAGTCTCTATACATATATGTATTTTTGTCCGTGTCCAGTATATATATCAACTTCTTAAATAACAAAGAAAAAAAGAAAAGGAAAAAGACAAGACTAGTATAGAGGGGATAAAATGATTACCAGAGAGAAGAAGCAAAAAATAATAGAAAAAGATTTGGGAGATTAGTGTTTTGTAAAGAGAAAGAAATTTTCTCTCTCTATAAAACACCAATCTCCTGGTGACTTTTCTATTATTTTTTGTTTCTTCTCTCTGTTCATCATTTGATTCCCTTTCTACTAGTCTTGTCTCTGTCTCTCTCTTTTTTTTTTCTTTATTATTTAAGAAACTGATATATATACTTGACATGTACAAAAATACATATATGTACAGAGACGAAATGTACAGCAGCCATAAATCATTGAGAGAAGATAGATTGAAAAGAAATCCTTGAAACCTATCATTCTCTTCCAATCTTCCCGACGAAATGCACCGTTCCATCAATGGTGGGAACTAGAAATGCCAAGAAAAGTTAACCGAAGAAGTCTTCAATTCTTGTTTCTTCGCCCTCGACACTACTGCGGTGAAACAATAAGTCCATGATTTCCCGCAAAACTCAGTGTCCGATGATGAGATTGAGAGTGCAACGGAACCAAAATTTGAAGAACTTGAAGAGGAACTCAAGCATTGAGCATTAGTGTCGTGATTTGAACACCAATTGGCATCGTCGGCCATAAACCTTGTCATGAACTTTCTTTTCCATCCAAATCTTGAGGACATATGCTTGGCGAAGGCTTGCCATGTCTTTGTTCTCAACACTGCTGCCATGACTTTGTTTTCCCTCAAGAAATAGGAAAGTATAGTCAAGATATACTAATGTTTTTCAAAATATTTATATTAAAAACAAATATTATTTTTTAAATTAACTTTAAAATTTTATTGATTCAAGTCATGAAATGAGATTAGTTTCATATTCTTAGCAAAGCTCAAAAATTTTCTTAATGAATTTTTCCTCACGTTTTCTCATACAATTAAAAAATTCATTCTTAATTTTAATATAACTTAAAATGGTCAAAAGGCCATTTTAAAATGGGAAAATTAGTAAAACATCTCTCTCCAACTTTGAATAGTAGGAGATATACAATATATATTTCATTAGCTAAAGTCTCTCAATGAAACTTCTCTATGATCATACCAAAGAAATTTCAAAATTTCTTTGCGAAATCAGAGAAATTTCTCTGTGTCGGGACGAAATTTTCTTTATCAAATTTTTTGTGAAAATGTTGAGGGAAATCGAGCACTTAGTGTTTCACCGCAGTAGTGTTGAGGACGAAGAAACAAGAATTGAAGACTTCTTCGGTGACTTTTCTTGGCATTTCTCGTTCCCTCCATCAATAGAACGATACATTTCGCCGAGAAGATTGGAAGAGAGTGATGGGTTTCGAGGATTTCTTTTCAATCTATCTACTCTCAATGATTTCTGGCTACTGTACATTTCTTCTCTGTATGTATACATGTATTTTTGTGCATGTCCAGTGTATAGATCAATTTCTTAAATAACAAAGGAAAAAGAAAAATAAAAAGAAAAAGACAAGACTAGTGTAGAGGGGATCAAATGAAGAAAATAGAGAAGAAGCAAAAAACAAGAGAAAAAGACTTAGGAGATTGTTGTTTTGTAAAGAGAGATATGTTTTTCTCTCTCTACAAAACACCAATCGTCCAAATCATTTTTTCTTGTTCTTTGCTTCTTCTCTCTGTTCATCATTTGATCCCCTCTCTACTAGTCTTTTCTCTCTCTTTATTATTTAAGAAACTGATATATATACATACTGGACATGCACAAAAACACTATATGTACAGAGAAAAAATGTATAGTAGCCATAAATCATTGAAAGAAGATAGATTGAAATGAAATCTTCGAAACCCATCATTCTGTTCCAATCTGCTCGACGATATGTATTGTTCCATCGATGACGGGAATGTGAAATGCCAAGAAAAAGTCATTGGAGAAGTCTTCAATTCTTGTTTCTTCGTCCTCAACACTATTGAGGTGAAATAATAAGTCCTCGATTTCCCTCAACATTTTCGCACACAAAATTCGATAAAGAAAAATTTTGTGCCGACACAGAAAAATTTCTCTAATTTCACAAAGAAATTTTGAAATTTCTCTGATATGATCATAGAGAAGTTTCATCGAGGGACTTTAGCTAATAAAAAATACATATTGGATTTCTCCTACTATTCGAAGTTGGAAAGGGATGTTTTACTAATTTTTCCATTTTAAAATGGCTTTTTGACCATTTTAAGAGATAATAAAAATTAAGAATGGATTTTTTAATTGTATGAGAAAATGTGAGGAAAATTCATTAAGAAAATTTTTGGGCTTTGCTAAGAATATGAAATTAATCTTACTCCATGATTTGAATCAATAAAATTTTAAATTTAATTTAAAAAATCATATTTGTTTTTAAATTAAATAATTCAAAAAACATTAGTATATCTTGATTATATTTTCCTATCTTTGTTTCTTGAGGGATAACAAAGTCATGGCAGCACTGTCGAGGACGAAGACATGGTGAGCCTCCGCCAAGCATGTCTCCTCGAGAACTGGATGGAAATGAAAGTTCACGACAAACTTTCTGGTTAATGATGCCAATTGGTGCTGAAATCGCGACACTAATGCTCTATTCTTCAGTTCATCTTTAAGTTCTTCGAATTCTAGTTCCGGTGCGCTCTCAATCTCATCCTCTGACACTAAGTTTCGAAGGAAATCGAGGACTTATTGTTTCACTGCAGAAGTGTCAAGGACGAAGAAACAAGAATTGAAGACTTCTCCAATGACTTTTTCTTGGCATTTCTCGCTTCTGCCATCGATGAAACGGTACATTTTGTCGTGAAGAGTGGAAGAGAATAATCGGTTTCGAGAATTTCTTTTCAATCTATCTTCTCTCAATGATTTATGTCTACTATACATTTATTCTCTGTACATATATGCATTTTTGTCCATGTCCAGTATATATATCAATTTCTTAAATAACAAAGAAAAAAAGAAAAAGAAAAAGACAGGACTAGTATGGAGGGGATAAAATGATGACCAAAGAGAAAAAGCAAAAAACAATATAAAAAGATTTGGGAGATTGGTGTTTCGTAAAGAGATTGGTGTTTTCTCTCTCTACAAAACAGCAATCTCCCAAATCTTTTTCTATTGTTTTTTGCTTCTTCTCTCTGTTCATCATTTGATCCCTTCTTTACTAGTTTTGTCTCTCTTTTCTTTTCTTTTTTTCTTCATTATTTAAGAAACTGATATATATACTGGACATGCACAAAAATACATATATGTACAGAGACAAAATGTACAGTAGCCATAAATCATTGAGAGAAGATAGATTGAAAAGAAATCCTCGAAGCCTATCATTCGCTTACAATCTTCTCGACGAAATGCACCGTTCCATTAATGGCAGGAACGAGAAATACCAAGAAAAAGTCACCGAAGAAGTCTTCAATTTTTGTTTCTTCGTTCTTGACACTATTTCGGTGAAACAATAAGTCCATGATTTCCCTCAAAACTCAGTGTCAAAGGATGAGATTGAGAGCGCATCGGAAATAGAATTCGAAGAACTTGAAGAGGAACTGAAGAATAGAGCATTACTGTCGCGATTTGAGCACCAATTGGCATCGTCGACCCGAAACCTTGTAGTGAACTTCCTTGTCCATCCTGTTCTCAAGAAGACATGTTCGACGGAGGCTCGTCATGTCTTCGTCCTCGACACTGCTGCCATGTCTTTTTTATGACTGAAGAAACAAAGATAGGAAAATATAATAAAGATATACTAATTTTTTTTGAATTATTTAATTTAAAAACAAATATGATTTTTTATATTAACTTTAAAATTTTATTGATTCAAGTCATGGAATGAGATTAATTTTATATTCATAGCAAAGCTAATAAATTTTCTTAATGAATTTTCCTTACGTTTTCTTATACAATTAAAAAATACATTCTTAAATACAATAATTTTCATTTTCTCTTGAAATGGTCAAAAGGCCATTTTAAAATGGGACAATTAGTAAATATAGTGATTCCGATTTTAATCCGACCCTTTTGTATCTTGAACTCAGGTTTCGTGGTTTCGTAGTGTTGTTCATGTCTTTTTACCCTCATACTTCCTTGATTTTGGCTATTGGGTTGAATTGGTTGCGTTTGAAACAGGTTGGTAGTTTGGTTTTCAAACTTTTGTTGTCCAAAATTTTGGTCCTCCGCTCGAGTGTCACTTCGCTTGAGTGAGCTTTGTAAACTCTCAGTACTTTTGCAGGTCTGTAAAACTATTGAGAGAGTGTATTCTACGCTCGAGCGGTGCTTCTTGCGCTCGAGTGTTGGTTTGCTGTCTGCAAAACTACTGGGAGTGTGTATTCTGCACTCGAATGAGACTTCTTGCGCTCGAACGGAACAACTTATTGTGTCAAACGCTTGAGCGTCACTTCTTGCGCTTGAGTCGACTGTGTGTATATCAGTTCGCAGGAGAACCCTTCTACATCACTTTTTCACATCTTTTTCTCTCAAAACCCTAGATCTAGAGCTTCTCTCTCTAAAACTCTCTTTCTCTCACTCTCTCTCTACATTTTCACCTAGATCCGTTGGTTTCTCTACTCTAGTGTCTTTGGGAAGAGGTAGAGCGCCTCAAGAGCTTCACTTTGGTTCGAACAAGACTTGGTTTCGGCGTCTTTGAAGTTTCTTCATTGCTTTGCTCGTCTTCTAAACTTAAGATAGGGACTTTCTACACTCCTCTATATGTTTTAACTTAGTTATTTGTTGATATGTAAAGAATATTGAAATTTGGAATGACTTTGAACAAACCTAGGGTTTTGGTTTAAAATCAAAAGAGGGGTTTTCAAATGTATATATTAAAAATGGTTATGGGAGTAGATGTGAGGTTGTGTTGTGATAAATTTGTTGATTTCGATACCTGGGATGGATTTTGGAAGAAAATTGAGTTTTGCCTTAAAATGTCTCAAATAGCTATTTTGTATAAATAAATGGAATTGGTATTGAGAATATGAAATTGGATGGATATTTATATAAATGGTGGAGTTGGATATGTAATACCTCTCACCTATGAAAATTTGGATAATTTATCTGTCTTGGAGATTGTATATCTATTAAGAAATATCTATTTTGAGCTATTGGTGAGGGTAGATATGATTATTGTAGAAATTACATAAAGATTAGGTGAATTGAAACTAATTTCTTATTCGTTGTCATTAACTATGACTATGTCTTTAATACATTGTAAATGTATGATGTTTGGGAGAAAAATGGGATGTCCTCCATGTTTGGGAGAAGAAAGGGGATGGACTTCACTGAATTAAGTAGGTTTGTGTGTCCACGGTGAAAGTCTCGAAAACTGCACGTATACATGGGTGCCGATTCCCGCAGACAAAATATCCATAAAATAGCAAGTGGAAGTGTTTGTATAATGGCTGTGTTAGTCATAGACCCACTGAGGTGTACCCTCAGTTTGGTAGTCTGAATGAAATGGTGAACGACTTATGAATTGATATAAAATGAATTGAGATATAAAGCTCGATATGACATGGCTTTGTGAAAAAGTTATAAATGATTTTATCGTGGGTATTGGATATGCGTATTTTATATATATATATCTTTGTTAAGATTCATACATTGTGTTAGATTGTTTCTATTGGACTTTGACTCACCCTACTTAGGAAAATCATTTTCAGGTGCTAATGATATGTCTCCACCAAGGACTTAGCTTGGGAGGATTGTGGAGCTAAAAGCTCAGTTTTGTTTATCTTGTATTTAAATTTTGTACAAGCCTAGGACTTTATTTGTATTGAGCTTATGACTCATTTTTTATGTACCCAAGCCTTGGCTTGGAAAGATGTAAGCCTTTAAGGTATATGAATATTTGTTTAGTTTTCATTCCTTATCACCTTTTATATATTAATGAAAGCTTATCATTTCAATTATATCACCTTGTATTAGTTGTTTGGAGTTGGATTATTGTAACTATTTTCGGGGCGTTACAGTAAAACATCCATCTCCAACTTTGAATAGTAGGAGAGATCCAATATGTAATGTTTATTAGCTAAAGTCCCTCGATGAAACTTCTCTATGATCATACCAGAGAAATTTCAAAATTTCTCTATGTCGAGACGAAATTTTTCTGTGAAAATGTTGAGAGATTCTAATTATTATGAAAATATTATATGTCTTTTATCTTTATAAAATCTTAATATCAAAGACCATAAAAAAATTTCCCTTTAAAATGTTAATGTCAAACAATCACTTAATTAAAATAATTAAAATTTGCTTATCTATTTTTTAAAACTATTTTTAATTAATTTAAAAATAAATTTATCTCTCATTATCTAATCTCGTGCATAGCATGAGTTGTACACTAGTATATATTATATAACAATGTGAGTTGTAGGAGTTTAAAAACTCCGAACCAATTATGTTGATTTTTGGCTATTTTTTAAAAAAGAAAACATTAATTGACTACTAAAAATTGAAATTTAAAATTTAAATCATAGTTAACAAAGCCCTTAATGAATATTCACCTATGATTTAGAAATTTCAAAATTTGATACCTAATAAAATACACATGATTTAAGGAATTAATTTCCATATTGTTCAAAAACAAAAGAATTGATTTCAATAATTTTAAAAAAATATATCTATATATTATATAAGCAAAATAAGATTTTTAGTGAGAAGAAATAAGTGAGTTCCAAGTGCTCAATCTAAATTTCTGGATTTTTCAATTTAAAAAAATAATTGATAAATCACACTCAAACACCTTTTTAAATAATAAGGTATGCATTTTTCATTCCTAAAATCATTCCTTTCTTACCATCAAACAAACAAAGAGTTTGCTAATTAAAAAATAATATTTAATAAATCATACACTCAAGGCGTTTCCCAAGTAAAAACCAATAAGAGAAAATTATTAAAAAGTACAAGATAAGGAAAGTATCTGCATTAGGTTCAGTTGATATTTTTTGTTGGTGAAATGTTCACTTTTTGTGAAACAATTTGGTAAGAAGTCTTTTTGTTTTATTGGAAGGATATTTTATTTTTAATATTACCCCTTAAATTATCTGTTGACTTTTCTTTTTTCTTTTTTTGACTTTTTGTTGACTATCTGTTTAAATTTATATCTATATGTTCAAATTATTTTCTATCTGTTCAAATTTATATGTATCTGTTCAATATTTGCTCAATTTTTCCCATTATCTATTTAAATTTATCTGTTCAATTTTTTTATCTGTTAAAATAACAATTCAATGTGGATATTGAACTCTCAGATTATCCTATCTGTTCAAGAAGAACAAAAAAAAAAAAAAAAAAACTCTCAGATTATCCACTATCTGTTGGAAACAATCTGTCTGTCAATTTTTTTTCATCTGTTGCAATCATCAATAACAACAGCAGCAGCAGCAACAACAATAACAACAACAACAACAACAAAGAACAAATAGATAATCAAATTCTAGGAAGAAAAAAAAAAAGATAATCAAATCATCATCAACAACAAGCTTGATAGATAAATAAAAAATAAAAGAGAATAGATAGTCTTGTCGCTGGGCATTGTCCATCAGGTTGCAAAATAAAGCAGAATCCACAATGTAAATCTAATAGAGCCATAGATCTAACAATAACATCATCAAATATGAAAGAAAAATAAAAATTAGGGTTTGTGGACGATAGATTGGAGAGATAATAACATCACCTGAATGCCATCTATCAACAGCATCTGTAACGCCCTCAAAATTAAACCCATAATATATAATATTAACATGCGTCATTATAAGAAAACAAGAGTATTGTTCCATTCATCAGAGTAACTTAATAAAAGACATTACATGTAACATGAAAATAAATGCCCTACGGGCTTACATCTTTCCAAGCTAACACTTGGACACAAAAATATGAGTTCTAATCTCAAATACAGATAAGCCCTTGGCTTGAATGTTTACATATAATCTCAAATAAAGACGAATAATTAAAGATAGGTCTTCAAATCTAAATCCTTCCAGGCTAAGTTCTTGGAGGTAGCTTATCACCTGAACCTGAAAATGATGTTCCCATAAAGGGTGAGCCACAGCCCAGTAGAAATATACTAAACCAAATATAAGCATTGAATAAAGCAATAGCATTCAATAGATGGCTAACCAAAAATCATCTCATTATACAGTCTTACGACACTAATATCTAAGACACGTTTTACTTTCCATTATTATCAATATGGCTCAGTACCTGGCCAAACTTACAACAGTGAACTATATGCCTTATTCACATTACTACCAATATCAACAAAACAAATGAGACTCAGGCTCATATTAAAACACTTCATACTTCCAAATTGATACACATTTTAGTGCTGTATCAATAATATAGATAAACACTTCAATATCAATAAGCACACATAAAAGTGATGCTAATGGAGTCCATCCCCTATCTCCTCCCAAACAAAATCCGGTTTAGAGGTCCATCCCCTATCTTCCCCTAAACCGTGGAGTACATCCCCTATCTCCTCCCACACAATATGCAAATGCATGCTCAATCAATACACGTATTTTCTGTATTAATTTAATAGTCAAAAACAATGACTTTACCAATATGATTAGTTCCAGTTATTCCTAATCCGCATGCAATGTCTATAACAATCATGACTATCCTCCACCGATAGTCCAAAACAGTTATTTCTATGCTGGAAACAAATAAATAAACAATTCAATAGGCGTGTGATTTAAATTATCCAACTACACCAATTAATCAATAAATTCCTCAATTTCATGAATTTAGCTAAATTCCCCAATTTTCCTTAAATTAATTATACAAATTAATTCATTAAAACAACTAGGGTTTCCCAAAATTACCAAAATACCCCCAACATATTAAAATACCAAAACTTAGAACAAAACGTATACATTGGAGTAGGAAATCCCTACCTCGAAGAAATCAACCAAAAATGGAGAAGATGGAGATGACGACCCAAAATCCAAAGTACTCCAAATCCAAAATCGTTCAGATTAAACTGAAGCCCTCGACCCACACTATCTTTTTAACAAAGGATCTAAGGTAGAAACCCACCCTAAATAGATCAAACCTAAGAGAAAAGGTGAATAGGGAGAGAGAGAAGTCGGACCTTAGGGTTTAGAACAAAAGAAGATAAAAAAAAAAAAACTAATCAAATCCCGCTGCTGCCTATTTAAACTGGACAGGCTCGCTCGAGCGAAGACTTGGTCGCTCGAGCGACCAGACACAAGAAATACTCGCTCGAGAGAAGGAAAGCTCGCTCGAGCCAACAATACGAAGCTTCAGGTCTGCAACCCAGAAGCACACTCTCGCTCGAGCGAAGAAAAGCTCGCTCGAGCGAAGAACTCGAAAACATACACCTCGCTCGCTCGAGCGAAGGAAAGCTCGCTCGAGCGAGGAAACACAACTTTCAGGTCTATAATCGCTCGCTCGAGCGAAGAAACCCTGGCTCGAGCTACCAGACACAAACACAACCCTCGCTCGAGCGACCAAAGCCTCGCTCGAGCGACCAGCCCAAAAACTGGACAGCAACACTTGGTTTCCGAACCTAACCAACCTGAAACAAACCTGCCCAACACATCCTATAACTTAAGAATAAGGAATTAAAGGACAACAACAACAATTATACAATGACAGAATCTACGGAACCTAAGTCCAGATTCAATAATCAAATGGGAAAAGTCCGGGGTCGCTATAACCTCCCCCCCTTAAAGAATTTCGTCCCCGAAATTAAGCATGAGTTTTCAAAAACAAGTTTTTCTCAGTTCCCAATGATATGATAAAACAACAATAAACAACTTGACCCAATACTGGTCACTTCATCTCTTATCAAGAGGAACATATATTACAACCTGCATCAGTATTATGCATTTTTCCTTTCAATTTCAACAGTTTTCAATATCATATTCAATTTCATGATAGAACTCGAATTCAACAATACATTCAACATAATCAATGTTATACTAAACTTCCATTATAAGACAAGTTTCAAATTATTAACATTAAACCAAAACATTCTCAATGTTTTCCAACTTAAAACATATATAAAGTTCTTAAGTTCAACAATATTACAAAATCTAAATACAAGATTACAAATCACTAAACATGTCCGAATATTTCTCACGGACTTCCAATTCACGTTCCCAAGTGGCTTCCTCCACCCCGTGATGTTTCCACAAAACTTTTACCAAAGGGATGGTTTTGTTTCGCAAAACTTGATCCCGCCTATCCAAGACCCGAACCGGTCTCTCCTTATATGAGGCATCTTCATCAACAACTAAGTCGGTCCAATCCAATACATGTGATGGATCCGGCTCATACTTCCGAAGCATACTTACATGAAACACATCATGAACTCCAGACAACTGTGGTGGCAAAGCTAGACGATAAGCAGCCTCGCCAATCCTCGCAAGGATCTCAAAAGGTCCAATAAACCGAGGGGATAACTTCCCACTCTTCCCAAACCTCATCAAACCTCGCCTAGGTGATATTTTCAGAAAGACATGATCACCTACCTCGAACTCCAAAGGTCTCCTCCTACGGTCGGCATAAGATTTCTGACGACTCTGGGCTGTAACAAGCCTCCTACGGATAAGTTCAACTTTCTCCGTCGTTTCCCTCACTAACTCCGGACCCAACAAAGGTGCATCTCCCACCTCGGCCCAACAAACTGGAGACCTACAAGGTCGGCCATACAAGGCCTCAAACGGTGCCATACCGATACTGGACTGGAAACTGTTGTTGTAGGCAAACTCTACCAAAGGCAAGTGCCTCTCCCACGACCCACTGAAATCAAGAACACAACCCCGAAGCATATCCTCAAGGATCTGAATAGTACGCTCGGACTGCCCGTCAGTCTGAGGATGATAAGCCGTGCTAAAGGTTAACTTGGTGCCTAAAGCACTTTGCAAACTCTGCCACAACCTAGCAGTAAAACGAGGATCTCTATTGGAGACAATCGTTACTGGGACCCCGTGCAACCTCACTATGTCCCGGATATACAAGTCAGCTAGATAATCTACCGAATCTTTCACGCGCAAAGGAATAAAGTGCGCTGATTTAGTCAACCGGTCTACAACCACCCAAATAGCATCACTACCCCGCTGAGTCCTCGGAAGACCTACAACGAAGTCCATAGTGACATGCTCCCACTTCCACTCGGCAATAGGCAAGGGTTGTAACAAACCCGCTGGCCTCTAATGTTCGGCCTTCACTTGCTGACAAGTAAGGCACCTTAACACGAAAGCAGCCACATCTCTCTTCATACCCCGCCACCAAAACTGGCGACCCAAATCCCGATACATCTTAGTACCTCCTGGATGCACCGCAAGGCGCGAATGATGAAACTCTCGGAGTACCTCCTCTCGGCAAGACTCCGGCACAAACAGACGGTCTCGGTATCTCACACTTAGGTCGGGATACACCGTCAAACCCTTCTCAACCTTCCCACTGGAGATCTTCTCTCGGAGGGATTCTACCTCAAGGTTACCCCTCTGAGCCTCTAACACTCGGGTCACAAGTGTAGGCTGCGCAACAACAGAAAACAAGGCCGCAGCCCCAACGGATTCGCCCAGAAGCAAATCAAAATCTCCAAGTGCACCCAACATCTCCCACTCTCGGATGGCTATACTAGCTATGTCACCAACAGGTTTCCTGCTAAGGGCATCGGCCACCACATTGGCCTTCCCCGGATGATAATGCAACTCGAAGTCATAATCTTCAATAAACTCCATCCACCTCCTCTGCCTCAAATTCAAGTCTTTCTGTGTAAACAGATATTTCAGACTCTTATGATCCGAGAATACCTCGAACTTCTCACCATAAAGATAATGCCTCCAAATCTTCAAGGCAAATATCACAGCTGCTAACTCTAAATCATGCGTAGGGTAATTCTTCTCATGAATTTTCAACTGACGTGAGCCATAGGCAACCACTTTCCCCTCTTGCATCAACACACGACCCAGACCCTCTCGTGAGGCGTCACAATAGACTGCATAACCCAACCCTCTCTCCGGAATAATCAAGACTGGAGCGGTGGTCAGTCTAACTTTCAACTCCTGGAACGACTTTTCACAAGTCTCACTCCATACAAACTTGACCCCCTTCCGAATCAATCTAGTCAAAGGCGAAGCTAACCTGGAGAAATCCTTCACAAACCGGCGATAATACCCAGCTAACCCCAGAAAACTGCGGATCTCAAACACACTCTTAGGCTGTGCCCAATCTTGCACTGCCTCAGTCTTGGATGTATCAACAGACACCCCTTCCCCAGAAACTACGTGGCCTAAGAACTTCACCTCTTCTAGCCAAAACTCACATTTCCCAAACTTAGCATAAAGCTTATGGGCTCTAAGTAACTCAAGCACCACTCTCAAGTGTTCCTTGTGCTCCTCCTCTGACGGTGAATAGATAAGAATGTCGTCTACGAATACGACTACAAAACGATCTAAGAATTCCCGGAAGATCCGGTACATCAAATCCATAAACACTGCCGGTGCATTGGTGAGCCCAAATGGCATCACCAGAAACTCATAGTGGCCATACCGCGTACGGAATGCCGTCTTCGGAATATCCTCCTCCTTGACTCTCAACTGATGATAACCCGATCTCAAGTCGATCTTCGAGAAACAATGGGAACCCTTCAACTGATCGAACAGATCGTCTATACGAGGCATAGGGTACTTATTCTTAACCGTAGCCCGATTCAATTTCCGGTAATCTATACAAAGTCTCAAAGCACCACCTTTCTTTTTAACAAAGAGGGCTGGCGCTCCCCACGGCGAAACACTAGGACGTATATAGCCCTTATCTAGCAACTCCTGGAGCTGAATCTTCAACTCAACTAACTCAGCTGAGGCAAAATGATAAGGTGCCATAGAAATTGGCGCCGTGCCGGGCACTAGGTCAATAGAGAACTCAATCTCTCGATGCGGTGGCAAACCAACAAGATCTTCGGGAAAGACGTCAGGGTACTCACAAACCACCCTTGGCAACACAATCTGAGCCTCATCAACCTCACTAATCGAAAGATTAGCAAGTAGACCACTAAGCTCACCCCGCCCTCGTGAAACATACCCCGGTGGCAAAACACTACCAACCCGGTCCCCCAGAAAATGGAAACACTCTCCGCTAACGGTACAACAAGTGACCCTCTGACGGTAGCAATCAATAACTGCCCGGTATGACGATAACCAGTCCATACCCAAAATAACATCGAAACCCTTCATAGGCATAACTACAAAAGAAAATGGGATTCTATGATCATCGACCTCTATATCACAACCCCTAACACCTTGTTTCAAGATCAATTCACCCCCAAGAGGTGACACTACACAAATAGGAGATGCTAACTGTGCTAACTCCAACTCCAAAACAGATGCAAATGCAGCAGACACAAAGGAATGAGATGCACCCGTATTAATCAAAACACTAGCAACAGAATTGCAAAACAAGAAGGTACCTCTCACAACAGATGGAGCCGGTACCAGATCCTGCGCGGTAACAGCATACACGCGCCCAGATGACCTCTGATCAACCTGCTCACCCCTAGGAGCATACGACTGCTGAACCGACTGGGACGATGAAGCCCCCTGATTGGCCCTTAAGGCCTGACCCGACTGAGCTGGCTGCTGACCCAGAGTCTGCCTCAAACCAGATGCACCAGATGTGCCACCCAACTGCGGGCAATACCTCTTCATGTGCCCTGCCTGACCACACTGAAAACAAGTGAGCGGTTGGCCTCTACCCTGACTTTGGCTCTGAGATCGAGCCGAAGAAGATGCTGCTCTCTGTACTTCTCCCCTCTGAGGACAAACTGGAGACTTGTGGCCCTGCTGGCCACACTTAAAACAGGTAATGTCTCCCTGGCTGCCTTTCCCCGAACTAGCACTCGGCACAGGAAAAGTCGATCTAGAAAAGCTACCCTGAGACTGCTGAGGGTTAAAACCCTTCTGTCTCCTACCATCACTCTGGCCATCCTGACTCCTCTTGGAGCCTTTCTGCCCTTCCTCCTCTTCCTGCGTCATGATCTCAGTATGGGCTGCAGCATCCACCAGACGCCCATAATCCCGAATCATAGACCCTACAACTCTCAGCTTGAGGCCACGCCTCAACTTCTTCTCAAACTCAATGCAACGGCGTTCCTCAGACGCCACCAACTCAGGTGCAAACCTGGACAAGCTAGTAAATAAGACCTCAAACTCGGCCACTGACAAACTGTTCTACTTAAGCTGGCAGAACTGATCTCTCAGCTTCTCCCTGACTGCCGAAGATAAGAACCTCTCCTGGAAAGCATTCACAAAAGCCTCCCATGTAGCTCCTATGCGACCCTTGGTGAACTTCCACCACTGATCCGTATCCCCCTTCAGCTGGAAAGATGCCAAGGTCACCTTTAACCCCTCGTCTTCGATTCCAAGCATCTCAAACGTCTTCATTGTCTGTTCGAGCCATTCATCTGCTTTAAGCGGCTCTTTAGGATCACCCACAAATTCATCCGGATTAGACCGGAAAAACTCCCTCTTCAGAAAGGAGGGTCCTGCATCTGCAACAACAACCTGAGCCTGATTCTCAGCTCTGAGAATACCTATTGACTCCCTGAATGCCCCTGCTATCTCTCGGGCTAAAGCGCCCATAGCCTGCTGGCCTACTGGCTCGGCCACATTGGCCTGACCAACTCCGTCCTGCACTGCCGGAATCTCCTCTGGCACAGGCACCTCCTGCCTACCCGGCCTACCACGCCTACCGCGTCCTCGTCCTGACATCCTAATAAAGGAAAACAAAGACGTTAGCACATTAATAAATGTACCGAAGCTAAACACTCGCGTCCTAATGCATTGGACAACAATAATTCACTCCACGTAAGCACATAATCACATAAGCACCTACGAATTTCATTCTCGGATAATGATAGTCCCAAAGCGTTACTATAGTTCCGGTTGGAAGCAGCAGTGATCAAGTGCCTTTCCAACAAGACTACTAGAAACTCAAGGGTCCAATCAACATCCTAGAAACTACGTTCCATACCCACATAATCACATAAACATGGTATCAAATAAACATATAACATTACACTAAGTCTCTATCAAACGAGACGAACCCATTGTGATACTAATCACTTCCCACGTACCCAAAGTATTCCAACCTGGTACGCTCTGATACCAAGTTGTAACGCCCTCAAAATTAAACCCATAATATATAATATTAACATGCGTCATTATAAGAAAACAAGAGTATTGTTCCATTCATCAGAGTAACTTAATAAAAAACATTACATGTAACATGAAAATAAATGCCCTACGGGCTTACGTCTTTCCAAGCTAACACTTGGACACAAAAATATGAGTTCTAATCTCAAATACAGATAAGCCCTTGGCTTGAATGTTTACATATAATCTCAAATAAAGACGAATAATTAAAGATAGGTCTTCAAATCTAAATCCTTCCAGGCTAAGTTTTTGGAGGTAGCTTATCACCTGAACCTGAAAATGATGTTCCCATAAAGGGTGAGCCACAACCCAGTAGAAATATACTAAACCAAATAGAAGCATTGAATAAAGCAATAGCATTCAATAGATGGCTAACCAAAAATCATCTCATTATACAGTCTTATGACACTAATATCTAAGACACGTTTTACTTTCCATTATTATCAATATGGCTCAGTACCTGGCCAAACTTACAACAGTGAACTATATGCCTTATTCACATTACTACCAATATCAACAAAACAAATGAGACTCAGGCTCATATCAAAACACTTCATACTTCCAAATTGATACACATTTTAGTGCTGTATCAATAATATATATAAACACTTCAATATCAATAAGCACACATAAAAGTGATGCTAATGGAGTCCATCCCCTATCTCCTCCCAAACAAAATCCGGTTTAGAGGTCCATCCCCTATCTTCCCCTAAACCGTGGAGTACATCCCCTATCTCCTCCCACACAATATGCAAATGCATGCTCAATCAATACACGTATTTTCTGTATTAATTTAATAGTCAAAAACAATGACTTTACCAATATGATTAGTTCCAGTTATTCCTAATCCGCATGCAATGTCTACAACAATCATGACTATCCTCCACCGATAGTCCAAAACAGTTATTTCTATACTGGAAACAAATAAATAAACAATTCAATAGGCGTGTGATTTAAATTATCCAACTACACCAATTAATCAATAAATTCCTCAATTTCATGAATTTAGCTAAATTCCCCAATTTTCCTTAAATTAATTATACAAATTAATTCATTAAAACAACTAGGGTTTCCCAAAATTACCAAAATACCCCCAACATATTAAAATACCAAAACTTAGAACAAAACGTATACATTGGAGTAGGAAATCCCTACCTCGAAGAAATCAACCAAAAATGGAGAAGATGGAGATGACGACCCAAAATCCAAAGTGCTTCAAATCCAAAATCGTTCAGATTAAACTGAAGCCCTCGACCCACACTATCTTTTTAACAAAGGATCTAAGGTAGAAACCCACCCTAAATAGATGAAACCTAAGAGAAAAGGTGAATAGGGAGAGAGAGAAGTCGGACCTTAGGGTTTAGAACAAAAGAAGATAAAAAAAAAAAAACTGATCAAATCCCGCTGCTGCCTATTTAAACTGGACAAGCTCGCTCGAGCGAAGACTTGGTCGCTCGAGCGACTAGACACAAGAAATACTCGCTCGAGCGAAGGAAAGCTCGCTCGAGCCAACAATACGAAGCTTCAGGTCTGCAACCCAGAAGCACGCTCGAGCGAAGAAAAGCTCGCTCAAGCGAAGAACTCGAAAACATACACCTCGCTCGCTCGAGCGAAGGAAAGCTCGCTCGAGCGAGGAAACACAACTTTCAGGTCTATACTAGATGTAATCGCTCGCTCGAGCGAAGAAACCCTGGCTCGAGCTACCAGACACAAACACAACCCTCGCTCGAGCGACCAAAGCCTCACTTGAGCGACCAGCCCAAAAACTGGACAGCAACACTTGGTTTCCGAACCTAACCAACCTGAAACAAACCTGCCCAACACATCCTATAACTTAAGAATAAGGAATTAAAGGACAACAACAACAATTATACAATGACAGAATCTACGGAACCTAAGTCCAGATTCAATAATCAAATGGGAAAAGTCTGGGGTCGCTATAACATCTATCAATAACATCACCTGAATGCCATGTTCGAAATGACACAGAACCACCAGCGCCACCGTCCTGCAACTGCTGCTAAAACAAAATCGCCTCCGCGATAGGTCACTCGTAAATGGAGCTTTCGACATAGGGTTTCAACTCAAATCTGTGCACCATGAACGATTCCGATCTCTAATCTCCCGAGATCGACCTACGTGAACTGTTGTAGAATCGGCGACGATCAATTAGGGCTTGTGGTAGTCATCTTGATCGAAGAGACATCTTTAGAGATGTCGGTGGTGGAGTCAATGACGGCGAAGGAGGTGGTGGTGGTGAAGTGAGAGAGAGAAACAGAGAGAACTCTCTCTCTTAGATCTAGACTCCATTTGGTGGTGCTGAGGGCGGAGCCGGAGGACTCTAAACCACCGTCCTCTCCGGTATCGTCAAAGTATGTGTTGTCCATCTCAGATTCTTGATCACTCATCTTTGGGCTCTCTCTCTCTCTCTCTAAGAAGTTTGATGGTTATAAAGGGATGGTTTGGTAATGATTTAGGAATTCAAATTTCAAAATTTGATCCCTAATAAATTATCACTGATACTATATCTACCAATTAATATATTAAATAGTATACTAATACTAATTATGACATTATTATTGACCTCACTCATTAATCATATTACAAATACTAAATTTTTTTTAAATTATGTCATATTATCAATTGGTACACTAATTCGTACATATAACATTATTCATAAAATATACATCATTTAAGGAATTGTTTCTTATAATAAATTTTTTTTTATATATTATATAAGTAAAACAGAATTTTTAGTGAGAAGAAATATGAGAACTCCAAGTGTTCAATCTAAATTACTTAATTTTTTAATTTTAAAAAATAATTAATAAATCATAGATTCAACGAGTTTTCCAAGTAAAAAAAATAATTAATAAATCACACATTCAAAAAAAAATTTGCCGTAAATATTTTCTATGAAAATATTTAAAATTATTCACCATAAAAAATAAAATGATTTATATAATTAAAATTTTGCAACATATATATTTTTTTCTCACTATGGCCATTATTATTTAACGGATATATCAAAACTCGTTATCTTCATACCCACCAAACGTTCATATATATATATATATGTGTGTAGAGATTTGCATATTTTCATACCCACCAAATGTTCATCTATCTATACTATATATTAAGCAAAATGGGGTTTTTAATCCCAAGCCCTGTGGGAGCTCCAATCTCTCAATCTAAATTTCTTGATTTTTTGATTTTAAAAAAAAAACTTAGCATTTATTAACTTCTCCCAATCCTCAAGTCTTACCCTCATAATAACACTTTAATGCATTAAGAAGAAGCAGAAAAAAAATTCTTTGAAATCCAACACATGAATTCCTTGAAAAGTCCAACACATATGATTATTATCCCTCATAATAACACTTTAATGCATTAAGAACAAGTATAAAAAAAATTTCTTAAAAAGTCCAACACATATGATTATCATCAAAATATTAAACTTTACTATAATATAATAAAAAAAAAGACATTTAATTCCTTGAAAAGTCTAACACATATGATTATTATCAAAATATTAAACTTTAATATAATATAAAAAAGGAAAAAAAAGAAGACATTTAAAAAAAAAAAAAAAAAGGAAGACATTTAAAAATCGCAATTCACATATATAGATACTTGTAAACACAATCCGTGCATAGCACGGGTGATATGCTATCTATACTATATATTAAGCAAAATGGGATTTTTAACCCCAAGCCTTGTGGGAGCTCCAATCTCTCAATCTAAATTTCTTGATTTTTTGATTTAAAAAAAAAAAAAAAAAACCTTAGCATTTATTAATTTCTCCCAACCCCCAAGTCTTACCCTCATAATAACACTTTAATGCATTAAGAACAAGTATAAAAAAAATTCTTTGAAATCCAATACATATGAATTCTTTTAAAAGTCCCAACACATATGATTATTATCTCTCATAATAACACTTTAATGCATTAAGAACAAATATAAAAAAAATTCTTCAAAAGTCCAACACATATGATTATTATCAAATATTAAACTTTAATATAATATAATAAAAAAAAAGAAGACATTTAATTCCTTGAAAAGTCCAACACATATGATTATTATCAAAATATTAAACTTTAATATAATATAAAAAAAGAAAAAAAAGAAGACATTTAAAATCTCAATTCACATATATAGATAATTGTAAATATATTAAGGAAAATGGGGTTTCTAAACCCCAAGCCTTGTGAGAGCTCCAATCTCTCAATCTTAATTTTCTAAATTTTTTATTTAAAAAAAAAAACTCGGCATTTATTGATTTGGTCAAAATCTCTTGTTTATTAACTTTTTCTAATCCACATGTTTGCATTTATTAATTTTGTCAAAATTCCTGATTAACATTTAAAATCCCCTCATACAAATAATTATAAATACAGCTTATGCATAGTTACTGCAGTAGTCTTTTTAATTTCTCCTGTACACTATGGTTAGTTATAAGATTATTAAATTATTTTTATAAAAAATCTTAAAAAATATAATTTATATATTAAAAAATTTAAAAAATATAAATATCTATAATTATCCCGTGCATGGCACGGGTGATAAGCTAGTATATATATATATATGTAGAGATTTGCATATATTATGACTAAGTAATTTATATTTATATTTTTCAATTTTAAATAATCTATATCTATATTATATATAATTACAATTCAATAGGTTTCTTTAAGGTTCAAACTCTCAACTATTTTTTTTTTAACTTTAATTTTTTAATAATGAAAATATTAAAACATTAGTATATTAACAAATATAATTTACTACTATGGTAAACTAAAATTACAAAACTTATAAAACAAAATGTATTTATATTTTATCATAAATATAACTTTTGTAATTTATTATTTAATTTTTATTACTTCAATTATGACATGTATAATTGATTATAAATAATTTTTACTACATATTTTAGATGATTTTTCTATTATTATTTAATTTTAAAAAATAAATTTTGATTATTTATTCATACCCATGCATAGCAGGGGTAATATGCTAGTACTATATATATATATATATACTAGCGTATGCCCGTGCCTAAAGGTACGGTATAAATAATATTGGTACACATATTTTAAAAAAAAATCAATTAACATAAATTATTAATATTGGTATCACATTCTTTACAAAAAAATCAATTCAAAATGATAATAATTTCATTGTTATAGAAATCAATTATAATAAATCAGTTTAAGATATCGTACAATGGTGGTTTGTGTAAGTTAAAATATAATTTATCAAATTCATTAGTAAAAGTTTAAATTAAAATATTAATTTGTATTTGAAATTTTTATTAAACTTTTTATAGAATTTCACCATCTAAAAAAGTATAGTATTTAAAATACTCATTCTCTCTCTCTCTCTCTCTCTCTAACGTCTCTCTTTCTCATTTCCTCCTCTCTCGTCTCTTAACAAACACTACATCTCCTCTCAGAGCTCAAATAACAAACCCTTTATTTCCTTTGTTCGATCTTCCTCTCTCTGTATGTTTTTTCACTCTATTTTATCTTAAATTTGTGATTTGATTTTGTTAAATCAAAAAAAAAAATCAACATCCATTTCAAAAACTTTGTTCAAAACCATAAAAAATCAACACTCATTTTCCATTAAGAAATTAAATCCATTTCATAAATCAAACTGAAAATAAAAATATATTTCTAAAATCAAAGCCTATTTTATAAAGATCAACCATTATTTCAAACCTAAAAGTTTTTAAAAAATTAAATCCAAATCCATAAGCTACATTAAAAACAAATAAAAAATAAAAAAATCTATATAAATAAAAAAACAAACAGAACGCAGACATCAAAAAGAAAAAAAAAAATCAATTTAATGGTTAGAAACACAGAACCCACACCTTGTCCATCAATTCCCCACTCATTCTCTCTCTTCCATCTTTCACCACTCATTCTCGTTCATCTATGAGATACATCTTACCTACGAATGAAAATTTCAACATTTCAACATTAGCAGATTTTCTTTCAATTTTTATAAACTCAAAGCTCTTCAAATTGAAAATCATTTATTTTTTTTCCTCTCCAATTTTCTGCTTCATGTGCTCCAGATCTACTCTTTCATAAGATACGTTCAAGTTTCTTAGTATTTTTATATGTGTGTATATCAGACTATTAAAATAAGGAACCCATTAAAATTTAGTGAATCCTAAAAACAAATCATTTATAATATTTCAGTACACCAATCTATAAGAGAGGTCATAAAAAAGTAATTCGGAATTGGATTCTTGTACATGTTCTTATGATATCAAATTTAGAAATGCAAACGACAAACAATCTAGAACAACATGCATACGCTAGTATATACATATAATAGAAACAAAAGAACGAAGTAATAGAGGGGAGACCATGCCCCCGCATTTCTCATGTGCAACCTATTGCTCAACAAACAAACACTTATCACAGAGGAACTACGAATATGGTCTATTAATATGCAAATTATGAGATACATTCCACTGTTCCTCAATCTTTTTCTCCATCCTAAAATGGGAATTTTGAATAAAAAGAAAGTGTATTCCTACATGATTTTTAAACAAAAATGACACAAATACTATGCACCGGTAATAACCAAACATGGACAGTCCTTGAAACTAATTTTATAGGAAGGTCACTGATTCACATCTTCATGCAAGCTGTTGTTAAACTGTCAGCAACTCTTGAACGACAAACAATCCTAATCCATCTAACAATAAGCAAAAAACCAAGAAAACAATTCTCCAGTTTTGGAACACAAAAGATGCAAATAATAGGATCCCACATACAATTGAAAACCCCTAATCAGTCGAAGACTAAGCAATGAAGAGAGGACGTTCGCTTCTGTCGTTGGCAGTCAGCATTGTGGACGTTCATGGGGAACTCGACATCGATTCAAGAGATGTTTAGATGTGTATCCGAGTAGTTTACGATGATGTTTAGGAGGAAGGCTTTCTTGCATTGGTATACAGGAGAGGGAATGGATGAGATAGAGTTTACCGAGGCCAAGAGCAATATGAATGATTTGGTTTCGGAGTATCAGCAGTATCAGGAGGCTGTGGCTGATGGTGATGAAGAATAAGAAGAAGAAGAAGAAGAGTCAGGACAATGAAGTTAGGACAATCAAGTTACAATACTGACTCTTTACTTTCTCAAATTTGATTAGTATGATGTGAATTAACAATGGTGTTTACAAAAATACAGAGCAGTGCAGAGAGAGTAAATAAAAGAATCAGAGAAACCATGAAATCACTTACAGTTTACAGAAGAAAGAAAAAAAATCCAAATTTGGATCAATCTGAGCACCAACTATATCCCTTTTAGAGGATCGATCACCTCCGCTAGCAGATCCCTTCGTGTCACCTTGTCAAAAAATTACAACTTATTGCTTGAATCAGTAATGAACAAAATAAGGAACAACAGTAATTCCGGCAAGAAATTGGCTCAAATAGCTCCAACTCAGAAACCACAATTATTCCCCAAAATCAACCGGGCAAAATAGAAAAGAAAAAAAAATTTGTGTCAGTTTAAATTCATAATGATTATGCAAAGTAACAAAAAATCAGACAGTGGCTATTACAATAAATGGCTTTAGAGAATTGAGTTCTTAAAATGTTTAGAAATCGTTATTCTGAACATATGCAGAACCAATACAAAATCAAAGATAGAAGAACAGGTCTGGAGAGCAAAGAGATAAAAGAACATTTAATCAGTTTGTGAATGAAACTATGATCGCAAGAATGATTGAATCAGTTTACAATCTCTCAATTCTGGAAAAACCCAAAACCCCTTTCTCTGTAACAAAAGCATATCTTTCTTCATCATCACCATCAATTGCAGGTATGGATAGAGAAGATCAAGAGCGATCAACACCATTAGATTTGTCATAAAAACCAATGACATGCATTGAGAGATAAAAGAACATCTAATCAATACTACTACTAATGACATGCATTGAGAGATAAAAGAACATTTAATCAATACTACTACTGCCCTGACAACCAAAACACTAACAACTCGGCAGTATAAATTGGGAATATAGGATATCAAACAAACATCTTGATACTCAATTCAATCAGTAAATCGATTCATGTTAAAAGAAGAATCTTCAGTATAAATTGGGTCAATTCAATCAGTAAATTGATTCATGTTAAAAGAAGAAATAATTATGTAGCCTTAGTCCGTTACCATATCAGTATTAGGCGGAGAGAGAGAGAGAGAGAGAGAGAGAGAGAGAGAGGAGAGAGAGATATTTACATACTTGTGTTGGAGAGCTCAGATCGTTTGATAGATTGCAGATCGTTACAGAGCTTGAGAGAGTTCTATAGGTTGCAGATCACAGAGAGATAAAGAGGGAATGGGGTGGGTGAGCACAGAGAAGGGAGAAGGATAAAGACCCATTACAGAGAGAAGAGAGAGAGAGATATTTGCATACCTGTGTTGGAGAGCTCAGACCATTTGATAGATTGCAGATCGTTACAGAGCTTCACGTTCCTCAACACCTCCTGAATCACCGAGTCCCACCGACGGTTAAAGGAGGATAAGTTATCTGATGGAGAAGCTGAGGCCGAGTTCATATAATCATCGAACTTCTTAACTGCATTCCTCAACACCTCCTAAATCACTGAGTCCTACCGACGGTTAACGGAGGATGAGTTATTCGATGGAGAAGCTGAGGCCGAGTCATCGTTGTTGCTGTAGCACCGGCAGAGTGTAGAATCAAAAACCCTAGAGAGAGAGTAAGGGCTTGATGAGAAAGAGTAGGAGTGCAAAGATGATCGTCTCAATCGGGAGGAGATTTTAGGGTTTTGGAAGGCGAATTTGTGGGGGTTTAGATCGGAGCGAAGGGATGGAGAAGGGAATGTTGGCGGAGAGTGGACGCCATGAGAGAGAGAGATTAGAGAGAGAAAACGGTGAATGATTGTTATGAATCTAGGGATAAGGATGATTTTCAGAGAGAGGCCAAGCTCAGCAGTGAGTCCCAGCTGAGTAATTTCACACTGGGTATGGAGGAAGAAGAAGAACGGGAGGGAGAGAGAGAGAGGGAATGGAGTGGGTGAGAACAGAGAAGGGAGAGGGATAAAGATAGAAGGGAGGGGAGACGTGGGCAAGCAGGAAGGTGAGAAGAGAGAGATAAAGATAGAATAGAGGGGAGACATGGGTAAGTAGGAAGCTCATTGTTTGGGCGGGAAGTAAGTGTAGATATATATTGATATATATTTACGGGGGTCATCTCAACCATCTATCTAAATAGCACTACAAGAAAATGAGGCAAAAAACACGGAAGCTTTTGCGACGGCTCGTTTCCCGTCGCAAAAAAGGACCTTTTGCGATGGCAAATTAACCCGTCGGTAAAAAAGGTCTTTAGCGACGGCAGTTTTACCGTCGGCAATAAACTATACGGGGAGTGTCATAATACGGGAGTATTAACGACGGCGTTTTCCACCGTCGCAAAAAAATAAATTTTTTGAGACGGCAGAATGTTGCTGTCGCAAATAGTTAGTCATTTGCGACGGCAAATGTCTGTCACAAAAAAAAATTATCAAAACGACGCCGGTTTTAGCAATACGTATTTACCATTTGCGACGATTTAAAATTTACCGTCGCAAAAAAAGTAATAACAAAACTTTTGCCCCGCTCTCCCCAAATTTTTGGCGCTCGGTTATTTCGATAGAAATCCCTAATTCTTTGAAATCCCTAAATCTATTTGGATCGATTTCCCCAAACTTTTGCCCCGCTCTCCCCAAACTTTGAATCATTTGGATCAAAATCCCTAAATCTTCGACTTCGCCTATCAGCCGCCGCCAGCCATCTTCGACCCAGCTTTCAGAGCTTCTTCTCCGGCGAAGTTCTTCGGCTTCGGCGACCCCTCGACCCAGCCATCTTCGTTCAACTTCACTTCGTTCAGGTATCTGTTCTTCGGCTTCGGTTGAACTCATTTTTTTTTATTACCTGTGTTTTATATCATGATCCCTTATTGATATGAAGAGAAGATGAAGCTCACTGTATATTAACCCTCCATAATTTTTTTTTTCTTTTTTCAAAGTTTCGTTGTTATTTATTTTATTTATTTATTTATTTTTAATTCTTCTTTCTAATACTTTTACTATTCTTTTGTTTTTGTATTTTTGTATTTTTTTTTATCTTCAACCTACAGTACGTTCTAAGGGTTGGGTTGTTTCGCCCATGAAAGTGGTGCGTGAGTTGGGTTCATAACATCATAAGATAGTTTAGTCTAAAGTTTTATTACTCTTTACAGACAATATAAGAAAAATCACAAGAAATCTTTACCAATGGTGTGAATGTATGAAAATCAAAGTATATATGTATATATTCTTTAAATTTACACCTATATATTTTTGTATGCCATTACACTGAACTTTAAATGAGTAACAGAGACCAATTGGTTGAATGCATTAGACTACATAGATGGGTTTGACTTTTGTTGGTTTCAATATTAGTGATTGAGTTTTTATGCCTATATTATTTTTTATTTAAATATTTTAAAATTAAAGTAGGTATATATATTTTTCGTATAACATAACACAATTCTAATGAGTTGTAGGGACGAACTAACTGGATATACATTTAATTGTAACAAGGACATGTTAATAGAGTACATGTGAGAAGTTCTAAATCTGTCACAAATAGTTAGTAATGATCTTTGAATGTTGTTTATCTGACTTGTATGTTTGGAAATAGTGAATGTTTGTATGTTGGGATATGGAGGCCACGTTGAGGCCATAAGGGCATTGATGTTTATTTTGATAGGATACATTTTAACTAATTTTTTTTAATTTTATTTGAGAATTTCCGGTGGGACCCTTTTGTATAATCGTTTACGAATACTTCAAGCTTTTCAAAAGATGATCTATACTAGTACTATTCTTTAGCTTGTAGCATAGCTCAAAGCTTTGATGTCATTCCCTTGTAAGGTGAATTGGGTGAAAAATATGTCACTAGCACTATTTATTTATTTTTTCAATGCGATGCCTCATGTCTCGTAATGATGTTGTAATATTTCCATCTAAAATTGAAATTTACATGTAACTCATTTCTGGTGCATTTGCGCAGACATTCTGTTGGAAGACCAGCCCCAGCTAGATCCCTTGATTTGAGATCATCAGCTTTTGATCATCAGATTACTGCCCATTGGTTTTTAGGTTAGCTACAAGATACATATACTTCCATCGTACTTTTTTAAGTTCATTTGCATGTGTCCATGCTTCTCTGTTGGTCTTGAAGACATTAAAACTCAAGAAGATCCAATCTTCTTGAGTTGAGCTACAGGATTTTCTCTGTTGGTCTTGAAGACATTAAAGGCCATCTGTAATATCTGTGTATTATTTAAGTTCATTTTAAAATTGATTAACATACTTAATTGACTAAGCATAAAAGAAAGTATTATGTAATAGGTAGTTTCAGAACCTAATAAAAAAAAAATGAGTTAAATATTTTTTTCCTTAATTGATATTCATATTCCATCTCAAATCAATTCATTTTAGATCCTTAAAATTTAATGAATAGCTATATTCATTGCTATGGAATGGAAGTGTACTACTTGTTTTGAGAGATGAGGGTGTAATACGTAGGTATTATATTTAGAGTTACTTTGATGAGATATTTTTGTGGATGTGTACAAATGATGGATAAGAGTTGGATTGATTTGCCAAATAGGATGTCGAGCGAATACATTAATGGGATTGATGAATTCCTTGTGTTTGCCTACACCAATAGGGTTGAAGGTTCGATGATCAGTTGTCCGTGTAGGAAGTGTGAGAATCGATACTATTTTGTATGAGAGGGTGTACGGGAGCATCTGATTTTGAATGGTTTTTTTAAAAAATACAAACATTGGATTAATCATGGGAAATCTTACGTATCTCTGCATGGTAATCAAGAGAATGAAACATTAGCTAATTTAGACATTGGGAATGATATGATTGGAATGATACAAGGGGCTATGGGAAATCTACATGCCGGTACAAGTGTTGAGGGTGATGAACCACAGGGGCCTGATCCCCATGCATCTGAACCCTAGCTCGGTCCAAATGCAGAGACTGCAAAGTATTTCAAACTTCTTCAAGATGCACAAAGTGAATTGTATTCGGGTTGTCAAAAGTTCACATCTTTGTCATTCATTGTTCGACTTCTACATTTGAAGGTGCTTAATCAGTGGACAGACAAGTCTGTTGACATGTTGCTTGAGTTATTGAATGAGGCGTTCCCGTTGGGTGTGAAACTCCCGGACTCATATTATAAAGCTCAAAAGGTCACAATAGATTTGGGCTTCACGTATGAGACGTGGGATGCATGTCCCAACAGTTGCATGTTGTTTCGAAACGAGGACGCCAATCTTGATAAATGTGTCATATGCAACAGTTCTAGATGGAAATCAAATGGTGATGGTGGTTCAAATGGTCCTAACAAAGGTGGCAAACAAATAGCTGCAAAACAGATGAGGTATTTTCCTTTAAAGCCAAGGTTGCAGAGGTTGTTTATGTCATCCAAGACAGCCAAGTTCATGAGATGGCATGCAGAAGAATGAACTGATGATGGTGTCTTCAGGCATCCTGCTGACTCCCTTGCATGGAAAGATTTTGACCGTCGAAATATTGAGTTTAGTAATGATTGCCGAAGTGTAAGGCTTGGCTTAGCATCTGATGGTTTTAACCCATTCAAGACGATGAACATAGTTCATAGCACTTGGCCTGTTGTGCTCATTCCATACAACTTGCCGGCATGGATGTGCATGAAGCAACCATTTCTAATTTTATCCGTGTTTATTGACCGCCTGAAAGGACCTGGCGACAAGATTGATGTGTATATGCAACCGTTGATTGAGGAGTTAAAAGAACTATGGAATGAGGGTGTGTCAACATTTGATGCATCAACAAATCAAATGTTTCAAATGCATGCAGCTTTACTGTGGACAATTAGTGATTTTCTTGCATATGCAAACTTGTCAAGATGGAGCACTAAAGGCGAATATGCATGTCCTTGTTGTAATAAGAAAACTACATCGTGTTGGTTGAAGTATAGTAGGAAACAATCATACTTGGGTCATCGCAGATTTTTACCTACTGGCCATAAATTTCAGAAGGATAAAGTATCATTTGATGGTAGTCGGGAAGTCAGACTCAAACCAAAATTGTTGTCTGGAACTGAGATGTTGCTACAATTAGAATCTGAGGGTATTTTAACCCAATACAAGAGGGATGACCTTAAGGAGAGGTATAGGAGACAGGTAGAGAAGGAGAAAGTTGGACATCGCACCCATAGCTAGAAAAAAAAGAGTATCTTTTATGAATTGCCATATTGAGAGCACAATCTAATAAGACACAACCTCGATGTGATGCATATAGAGAAGAATGTTTGTGACAATGTGTTGTGGACAATATTAGGGGTTGCAGGAAAATCGAAGGATGGTGTTAATGCTCGGCGTGATTTACAAGATATGAATATTAGAAAACCCCTACATTTGCAGTTAAGAGGGTCGAATAAAGCCTATTTACCACCAGCACAATTCACGATGACCAAGGATGAAAAAGATTTGTTCTTGAAAGTGTTGAAGGAAGTAAGAGTTCCCGACGGGTATTCATCCAATATATCACGTCGTGTGCGCTCACATGATAGAAGTATTGGGGGTCTTAAGAGCCACGATAGTCATATTCTGATGCAACAACTTATTCCATTGGCTATTCAAAGATCGTTACCGAAGAATGTAATTGAACCCTTGATTGAATTGAGCAATTTCTTTAGACAATTGTGTTCGAAAGTGAATCGTGCGACGGATTTGCAATATATTCAAGATCGTATCGCTGTAACACTTTGTCATCTAGAGAAAATATTTCCTCCAAGTTTTTTTGATATAATGGAGCACTTGCCTATACATCTAGCTGATGAAGCCTTATTTGGTGGAGCGATTCAGTTTTGATGGATGTATCCAATTGAGAGGTATCTTCTTACTTTGAAGCAATACGTGCGTAATAAAGCTCATCCTAAAGGATCAATTGCTAAAGGATATCTTATGGAAGAATGCATGAATTTTTGTGTACAATATCTCAATGATGTGGAAACCAAATCTAGTTGACCCGTGAGGAACTATAGTGGTGCTGATAATTTGGGTCATGCTATTGGTGAAAACACAAGCTTTTATCTTGATAATACTTCTTGGGTACAAGCTTATCGGTACATCTTATTCAATACAAGCGCGGTTCAACCATTCATAAAGTAGGTTAAGTCACTCACTCAATATTTTATTATGTTTTATTGAATTTTCAACAAAATTTTTTGTATTGCTAAAATTTCAATCTACACAGCAAACACCTTGAAGTACTTAAGCTCAAAATGCCTCGTGTCGACGATCATCAGCTTCGGCGTGAACATTTTGAAACTTTTCACATTTGGTTCAAGGAACATGTATGTATTTAACTCTATAGATTCTAGTTACTTAAGTCGATCTACATTTTAAATTTTACATTTTCGTGTTAAATAGGTCCAAACTTTGCGAAGGACTACTGATGTCATATTTTCTGAAGAGATTATTCTATTGGCAAATGGTCCTCATAACTTGGCAAGGAGGTTCAACGGGCATATACTGAATCGGTTTCGGTATCGAGTAAAGGCCATGGATGATCGTCGAGCCACACAAAATTGTGGTGTAGCTTTGAAGGCAAATACCATAAGTTATGCTAGTCGAAAAGACAAGAATCCTCCTGTGGGGTCTGTGTACTATTATGGACAATTGACAGATATTGTTGAGATTCGATATTCCAATTAGAAGAAACATGTGTTGTTTAAGTGTGATTGGATTGACAACATTCACGGAAAGAAAGAAGATGTCTTCAATTTCACGTTGGTGAACTTCAATCATTTGTTGTACCGAGATGATAGAATTACCAATGAACCTTTCATCTTGGCGTCCCAAGCAGAGCAAGTTTGGTATGTTGCAGACCCGTTACAACCAGACTGGCAAGTCATGGTGAAGATGTCTCAAAGAGGTTTATTTGATATGAGTTCGACTGATCCACAAATCGAGCCATACATGAGCCAACAATTGGAAGAAAATATAATGCTTCGTGATGAAGAAGTTGGTTAGGTGAGGGAAGCCGCAGAAGGGGAAACAGTTGATGTTCAAATAGGCTGATATTTAATCAACATTAGTAATTCAATTAAGGCCAAGGTTGTAATTGTATTAGTTCAATTAATGTCATATTATAGTTGATGACAAACCATTGTCTATGTTTCTAATGTCAATTAATATTATATTGCTTGCAGATTATTATGGGAAGGAAGATGAAGCCTGATCATCCCCGGCGCATGATGTCTGATGTGCTACATAACAGGACATCAGTAGCACCACCATTAGAGGAGGCATCACATCGGCCACCATCAGAGGGGCCATTAGTGCCACCACCATCTGAGGGGCCATTAGTACCACCGCATCGACCACCATCAGTGGCACCACAGCAGCTACCATGTACTCAGCCTCCACGTCTACCATCGGTGCGCCCACCATCAGTGGCACCACAGTAACTATCATCCCGACTAGAGTCATCAGCTCATGAGCCATCCGCAGGTATATAAATTTGCTTTGATTTGTATGAAAATTATTTAAACATACATTTATTTATGCTCATTATATATAACTTGTTTATTCTCATTGTATTTTGCAGACCCTTCGACTTCTTCACAGCCTACATCAAGTATAAGAATTCGATTTGTATTCACATTATTTAAGTTTGCATTTGTTTATTACCATTGCATATTGTTTATTGTTTTTGTATCTCGCAGGTCATGTTAGTTCTTCATCAACCTCGACTAGGCGTGGCAGAGGATGTGCCAAGGGCATTAAAGAGTGGGGTACTGGTAAAAAGCTGGACATACAATTTGATGAAAATTACTGCCCAATAGGGGATAACGTCGCTAAGTTAACTACTCAACTTGGCATCATTGTGCGGAATGGTAACATTGTTCCTCTTACTTTTCTTGATTGGAACAATGTGCCTGATGATATTGTTGATGCTATCTGGAAGGATGTGAAGGTAAAAGTATATTTTTGTCCACAAATTCGAATTCCAAAATTGTGTTATTATTATTTACACTTTGAAATTGTGTTTTATAGGACAATTTGAATATATGTCCAGAGGAGTACAAGCCAATCTGCATGAAAAACTGCAACAGCATATGGAAGGATCACAAGAACAAGATTAAGACTAAGTATTTCAAGCCTAGAAGTTCTTATCCTAATCTGAAGGATGATGTTCCTTTGCACATTGTGCCAAGCCAGTGGGAAGAACTTGTGGAGTATTAGCATACTTCTGATGCTGAGGTATACAAATAAGTTATATTTATGATATGTAAACATACAAATCATATTTACATACTTACATTTGTTGAACCTGTTATAGAAAATTGCAAGTAGGAACGCTAAAAATCGGCGAGCTCACGGCATAGCTCATACCACAGGGCGTATTACTTTCTCTCAGATACGGCATGAGGTTTACATTTTATTATTTTATTTTTGTATATAAATAAACATTGTATATTTGTAAATTATTTGGATTTTAATTTTCATATTTCTAAAAAAATGTAGATGACCAATAAGGGGAGTCTACTGATAAGATGAATGTTTGGCTTATGACACGTAGAGCAGATGACCCAGAGGTTATCCAGACCTTGGTAGTTTCCAAACACCTTTGATTGTATTTAAAGTTTATTTGTTGTATGTCAACCATCTTAATTTGGCATATACTTGTATGTCTTATTCAATACAGGATGTGTTTAATCGTCAACTCTCTATGCTACCTGAGGATGGTCGGATTTTGGAGGCTAGGAATGCTATTTTCCATGAGTTGATAGGTCATGACGGACATGGATATTGTCGCGCATACAGGAGAATTGTGCCTCGGAGAGCGGTGTATAAAGATGGTGCTGGGCCATCACAGTCAACACCCCAGCCATCGACTATTGATCAGATCACGTAGCAGGTTCGTGCAGGGCTAAGGGATGAGTTGAAGGAGGAGCTGCGAGCAGAGTTCTCTACACATTTACAGCAGATGAGAGCTGAGATGATGGCCTTTGTGTCACACGAGGCGAGTGTGGATCCCAACAGACAGGTTCGGTATAAATTAAATTGTTTGATAGTTCAATTTTCACACAAGATTATGTATAAAATTCGAATATGATTAACACATTATGCATTGACTATCATAAGTTCTTGATGCATCGAGTGGCCACCGGGCATTTAGGGAATCTGCAAAAGACGAGAATCCATATACACCACCACCAGAAGATTGGGTATAAAATGTATCTTTGCATTCTAAGCTAAAATGTATCTTTGCATTCTTTACATTGTAAGTTAAGAGACTTGTGGGAAAAGACAGGACTCAAATCGGGTTCTCGGATTGGGAGTTAGAGCCGGATTTAGCACGAAACTTGGTACACACAACCACCTAGGCACGAGAGACTTGTGGGAGAAGACGGGGCTCGAATCGGGTTCCCGGTTTGGGAGTTAGAGTCGGATTTCACTTTAGGCAAACTAGTTCCTTAAGAAACTTGAATTCGAGGTGTTAACGCCCAAAAATCACCAAACGGTGTCGGTATAGCATGAAACTTGGCACACACAACCACCTAGGCACGAGAGACTTGTGGGAGAAGACGGGGCTCGAATCGGGTTCTCGGTTTGGGAGTTAGAGCCGGATTTCACTTTAGGCAAACTAGTTCCTTAAGAAACTTGAATTCGAAGTGTTAACGCCCCAAAATCACCAAACGGTGTTGGTTTAGCACGAAACTTGGCACACACGACCGTCTAGGCACGAGAGACTTGTGGGAGAAGACGGGGCTCGAATTGGGTTCCCGGTTTGGGAGTTAGAGCCGGATTTCACTTTAGGCAAACTAGTTCCGTAAGAAACTTGAATTCGAGGTGTTAACGCCCCAAAATCACCAAACTGCGTCGGTTTAGCATGAAACTTGACACACACAACCGCCTAGGCACGAGAGACTTGTGGGAGAAGACGGGGCTCGAATCGGGTTCCCGGTTTGGGAGCTAGAGTCGGATTTCACTTTAGGCAAACTAGTTCCTTAAGAAACTTGAATTCAAAGTGTTAACGCCCAAAATACCAAACGGCGTCGGTTTAGCACGAAACTTGGCACACACGACCGCCTAGGCACGAGAGACTTGTGGGAGAAGACGGGGCTCGAATCGGGTTCCCGGTTTGGGAGTTAGAGCCGGATTTCACTTTAGGCAAACTAGTTCCTTAAGAAACTTGAATTCGAGGTGTTAATGCCCCAAAATCACCAAACGGCGTCGGTTTAGCACGACACTTGGCACACACGACCGCCTAGGCACGAGAGACTTGTGGGAGAAGACGGGGCTCGAATTGGGTTCCCGGTTTGGGAGTTAGAGTCGGATTTCACTTTAGGCAAACTAGTTCCTTAAGAAACTTGAATTCGAGGTGTTAACGCCCCAAAATCACCAAACGGCGTCGGTTTAGCACGAAACTTGACACACACAACCGCCTAGGCACGAGAGACTTGTGGAAGAAGACGGGGCTCGAATTGGGTTCCCGGTTTGGGAGTTATAGCCGGATTTCACTTTAGGCAAACTAGTTTCTTAAGAAACTTGAATTCGAGGTGTTAATGCCCCAAAATCACCAAACGACGTCGGTTTAGCACAAAACTTGGCACACACGACCGCCTAGGCACGAGAGACTTGTGGGAGAAGACGGGGCTCGAATTGGGTTCCCGGTTTGAGAGTTAGAGCCGGATTTCACTTTAGGCAAACTAGTTCCTTAAGAAACTTGAATTCGAGGTATTAACGCCCCAAAATCACCAAACGGCGTCGGTTTAGCACGAAACTTGGCACACACGACCACCTAGGCACGAGAGACTTGTGGGAGAAGACGGGGCTCGAATCGGGTTCTCGGTTTGGGAGTTAGAGCTGGATTTCACTTTAGGCAAACTAGTTCTTTAAGAAACTTGAATTCGAGGTGTTAACACCCCAAAATCACCAAACGGCGTCGGTTTAGCACGAAACTTGGCACATACGACCGCCTAGGCACGAGAGACTTGTGGGAGAAGACGGGGCTCGAATCGGGTTCCCGGTTTAGGAGTTAGAGCCGGATTTCACTTTAAGCAATCTAGTTCCTTAAGAAACTTGAATTCGAGGTGTTAACGCCCCAAAATCACCAAACGGCGTCGGTTTAGTACGAAACTTGGCACACACGACCGCCTAGGCACGAGAGACTTGTGGGAGAAGACGGGGCTCGAATCGGGTTCCCGGTTTGAGAGTTAGCGCCGAATTTCACTTTAGGCAAACTAGTTCCTTAAGAAACTTGAATTCGAGGTGTTAATGCCCCAAAATCACCAAATGGCGACGGCACTTGCCGTCGCTAAAGCCCTTTTGCAACCCCCTTTGTTGCGACCCCCACTTGCCATCGCAAAAAACCATTTTACCGTCGCAAAAACCTTTAGCGACGGCGTTTGGGGTATTTGCGACGGCGTTTTGCCGTCGCAAAAAACAATTTTTTTTGTAGTGTAGACAAATGAATCATAACCATTGAAATGTCCTAGTAGGACAATTGTCTCTAATATATTTTCAAAAACTGTTCTGTCTTATTATATAGATTACCTATAGCTAATTAACCTTCTTTTTTTTTCAACAGGAATTAATTTTTTTAATTTTAAAATTATTTATATTAAAAAAAAAAAAACACTATTGGCTAACTCATCATCTATTTTTTAATGCTCATTTATTCATATAAATAAAATTCTAATTATTCCATAAATTATAACTTTTAAATGGAAAGTTTGTTTAACCATTTCAAAATTTAAATTTGTGACACTATATGGAAGCAATTCACTAGAATATAATTGTTCCCTAATTTAACACTTTTCCAAAAAGAATATATATTTTTCCATTTCAAATTTTAATATGATAGACCATTCACTAGAATTTAATTATCTATCTATCTATCTATCTATATATAAAGTCAGAGAGTCTTTTTAACTAAGAGCCTTGTGAGTACTCTAATTTTTCATAGTAAACTTTTGAATATTTTATAATTAACAATAAATTATAAAAATGCTAATCTATTAAACTATCAATTTTAAAAATAGAAATAATCCCATAATTTATGATTTTCAAAAAGGAATGATAAATAAATGGAAAAAAACCCCTTTCCTGAATCTCCCTGGCTCTCACGAATTTGAAAAGGAAATGTAGAAAACCTATTTCAAAATTTAAATTTGAGTACAATAAAATATAGGAATTAATTCATATTTTTCATAGATGTTTCTCTTAGTACTATTTAATGGCTTCAAGTGCACCAAAATTTTGGACAAATTTCAATTAAAATATATAGGTAAATTACAAACACCCCTTAAAATTTACTTAAATTACAAATTATCCCATGTAGTTCTAGAAATTATATTATGCCCTATAAGGTTTCTAATTTCATAACTAATAGGTCCTTTTATTAATAAATCATCAAGTTAATTAACCGTTTTTAATAATGTTAAAATTTTATTTCAATTAATAATTCAGATAATTTTATTATTGTATAGGTGAGCAGTTAAAAATTTTACTTTTTCAATTAATTCTATTAAATAAAAAATTCTGACAATGAAGTATTTGTAATTTTCTAAACTATAGGGGACAATTCATATTTTAAGCAAATCTCAAGGAGTGTTTTTGTAATGTATCCAAATATTTACTACTGGAGTTTTTGTTTCTTGAAGAAGATCTCTCTCAAATCTCTAACTACTTTTTAAGAAGATTTATCTGTAATATTTAAAATTTCGTATATTTGTCCATGTCGTGTATTCAATAATTATTTTGATATCTAAAGCTTTCATGCATATTTATTTGATGTAAGTGTATCTTTATGAAATAAATCTTTAATATCTTCTCCCTCACAGTTCAATGGTTTCAAATGCATATTTATAATCAAGAGCGTAATAGTGGATGATGAGACTGATGGAAAGAATTGCATGGCTATTTACCCTTACTAGATGACTATTAGCACGTGTAAGTTTCTACTTTGCCCAGGGAATCTATTTGGGTATCTCATTTTACAACATTTGCATAAAGTTATAGAATTTTATGTATATATATATTTGGATTATACTATTAGTTACAGTAACTCTACTGTCCTAGAAAAAAAGAGATAAGAAAGTTACCATAAAAGTATGCATGTGGCTGAGATTAATTGTTGCTTTGTGAGGTTCATGTATATCTTACTTAGGCCCCGTTTAGTAGAGCTGTGGGAAAGTGATTATAACTTATAGTTTAACGACTTATAACTTATAGCTGTGAACATAAGCTGATTTTTGACTTACAAATTAAGCTTCTCCTCCCCCACTCAAAGAATAAGTTGATTTTTGACTTACAAAAAGTTATAAACTGTATTGTTAAGCTAAATCAAACACATCAAAATAGGTTAAATTAAGCTAAAAGCTGAAATAAGCTGGAAATAAGTCCTACCAAACAGGGCCTTAACCTTATACATTTTGGTTTTATAGCTTTGAGGGTTTCATATCTCAAAAAATTTGGGGTAAATTACACTTTGTTCCCCTAAAGTTTTAACTATTTTTTACTTTGGCCCTTTAAGTTTATTTTTTCTTATTTTGACCTTTCATGTTTGCAATCATTCCCAGTTTAGCTCTTTAAGTTTAATTTTTCTCACTTTGGCTCTTCATGTTTGCAATCCATCCCACGTTAACCATTTATATTTGTAATCATTCCCACTTTATTCCTAAATTATCTTCCATCCAAAAAACTGACATAATCAGCCACATCACTAACACATTAGCTCCATGTGTGATGTAAAAAATGTACTAAAGATGCAAAAAATAAAAAATAGAAAAAAAAAAATGAATTTGTTTTTGTCTTTAGTGAATTTTTTTTTTTCAAATTTATTCATAAACATTATTACATTATTCCTAGACTAACATTATTACATTATTACTTTGGCCCACTTTTTTTTTTTTTGTCTTTAGTGAAATTTTTTTTTTTAATAGTTAAATTTGTTTTTATTTTTTTAGCTACATCTAATCTAGATGCATATATAATGTAATAATATTTATGAATAAATTTGAAAAAAAAGTTCACTAAAAAAAATTTCAATGTTTTTGTTTTTTATTTTTTATTTTTTGCATCTTTAGTAAATTTTTTATCTCACATATAGAGCTAATGTGTTAGTGATGTGACAAATTCTCTTACTTTATTGGATGAAAGTTAGTCTAGAAGTAAAGTGAGAAAGATTGTAAACATGAAGGGCCAAACTGGGAATGATTACAAACATGTAGGGCCAAAGTGAAAAAAATCAAACTTAGAAGGCCAGAGTGAGAAGGATTGCAAACATGAAGGATCAAAGTGTGAAGGATTGTCAATAGAAAGGCCAAAGTGGGAAATGAGTAAAATTTTAAGGGGACAAAGTGTAATTTACCCAAAAATTTATTTCCCATTTGAGTAGAGGGTTTGCCTTTATCTTTGTAAATTTTATATTTCTCTCTCTTTCTCTGATTTTCACTATTTTTTGCAGTGTATTATCTTTATTTTAAATATATATCCAATACTTGTACAACATCATTTTTGAATTACCCATGCTTAATAGGCAGATATATGAGATAAGGTTTGTCATTTATTATTATTTTGAGCTTTGGTTTCTTTCCCCTTCAAGGGGATTCTGTTGTTTTTGTTGGGGGCAGTGTTTGATATGTAATCTTTTTATATTTTATATTTTTGTTTTTCAGTGGACTCTATGTCTTTCTCCTTCTCTTGTATGTTTTTTATATTATTTTTTAATATTTGTTTTTTTTTTTTTCCTTCCTTGCCAATCAATGAAAAGATACCTGATTTGAGGAGAAGCAATAGAAAAAAGCAATTCGGTTTTGCTTTTTTTATTATGTATACTTTTTGGTCAATCTTTCTTTCCATCTACATTAAGTTAGCATTTTCCCCTCCCCTTGTTTCAGGGTGCACCAAAAATTATTCAGAACGGAATAATGTTAGAGATTTTAAAAATTCTATTAAAATTTCTATCAAATGTGCAGGACCTACACAGTGTGAGTTCATATGAGTCTCACACCTGTTGAAAATAAGCTTGATAGGCAGTCATGGTAGGTAACCTGTTGAAAATAAGCTTGATAAGCAGCCATGGTAGGTAGCCAACCACCCACCATATTTGACAGCCTCTATTGTTGAAGAAAGATTGGCAGGAAGTAAACAATGGCTATAGGCTTTCACATTATGATTATATGTTTTTAAACTATCTAGGCTATCTATAAATAGCTATTGTATTATGAGAGTTAAATGTGTGGGAGAGAAGTAGAAGAAGAGTACTCTCTGTATTTGTTTTAGAATTGTTCCAATAAATTGAATTTCTGCTTGGTTCAATTTTAAGCCTCTTCTTGTGAATCACCAACAATGGTTTGCACCCCACTCCCACCAACAGTGGTATCAGAGCCGAAGGTAGCTTAAATTTGCAGACATTTTGCAAAATTGCAAAAACATAGAGTTGTTTCAAAACTTATCCAGAAATCGAAGTTGTTGAAATTCATTTTTGATCACACCAGTGTGTAGCTCTCATCGAGACGATCACACTAAAAAAAAAGAACGTCGAAAACAGAGCCTTACAGAGCCTGCACATGCCACACAAGCCAATTGACGCCGTTGCCACGCGCTGAAACGCGCACACACACCTCCACGTATCTTCTTCGCCCGGATTGCGGAGTCCGACCCTAAGCGCAAGATCCGATCCATTAGCCCAGATCCGGATCAAAGTTCTGACGTCATCGCCAACGTCATTGCTGACGTCACTCCGAGCCAAGCCACAAGCCGAGCCGCAAGCCGAGCCTCCGTTGACCAAGCCGTTGACCCGAGCTGCCAAGCCAAGCCTCCGAGCCGCTGACCCGAGCCGCCAAGCCGTTGACCGAGCCGCCGCTGACCGAGCCAAGCCGCGTTTGACCGAGCTGTTGACTCAGCCACTGACATCAGCGCACTGAAAAATAATTCGGTGTGCCGCGGCTAAGTTGCAGCGACAGATCTGAGCCGTTCAACTTGTTTTGGCTTGATCTGACCCATTCGGAGTCTGTTTCGGGTGATCCAATAATGCTTTCTAACTATTTGGAGTACTCCAGACACATCTGTAAAGTCAGAATTTGCAAATTCCATTCTGAAAATTTACAGATTGTTAAAGACAGCCAATGGCCAACACAAACAGTTTCTTTCAGCCCCAGTTTCCAAAACTCAGCAAGGAGAACTATGAAAATTGAAGTATTCAAATGCAAGTCCTACTAGCCTCACAAGATTTGTGGGAGTTAGTGGATCGAGGATATGACGAGCCAACTACTCTCGAAGATGAAGGAAATTTCAATGATACTCAGAAAACGGCGTTAAAAGATTCAAGGAGGAGAGATAAAAAGGCCTTGTATCTATTCTATCAAGGTATTGATGAATCAAGTTTTGAGAAGATTTCAGCAGCAACAACCTCTAAAGAGGCATTGAGTGTTCTTCAAAATTCACACCGTGGAATTGAGAAGACGATCAGAGTTCGACTACAGGTGTTACGTGGCGAATTCGAGATGCTACACATGAATGAGAATGAGTCAATTTTTGAGTACTTCAACAGAATATTGACCATTGTTAATCAGATGAGAAGATATGGAGAGAAGATGGAATCTCTTCAAGTGATAGAGAAGATTCTCCGATCACTCAGTTCCAAGTTCGAGCACGTGGTTGTAGCAATAGAAGAGTCCAAAGATCTCAGTGCCATGACCACTGATGAGTTGATGGGCACACTTGAGATTCATGAACTAAGGATCAACAAGAAAACTTTCTCAAGTTCTCTAGAGCAAGCTCTTCAATCAAAGTTGTCTTTCAGAGATGATAGAAACGAGCAAGGGGGGACATCACAAAGAAACCGAGGAAGAGGTCGTGGTTACAATAACCGAAGTTCTGGTTTTTGAGGAAGAGTCGGAAGAAGTCCAGCCAGAGGAGGAAGAAGTCAACCACACTTTGCTCCAAGAGGAAGAGCAAGCGGTAGAGGAGGTGGTTACAACAACCAACCAGGTTTTGACAAAAGTAATGTTCAGTGTTACCAGTGCCACAAGTTCGGGCATTACAGCAATGAATGCCGAAGTAGAGCAACAACAGAAGCCGGCGAGCAAGCAAATTTTGCCGAGCAGGAAACAAACAAAGTTGGACCTACAGTCCTGTTTGTTCACCATGGAGACACTGAAAACCAAAACAATGTTTGGTATCTAGATTCGGGAGCCAGTAATCACATGTGTGGTAAAAGAGAGCTATTCATTGAGTTTGACGAGACTGTACAAGCACAAGTCTCATTTGGTGATTCTTCAAAAACTCCAGTTAAAGGAAGAGGTAATATTCTGATCAAGCTCAAAAATGGAGATCATGATTACATCTCCAATGTTTATTATGTTCCTGCCATGAAGAACAACATTTTGAGTATGGGACAACTCCTAGAGAAAGGATACGACATCAGCATGAAAGATTGTCATCTTACCATCAAAGACAATCCTGGTAATTTGATCGCTCGGGTGAGAATGTCCAAGAATCAGATGTTTGCATTGAACATCCAACATGATGCTGCGAAGTGTTTAAATGCCATCATCAAAAACAAAGACTGGCTATGGCATTTGAGGTTTGGAAATCTCAACTTTGGAAGCTTGAAACTGTTGTCAAGCAAAAATATGGTGAAAGGGCTCCCTCATATTGCTCATACTAATAAAGTTTGTGAAAGTTGCATTCTTGGCAAGCATCACAGAACTAGCTTTGCCAAAGAAGTAGAGTGGAGAGCAACAAAGCCGCTGGAGCTAGTGCACACTGATGTGTGTGGTCCATTGAAGCCGATGTCAAATGGACAGACTAGATATTTTCTCACCTTCATTGATGATTACAGCCGGAAGACATGGGTGTACTTTCTTAAAAGAAAGTCGGAGGTGTTCAGCATCTTCAAAGAATTCAAAGCTTTTGTAGAAAAGCAAAGCGGCTACTACATCAAGACATTGCGATCAGATCAAGGTGGAGAATATACATTAGATGTTTTTGAGAAGTATTGCAAAGAATAGGGAATCAAGCATCAAACAACACCATCCTATACGCCACAGCTGAATGGTGTTGCTGAAAGGAAGAATCGCACAATCTTAGATATGGCAAGAAGCATGTTGAAAGGAAAGGGACTACCCAAGCAATTTTGGGCTGAAGCCGTATCATGTGCTGTGTATCTACTAAATAGATGCCCAACCAGGAGTCTTCATTCTATGACTCCAGAAGATGCTTGGAGTTCACATAAGCCAAGTGTCAACCATCTCAGAATATTTGGGTGTGTTGCGTACACCAAGATTCCAGAAGCAAGAAGAACCAAGCTCGATGATAAAGGAGAAAAATGTATTCTTGTCGGATATGGAGATAGAACAATGGGATACAAGTTGTATAATCCCATTACCAAAAAAGTGATCATGAGTCGAGATGTGATATTTGAAGAAGAAGAAGCTTGGAACTGGAATCAAGATGAAGTTGTCAAAGATGCAGAACTCATTCTTGAAGATGAAACATCAAAAGCTCCTGTTAAAATCACAAGAGAAGTTCAAGATGAGCCACAAACTCCTCCACATAGAATTCCTGCACCCAGATCGCCAGCTTCTCACAGAAGTGCTGCATCATCATCATCATCAGCATCATCAGATGATAGTTTTTTCAAACAACCAAGACCAATGAGAAATTTACAGGAAATATATGAAGCTACAGAAGAAGCAGATCTGAATTTGTTCTGCCTACTCGCAGATAGTGATCCACTTACCTTCTCAGAAGCCAACCAAGAAGATAAATGGAAGAAAGCAATAAATGAAGAAATTCATGCCATTGAGAAAAATGACACATGGAAGCTTACCAGTCTACCAGAGGGGCACAAACCCATTGGAGTAAAATGGGTATACAAGACAAAGAGGAATGCACAAGGCGAAGTGCAATGCTACAAGGCAAGGTTAATAGCAAAAGGTTACAAGCAGAGAGCTGGAATTGACTATGGAGAGGTGTTTGCTCCAGTTGCCCGATTGGAGACTATCAGGCTAATGATTTCTTTGGCTGCCCAGCACAAGTGGTAGATTTATCAACTTGATGTGAAATCTGCATTTCTTAATGGTTTCCTTAAAGAAGAAATCTATATTGAACAACCTTCGGGGTATGTTCATAATAGGCATGAAGACAAAGTGTACAAATTGAAGAAAGCACTTTATGGATTGAAGCAAGCTCCGCGTGCATAGAATACTAGAATTGATCAATATTTTCATAATAATAGTTTTGAAAAATGTCCATATAAGCACGCACTATATTTGAAGAAGGAAGCTGATGGAAGCATGTTGCTTGCTTGTCTTTATGTTGATGATCTAATTTTCACCGAAAACAATCCAGCCATGTTCAAAGACTTTAAAAGAAGCATGGTCCAAGAATTTGAAACGACAGATATTGGATTGATGGCTCATTTTCTCGGCATTGAAGTAGCACAAAGAAAAGATGGAATTTTTATTTCCCAAAGTGGTTATGCCAAGGAAATTCTCAAGAGATATGGAATGGAAAATTGCAATCCAGTGAACACTCCTATAGACAGTGGAGTGGAGCTCAGAAAAGGTACGAAGGCAGGTGATGTGGATCCAACTTATTTCAAGAGCCTAGTTGGAAGTCTTCGCTATCTTACTTGCACCAGGCCAGACATACTCTATGAAGTAGGACTGATTAGCAGATATATGGAAACACCGGATCAGTCACACCTTTATGCAGCAAAGAGGATTCTTCGCTACATCAAAGGTACAGTCGATGATGGTTTATTCAATAAACCAACTGATAATTTCAGTCTTGTTGGCTATTCAGATAGCGACTGGGGACGTGACTTGGATGAACGGAAAAGTACTACGGGGTTTACTTTCTTTATGGGAGATATAGCCTTCACATGGTCATCCAAGAAATAAGCCATTGTGACATTATCGACTTGCGAAGCTGAGTATGTTGCAGCTAACTCAGCTGTGTGTCATGCAATCTAGTTACGGAACATGCTGAAGCATTTGGGATTTCCACAAGAAAAATCCACTGAGATCTATGTTGATAATCGCTCAGCAATTGCATTAGCAAAGAACCCAGTTTATCATGAAAGAAGTAAGCATATTGACACCCACTATCATTTCATCCAAGAGCATGTGAAAAATAAAGAGGTGGAATTATTGCCTTGCAAATCCCAAGATCAGCTTGCAGATATTTTCACAAAGCCATTGAAAAATGATCTATTCAAAAGAATGAAGATTATGCTTGGAATGAAGCAGCATGGAGAATCAAGCTTAAGGGGGGATGTTGAAAATAAGCTTGATAAACAGCCATGGTAGGTAGCCAACCACCCACCATATTTGACAGCCTCCATTATTGAAGAAAGATTGGCAGGAAGTAAACAATAGCTGCAGGCTTTCACATTATGATCATATGTTTTTAAACTGTCTAGGCTATCTATAAATAGCTATTGTATTATGAGAGTTAAATGTGTGGGAGAGAAGTAGAAGAAGAGTACTCTCTGTATTTGTTTCAGAAGTATTCCAATAAATTGAATTTTTGCTTGGTTCAATTTTAAGCCTCTTCTTGTAAATCACCAACAGTGGTTTGCACCCCACTCCCACCAACAACACCTATATAAAATATGTAGTAGAATTTTTGAAATCTCTAATACTTTTGCTCAGGATATGCTCATTGATTTACCCTTGTCATATGTTAAAACCTACAAGAAATACACGTCAAGGATCTCGAGTTTTGGCCCTGGCTTACAAGTTCCTTCCAGAAATGACAGTAAGAATTCATTCTCCCTTTCTGCAATACTATCTCCTTTTGGAAATTCCACTTGTCTGTACTTCTATGTTTTTGTTCTTTTGAATTATTTGTTAATTTTTGGTCGTTGATGATGTGTATTTTTATTATTTATTTTGTTTGTGTCTATCGGTGTGATTTATTGTGCTAACAAAGTAACTCTACAGCTTGTTGCTATGCTTACACTTTGGTTTATAAAAACAAAGATAGAACAAACTACTTGCTTGCAGTCTGATTTAGAGAAAGGGAGAAAAAATTATTTGCTAGTTCATTACATTCATATATAGAAACAAAGTGCAGAAAAAAAATTAAAAAAATAAAAGTATACAATTTACTAGATTGGAAAGAAAACAAAACAGAATTTAACTAGCCAGGGTGTTTAAATTTGAATGTGGGGGGGTTGTTGTGCTTTATGCACAGGGTCATTGTTGTACAGTCAATCGGGTCCATTATGGGTCATATTTTGTAAATCTGAATCGTTCAATTTTTTAGGTATATCAAATAGAATATATCTGTAAAAAAAAATTAAATTGATCGAATATCAATAACTTTTTCATCTAATTACATTTGTATTTTAAAAAATGAATGGTTAATGTGATTTTCTGTATAAAACTAAATAACAATGTACTTAGATAAAATGGTTATCGATATCCGATTAATTTAAATTTTTTCAAGTATATTCTACTTAATATACTTTAAAAATTGAACATTTCAAATTATCAAAATAAGGTCCGAAGTGAACCCAATTAGCCACACAACAGTGATTGTTGTACTTTATGTACCGCCGCTACCCATCTTCCTTAAAATTTGGCAACATTTGTCCTTCTGTTAGCATTTAACAGAAATCCATTGGCTAGAGCTCTTAAACTGTACTAAAAGGTAAAGAGTTCGACTCTTTCCACCTACATGAGGGTCGTATTACCGTTGTAATCATTTGGGGTATCTCTCTCCTTCTTCGGGGAGTTTATTTGGGATATATTGTAATTTTGTTTTTAAGGGTAATTAATTACACTGATGGTCCTCAAAACATACACTAGGTTACATTTTAAATCTCAATATTTATTGGGGGTCATAGAACTCCCAAAAAAGGGCGTCCCAAACATTTTTATTTTAATTGTTCCATTTCAAGTCTCAAAGTATACATACAATCGTTACACTGTAATGTTTAAAGTCAACACCATTCAAAATGAGTAAAAAAAAAAGAAGAAATATTTATAAAATTTTACATGAAATTACAACATAATTAAAATGATCAATAATGAGGAACCTAAATGGTCAATGCATCTATCAGCCACAATTTTAAAATTTTATTGCTAAAAGTTCTTTTCTTTTTTTTTTTTTTACTTTTCAGATTGACATTTTAGCGACTATTCTCATGACAAAACAAATTGGTCCCTAAATTTTTTTTGCAACAAAATTTTTATATTTTGGGACAAAAATTTGATTTTTAAAACTCTTATTTGTTATAGTATAACCAACATTACAACATAACTAAGGGTCATAACCAAAGACTAATTGAGGCATAATCAAATACCTCTTCACGCATAACTAAAATAAAACAAGAAGTGATTATAATTAAATTATAATTAACATTACAATTAGTCATAGTCTAGTCATAATTAATACTAGAATAAATAATAATTAAAATTTACAAAAATCATACTTGACATGTATTATAGAATTTTCCCAACAAATACCCACTTGTCATTCTAATATATACCTCTTAACTTGTTCACTAGTGATTCTAATATAATCTTATATGGAGACCCTCTAAATTATTGAAAGGTTTAAACTATGAAAGTATACAAATAGACCCCCTAAACTATTGTGAAATGTCACTTTGTCCCATAAATTATAAAAACGTACAAATAGATCTCTTAAACTATAAAAACCATACAAACTGGACCCCTAACGAAAGGGGTCAGAGTGAAACACGCCAATAGTCTATAAAAACTGTTCAAATTAGACCCCTAACGAAAGGGACGCCAATAGTTTAGGAGGTCTATTTGTACGCTTTTATAATTTAAATGACAAAGTGATACTTCACAATAGTTTAGGAGATCTATTTGTACGCTTTTATAATTTAAAAGGTCAAAATGATATTTTCAATAGTGTAGGAGGTCATGGTGTAAATAATCACAGCTGTAATTATTGGTTCCTATTTCCACATTATTTGATAAAACTCTTCTATTTTGCTAATAAAAGCAAGAGACAAAACAATACAAAGGTATCTTCGACTAGGGAACAGAAGTTGCATTTTTTTGTTTAATGGTAAAAGGTTGCATTTTGATGCAAACTAACAAAAATATTACCCTTTTTTTATAGGGCATGTCATGGCTCTTGCTGAGTGAAAGGACAAGGAAAAATAGAAAAATAAACCACCACAATTTTTTATTTTTTATTTATTTATTTTTTTTAAAGCAAAAGTGTTGGTTGCCTAGAAAATGGTACAATCATGCTCGAAATTTCAAGCCTCATGTTTCTTAGAGAAAGAAAATATGAGAAAGAGGCACAAAGGGACTACAACAAATGCTACAAGTTTTAACAAATCTTCAGTCTCCTTTGAAATCACTCCAATCCTTGACCAGTCTCCACTATACCTTCACATTGAATTGTGTAGATTTTGCAAGTTAGAGAGAGAGAGAGAGAGACTATAGATATTGGTTAAGTCTAAACACTACTATACCTATTTAGATCACACACACACATAAGAAAAAAAAATTTAGTAGAAGTAATTTCTAGGAGATTACCCGGCATCGATGAACCCCAATCCAAGCACTGTAACTGCAAACTGAGCAAGAATTGTGTTTGAAACTCTCAATGAAAAAATGGGTTCCTGCTTGTCCCTTGATTTCTCACCCAATTCTCTCTTTTGAGATACTACTATACTACTTCTAAATTTGTCCCATTTTTCTTCACAACCATGTGTGTAAGGATGTTGGAGATAACACTCATTTGTGTGATCAGCATTTTCTTATCCAAGTCCTTTCTTGCAGATTCATTAGTGGCTATCATTACATACATATCAACAACAACAACCAAAAACAAATCTCAAGGTAAGGGCCAAAAATGTCATTTAACAAAATCCACAAACTCTAAATTTTCTTAACATTTGATGAGCATTAACCTAAAAGATAATTCTATTAGCACACTCAACTTCATCTTATGCCTCATTTGGGAATATATTATTTTAGTAATTTTTTAATTTTTTATAAAAAAAATGTTCAAAAAAATAGAGAGTGTGATATGACAACTTATAGTGATTTTTTAATTTTTTGACTAAAATATTTAATCCCCAAACGAGACCTTAATATACATTGTTTATATTATTTCGATATCAATTGTCCAAACATAATATCATATTGAATAAAAAATTTATTTGAACAATTGAATTTTGTTTAAAATTGAAATGCAAATAATTAATTTTTATTTGAAAGTTAAGATTGGAACAACCTAAATACTTTATACATGGAAAAAAATAATGATAGTTAGGAATAGAATTAGAGTAAAGATATAATTATCCAATTTTTACATAAATTTATAGCCTATCTCACATGGGTGTATATAAGAGAGTTCGTAGAATTTTGTGTGGAAATAAAAATGATTTATTTATACAATTTTTTTCTTTGGTTATTTATTTATTTTTTTTACCGGTAAAAAAATGATTATAACCTTTTTACCGGTCAAAAACATATTTGGAAAAAATGTGTAAGGAAAAATTATATGGATGTAACATTGGTGGTAGAAAACTAGGCATTCATTGTTGGTAATAAACTCAATGGGTTAGATTTTTTTTAAAAGTCACGTTAGGGACTCAAATAATTTATCAAAATTTTTATCAAATCTTTGAACATCCACACAAATATACTAAGCTTGGTAAAAATTTTGATAAATGATTTGAGTCCATAACATTTTTCTTTATTCTTTTACTCTCTTTGTTTACACCAACAGTCCTTTATCTCTTTCTCTCTCAAACAAATGGTGTGGTCTCTCTCTCTCCTCTCGCTGATCTGAATCTATGAAGAAAATAAAAGGGAAGGGTGGTAGGAGAACCGACCTCCACACCCTCGCCGCCACTCCTTTGCCGACCATCGTGAACTACCCACCCCCTTTCATGGACCTCGCCACCGCAAGTCCAACCCCCTTTTCTGTTGCTACAGATCGCAAGTCACCGCGCCAGAGAGAGAAGCAAGAATGGTGGGGAAAGAGTGGGTTTAAAAGCACCATTTTTACTTTCTTTAAAACTCCATTGGTCAAAACCCACAAGACCTCCATTTTGGTACAAACTCCACATCTTTTCACCCACATTCTTCCACATACACACACACACACACACACACACAAACTACAACCCATGATGATCCCGACTCGATCTCGAAACTAACCAACCCTAATTTTGTCTATGTTGAAAGGTAATTGAATGGGTGTAGAGAGATCAACCATTTGTTCTTCATTTATGACTTCTCTTTTCCTGTACATATGCAATACATACAACCATCGGCAAAACAATAGTTGATGATGACGAAATTGACAAAGCCAAGACTAAAGCTTTGTTTTTTTATCTGAATTTTTGTTTCTTGATGTTTTTCTTGAGGTGGGTTTATGAAATTTTGGGTATTTCAAGTGTTAAAATCAAATCTCTGAACCACCCATTTGGTCATTGAAATTGTTAAGTGAGAGGCTCATGATTTTGAGGCCAGACAAAGGAGGGAAATCAAATGGGATGTCAGGACTGGCTTGGCCGCCATTGGGGTTATGGGTTTGCACAACTTGTGGGGGAGTTTTGTTTTTCTTTTTTAATTGGATAGTGTTTTTGATCATGTAAGAATTTGCATAATTAATCTTAAGATTAGTAGTTTTTTTTTTTTTTTTTTTTGTATTTACAAGTGTTGTGAGAGAGAGTGAGAGAAAGAGAGTGAGTGATTTGGCGGTGGTCGACGGTAGGTGTCAATGAGAAAGGCATCAGTGAGAGACAGAGTGTGGGTGTGGTTTTCCGTTTGAGAGGAAAGAGAGTTGAGAGAGAGCTCTATTTAGAGTTTGAGGGAGAAAAACAGAAAAAAAGAGGCGTGGGTTGGCTCTGATTTATAATGCCTCTCCTTTTCTTAGCGCGTGAAACTCACATCTATATCTATATCTATACTATATGTTAAGTAAAGGACCTTGCTACATCCCCTAAAAACACCTCCCCTAATCCCCTTAATTTCTAATTTGGCCAACTGTTTTCTTTTCTTTTTTTTTTTTTTTCTTTTTTTTTTTATGGAAATTAGGGGGATTTGGGGGGTGTTTTTAGGGCTCCAAATCATTTTCCGTTAAGTAAAAGGGGATTTTTAACCTCAAGTCTGGTGGGAGCTCCAATCTCCCAATCTAAATTTCCTGTTTTTTTTATTTAAAAAAAAAAATCTTAACATTTATTAACTTTTCCCAACTCTCAAGTCTTACCATCATAATAACACTTTAATGCATTAAGAACAAGCATAAAAAAAAATTCTTTGAAATCCAACACATGAATTCCTTAAAAAGTCCCAACACATATGATTATTATCCTTATAATAACTGTAACGCCCTCAGAATAACAACACAAAACCCAACAAAAGAGATATGCATTGATATATATAAATGATCCACATTCTTCCATTAACAGAGTTTCATTACGAAAGTATTACATGTTAACAACAAAAGCAAATGCCCTAAGGGCTTACAGCTTTCCAAGTTAACACTTGGTTACAAAAAGTAGAGTACTAACTCATTTACACATTAAGCCCTTGGCTTGAATTTACATGTAATACATCAAAAAAAGACAACAAAAGTCTTCCCGCCCCTAGCCTCCCAAGCTATGTCCTTGGAGGAGGCATGCTACCTGTACCTGAAAATGATGTTCCCATATAGGGTGAGCCACAGCCCAGTAGAAATACACTAAACCAGTTATGAATAATGACTAAAAGATTAGCAGTTGATAGGTGGCCAACACTTTACATTTTCGTTCCCCATTTTCTTACAAATTCTCAATTTATAACCATGGCTCAGAACCTGGCCAACAACTCATGAGGGACAGTAACTCATGTTCTACAATTTCCCATTTCACGAAAGACAAGCATACTAGCTATATCAACACTTCCAAAGACATGCATAAGAGCAATATCACACTTCCAAAGACAAGCATAAGAGCTGTGTCAACACATCACTAGATAAGCGTATGAGCTATATCTCTGGAGTCCATCCCCTATCTTCTCCCAAACAACATCCGGTTTAGAGGTCCATCCCCTATCATCCCCTAAACCGTGGAGTACATCCCCTATCTCCTCCAACACAACACACAATGCATATAAACAATTATTATACACATCAATTAATACATAAATTTAATGTATTCCTTCAATCGTCACACTCAATGACACATTTTAAAAGATTAGTTTTAGTTTGCCTAATCATCATGCATTGTCTACATCAATCAAGACTATCCTCCACCGATAGCCCAAAGCAGTTATTTCTATACAGAAAATAAATGCAACAAATGGATATAAAATCAACATTTCCATTCGGTGAGTGATAAGTAATTCAACTATACCCTTTAATCCCATACACTTCAATTCCTCATTTCTTACCATTAATTATCCCAACTAATCCATCAATGTAATTAGGGCAATTTCCATAATTAACATTTACAACCCTTAGGTTCCATTTTCTATCACTATTTCAACATTAAACCCATGTTTCTACACCAAACATGCCTCCAGGTTTATTATAAATAAAACCCCAACTTTTGTAAAATTACACACAAGACCCAAAGTTTCTCAAAATTACCCAACAACACCTAACATCTCAAAATGCTAAAATTTAAAGACAAAATCCATAAAGAGGAGTAGGATATCCCTACCTCAAACTTAGAGCTCGAATGGAGAAGAGGTCAAAACCAAAATGCTCCAAACACCAAACCTTTTGGATCAAAACGACGCCCTCGACGATCAACAACCTTTTTACAAAGGCCAAAGGCAAGGAACAGCCTCTAATTAGATCAAACCCTAGAGAGAAGGGAGGTCCTAGAGAGAGAAGCTCTCAAAATATCTTTTTGGAAGGTAGGAGAGAGAGTGTGAAGGCAAAAAGTGACTTTGAAAAGCCTAACTGGTAGCTGATATACGATATCTCCGCTCGAGCGGAGAACACAACGCTCGAGCGTAAAGAACAAAAAAACTAGGTCCGCTCGAGCGCAACAAGGCCCGCTCGAGCGCCAAGAACAAAATAAAGCAAGTCCGCTCGAGCGCAGAAAACCAGTCCGCTCGAGCGTAATTCTCCCCCTCCCAGAACTTTTAACCAAAATGCACTATCCGCTCGAGCGCAGGAATCCCGCTCGAGCATAGAAATCACTCCTGCAGAAGTTCTGCGGGGCACGAAAAATACTGAGTGTGTGCAAACCCCGCTCGAGCGCAAAAATGTCCGCTCGAGCGGACAACCAGAAACCACACTCCGCTCGAGCGCAGGACTACCCGCTCGAGCGCACAACTGAAAACCTGGGCAACTAGTTTTGGTTTCTAAACTCAACCAACCTGTAGCAAACCTGCCCAACACATCCTATAACTCAAATACAAGGTAAGGAAGGATGTACACAAGATAAAGATCAACTACCAACATCCACGGGCACATGTCCGGATCACTGTTCAACAAGGGTAAACCCGGGATCACTATAATAACACTTTAATGTATTAAGAACAAGTATAAAAAAAAAATTTGAAAAGTCCAATACATATGATTATTATCAAAATATTAAATTTTAATATAATATAATAATAATAAAAAAGACATTTAATTCCTTAAAAAGACTAACACATATAATTATTATCAAAATATTAAACTTTAATATAATATAAAAAAGAAAAAAAAGAAGACATTTAAAAAAAAAAGATAAAACATTTAAAAATCACCATTCACATCTATAGATAATTGTAAACACAATCCGTGCATAGCACGGGTAATATGCTATCTATATCTATCTATATCTATACTATATATTATGCAAAATGGGGTTTTTAACCCTAAGCCTTGTAAGAGCTCCAATCTCCCAATTTAAATTTCTTGATTTTTTTGATTTAAAAAAAAAAATCTTAGCATTTATTAATTTCTCTCAACCTCCAAGTCTTACCATCATAATAACACTTTAATGCATTAAGAATAAACATAAAAAAAAATTCTTTGAAATCCAACACATATGAATTCCTTGAAAAGTCCCAACACATATGATTATTATCCCTCATAATAACACTTTAATACATTAAGAATAAGTATAAAAAAAATTTCTTGAAAAGTTCAACGCATATGATTATTATCAAAATATTAAATTTTAATATAATATAATAAATAAATAAAAAAAGACATTTAATTCCTTGAAAAGTCCAACACATATGATTATTATCAAAATATTAAACGTTAATAAATAAAAAAAGAACACATTTAAAAATCACAATTTACATATATAGATAATTGTAAACACAATCCATGCATAGCACGAGTGATATGCTAGTATTATATAAAGAAAATAGAGTTTTTAACTCACAAGTTTTGTGGGAGTTTTAATATTTCAATCCAAATTTTTTAATTTTTAGATTTTAAAAAAATAAATAACCTCAGCATTTATTGACTTCTCCCAACCATAAATCTTTTTGACTTCTCTCATAGTTATTCCAACACAGCATCCTTTTCAACTTCTCCATACATTGATTAGTGATGGAATTGTTAAATTATTTTTATAAAAAATTTAAAAAAAATAATTTGTATATTAAAAAAATATCTAAAACAAATATAAATATCTATATCTATATTTATATATATTATATATATCTATACTATATATTAAGCAAAAGGGGGCTTTTAACCCCAAGCCTTGTGAGAGCTCCAATCTCCTAATCTAAATTTCTTGATTTTTTTATTTAAAAAAAAAAAAATCTTAGCATTTATTAACTTCCCTCAACTCCCAAGTCTTACCCTCATAATAACACTTTAATGCATTATGAACAAGTATAAAAAAAATTCTTTGAAATCTAACACATGAATTCCTTGATAAGTCCCAACACATATGATTATTATCCATCATAATAATACTTTAATGCATTAAGAACAAGTATAAAAAAAAATTTCTTGAAAAGTTCAATACATATGATTATTATCAAAATATTAAATTTTAATATCTATATCTATCTATACTATATATTAACCAAAAGGGAGATTTTAACCCCAAGTCTTGTGGGAGCTCCAATCTCCCAATGTAAATTTCTTGATTTTTTTATTTAAAAAAAAAATCTTAGCATTTATTAATTTCTCTCAACTCCCAAGTCTTACTCTCATAATAACACTTTAATGCATTAAGAACAAGCATAAAAAAAATTCTTTGAAATCCAACACATGAATTTCTTGAAAAGTCCCAACACATATGATTACTATCCCTTATAATAATACTTTAATGCATTAAGAACAAGCATAAAAAAAATTTCTTGAAAAGTCCAACACTTATGATTATTATCAAAATATTAAATTTTAATATAATATAATAAAAAAAAAGACATTTAATTCCTTGAAAAGTCCAAGACATATGATTATTATCAAAATATTAAAATTTAATGTAATATAAAAAAGAAAAAAAAAAGACATTTAAAAAATAAAAAAATTTAAAAATTACAATCTATCTATACTATATATTAAGCAAAAGGGATTTTTAACCCCCAAGGCCTGTGAGAACTTCAATATCCCAATCTGAATTTTCTAAATTTTTTATTTAAAAAAAAAAAAACTCGGCATTTATTGATTTGGTCAAAATCCCCTAATCAACATTTAAAATCCCCTCAAGCAAATAATTATAGATACAATCCGTATATAGTTACTGCAGTATCCTTTTCAACTTCTCTCATACATTATGGTTAGTGATAAGATTGTTAAATTATTTTTATAAAAAAAATTTAAAAAACATAATTTATATGTTAAAAAAAATCTAAAACAAATATAAATATTTATAATTATCCCGTGCATAATTTAAAAATCACAATTCACATATATAGATAATTGTAAACACAATCCGTGCATTTGCACGGGTGATATATTAGTACTATATATTAAGCAAAACCCCAAGTCTTGTGGGAACTCCAATCTCCCAATCTAAATTTCTTGATTTTTTTATTTAAAAAAAAAAATCTTAGCATTTATTAACTTCTCTCAACTCCTAAGTCTTACCCTCATAATACCACTTTAATGTATTAAGAACAAGGATAAAAAAAAATTCTTTGAAATCCAACACATGAATTCCTTGAAAAGTCCCAACACATATGATTATTATCCATCATAATAACATTTTAATGCATTAAGAACAAACATAAAAAAAATTTCTTGAAAAGTCCAACACATATGATTATTATCAAAATATTAAATTTTAATATCTATATCTATCCATACTATATATTAAGCAAAAGAGGGATTTAAACCCCAAGCCTTGTGGGAGCTCCAATCTCCCAATCTAAATTTCTTGATTTTTTTTTAAAAAAAAATCTTAGCATTTATTAACTTTTCTCAACTCTCAAGTCTTACCCTCATAATAACACTTTAATGTATAAAGAATAAGCATAAAATTTTTTTTTTGAAATCCAACACATGAATTTCTTGAAAAGTCCCAACACATATGATTACTATCTCTCATAATAACACTTTAATGTATTAAAAACAAGCATAAAAAAAGTTTCTTGAAAAGTCCAACACATATGATTATTATCAAAATATTAAATTTTAATATAATATAATAAAAAAAAGACATTTAATTCCTTAAAAAGTCCAAGACATATGATTATTATCAAAATATTAAACTTTAATATAATATGAAAAAGGAAAAAAAAAAAGAAGAAGACATTTAAAAAATTTTTAAAAAAAATTAAAAATTACAATCTATCTGGGACTTTTAACCCTCAAGGCCTGTGAGAACTTCAATATCCCAATCTGAATTTTCTAAATTTTTTTATTTAAAAAAAAAAATCGGCATTTATTGATTTGATCAAAATCCCCTAATCAACATTTAAAATTCCCTTAAACAAATAATTATAGATACAATCCGTATATAGTTACTGCAGTATCCTTTTCAACTTCTCCCATACATTATGGTTAGTGATGAGATTGTTAAATTATTTTTATAAAAAAAATTTAAAAACATAATTTATATATTAAAAAAAATCTAAAACAAATATAAATATTTATAATTTCTAAATTTTTTATTAAAAAAAAAACTCGGCATTTATTAATTTGTTCAAAATTCCCTGATCAACGTTTAAAATCCCCCCAAACAAATAATTATAGATACAATCCGTATATAGTTACTGCAGTATCCTTTTCAACTTCTCCTATACATTATGGTTAGTGATAAGATTGTTAAATTATTTTTATAAAAAAATTTAAAAAACATAATTTATATGTTAAAAAAAATCTAAAACAAATATAAATATTTATAATTATCTCGTGCATAATTTAAAAATCACAATTTACATATATAGATTTTAAAAATCACAATTCACATATATAGATAATTATAAACACAATCCGTGCATAGCACGGGTGATATGCTAGTATATATATATATATATATATAAGGGGGGGTTTCTAATTACAAACATCCTATGAGTTCCAAACTCTCATTCTAAAATTATTGATTTTTGAATTTATAAAATAGATTAAAAAACATATTGGTTGATTTATTTATTTAATTATTTTAGAAATAATAATGGGAAGATAACAAAAATATTTCATAATCTCTCCATCATAATCTCTCTCACCAATTTTCAAAAAACAAAAAAAATTTAAAACTTGCATTCTTTTTCTCTCCTATTTTTCTATATCTTATATATTATATTATAAAAAAAAAAATCAGACATACAAACAGATAAAATTAATAAATTAGATTTTTATTTATTCATTTAAAATATTTTTTTTGCCTCTCAATATCCAATTAAAAAATCTATAAAATCTATCTAGACAAATCTGATTGGAAAATATCTTCCACTATCATACTTTAAATCAATAAAACTCACTTATCTATCACATATTTAACTCGCATAATAACTTACCTAAATAATAATAATTAAAAACACATAGAAACACAGATAAATTAAATTTAAAATATAAAAATAAAAACCCACAACATCATCTAAAATAAATTGAAAAAAACAAAACAAATAGAAACCACACAAAAATAAAGGAGATAATAATTTAGATATGGATCTAAAAAAGATATAATAATATTTAAATTTAAATTATGATTTAATAATATAATTATCCTTTTTTTTTTTTTTTGATGTATATCTATCAAAAATTTTAATCATTTAATATAACAAATTAGTCAATTTTCTAAAATTATTGATTTTTCAATTTATAAAATAGATTTAAAAAAAAAACTATTGACTGATTTATTTATTTAATTATTTTAGAAGTAATAATTATCCTTTTAATTTATAAATTTCAAATGGAAAGATAACAAAAATATTTCATAATCTCTCCATCCTAATCTCTCTCACTGATTTCCAAAAAAAATATTAAAACTTCCCTTCCTTCAAAGAAGACCGAATATTCAAGAACTTTGAGTTTTCCTTAGGTTTTTTTTTTAAAATTTTTTTATTGAGATTTTTATTGTGTAATCACAGTAAAAAACCTTTTATTCCTTAATTTTCATTGTATATATTTTTCCAAAATTTGAGTTTTGTTTATGAAATATATGAGGTTATTAGCTATCCATATGTGGCTAATGTTGTGATTCAAAGGAAATTTTTGTACCAATAATATTGATTATATTTTAGATATTAGTTCTGTTTAGATTTTAATCACAATTTTTACGCTATAATTGGTAGTCACATTTTGTGGTTGAATTTTTTTTTATCACATACTAACCGTGATGAGAAATATATATAATTGTGACATTATCTCATTGTTAATCATGGATTATTTAACACCCTTTACAAATTTTCTAGAGCTGGTAAGGATGACCCGAACCCGTCAATCTGCCTATAGGTTGACCTGAACCTGCCGATCTGCCTACAATTTTATGTATGAGGATCCTCTCCTTGCAAGTTCCTACTTGCGCCCGTCCTTGCAGGGCCTTCGGGCCTACTTTTAGGCCCAATTTTGATAATCCGAACCGTTAATATTTTATGATTTATTCAGTATATCATACTTATAAAAAATTAAGTTGATCGGATATCAGAAAGCATATGTTCGGAAAACTGTTTATTAAATTCTTTAAAAAAATAGTTTTTAGTTCAATTTTTCAAACACATACTTTCTGATATCCGATCAACTTGATTTTTTACAGGTATGATATACTGAATAAATCATAAAATATGAACGGTTCGAATTATCAAAATTGGGTCTAAAAGTAGACCCGAAGGCCCTGCAAGGACGGGCGCAAGTAGGAGCCTGCAAGGAGAGGCTCTTGACTCCAATTTTATGGGCTTAGTCCCTATTATGATATTACAGAGAGAGAAAGAGAGAGAGAAGAGAGACTCTGTATTGAAGAGTTTGAATAATGAATGAATACAAGTTTTTTAGATGGTATGAAACAGCAGCCAAACGAAACAAATTATCTACAACCCACTGCATCTCTCTATAACTCTTTTGATTATTATTATTATTATTATTATTATTATTATTATGATTATTATCTATTTTGCGTTTGATTATTTGGATATATTGTGTTTGGCAGCAAAATTCTTTGAACAATATTTATCTCTCCCTCTAACATCGATTTTTAAATTATTTTTTTCAACTACTTCTAGCTCTATTTGCATGCATCGATATATATTAGGGATGTGAGTCCGCTTGATGGGTATATTTAAAACATAAATTTTAAATTTAAATTTAAAATATATTTTTTTATGTTGTTTGGTGAAAAGTGTTATTTATTATGTCAATCAATGGTCATTGGGTGAGGTCTCGTGCTCCATTGTGTAACTATAATTTTTTTTTCTTTTGAATAGAAAAATTGACACTTAACACAAGAAGAGAAGGTCATTTGGCAAAAGGAGAGAAAGAGGTTCATAAAATCAAGTGAGTTATTCACTTTTAATAATAATATAAATAGAAGTATAGAAGATATACACATCTATCTATCTATCTATACTATTATTAAGTGAAGGTTAGATTTACTGTCCAAGCCTTCTTTTTTGATCAGCAAAAGAAAACTTTATTGATGGAAAAACATACAAAGTATGAAAAAGTACATCAATAAAAAGGAGAGTGCAAAGAGCATCACTGTGTAACACCAAAATCCCAACTAGGTTCGCACCAAGATGCACACCGGATCATCTGCTTGCACAGAACTCCAAACTCGAAGTTGGTGAGAAACCAACCAACAGAGCAAAACAAACAAACACCTGTGACCACCAAATAAGCAACCCCAAGCATACAACTGGTAGACACCTATGACCAACAACAAACACCTAAACTCACTGCTGTATAAGCAGCCCAACTACAACCCAGAACAACAGTTGGGCCTTCACTCCAAGCATTGTTGAACCTGATTTGAGTTAACAACAAACACCTAAACTCACTGCTGCATAAGCAGCCCAACTACAACCTAGATCAGACACAACTACAACCCAGAACAGCAGCTGGGCCTTTACTCCAAGCATACAACTGGTAGACACCAAGGCAGACATTAGCAACACCAGCAGCATCAGTAGTGATGAGACCAGTGCAGACATCAGCAGTTCAGCACACTGGGGCATTAGTTCAGCATATTAACAGTTCAGCATATCCCCACAGCTAAACAGATCAGTCCACTAAGGGACAGAGCAACAAAGCATATGCAGCAACTGGCATTTGAAGCAGGACAACAGCAGGAGGATACCCCAACAGGTCAACAGCAGCGGATCAGTGGCAGTTACCCCAACAGATCAACAGCAGTTCAGAAACAGATCAGCAACAGTAACAGTTCACCCCAACAATAATAGTGTCCAAGCCTTCTCATCATGCCATGTGGCATATTTTTTTATCCTAAAAACAAAGATTACATAAAGTTTTGAAACATATTTGAATCCAAAACCTTCGGTTTCATTAAGAAGTCTCGCATCACTTGAGCAATATATCCGTATTAGAATATTAATTTCTTTATTATTTGTTTTTATTGTTACTTATTCGAATTGTACACTCAAACGCATGTGCCACCTGCTAGTCTATACATATGGAAACATAAATATATATATATATATATATATTGTTATATATGTGTTTAGGTTGTTTATTTATTATAATATAGGACTACATACATGTGTATGTAATTTTGTAAAGACTATTTATGACATTTTTTGTTCGGCACCATTTTTTATTATTTTTAAAATTTGAATATATTACAAAATAAGTTCATTAAAGTAAATGGGTTAGTCGAGTTTATTTGTCCAATTCGCATTCAAGTTAACCCAACCCATTTAAACCGGGTAATGGGTGGGTTGGGTTAAATTATTTTATTATCTAACCTGTTTTGATCCGCCCATTTACTGCCTCTACAAATTACTAACCCAAGGGATTAGGTAAGAGTGACGACTTCAGCAATTTTGATGAATGTGATCACTTTATAAATCTAAGTTTCACAAATTTTAAAAACATAAAACAACTTTTAAACTAAATAACATTTATTGTGTTTGGTTCTAAATTTTTCAAAGTAGTTTTTGAGTTTTTTTTTTTTGTCCTTAGTGAATTTTATATATATGTATATATTAGTAATTTTTTTAGATGCACCTAAAAATAAATTTTTTTTTTTTGTGAAAAATGTATTGAATATTTTAATTTTTTATATTTAGTCAATTTTTTTATATAAAAAAATCACAAATATTTTACTTTTTAAATGTATCTAAATTAAGAGAATCTAAAAAGAAAGAAAAAAATCTGCTTAAAATTTGTAAAAAATTCACCAAAGACGAGTAACCTCAAATACAAAAAAACTCAAAAATTTTGAAAATCATTCACTAAACAGAGTAAAAATTCAATGTCACGATACCCTCAATCTCATTCAAGTCCATGTGGAGAGTCATAACAAGACTGTGAAGTGTATTCAAGTTGGATCCTCCTTGGGACTGTCAAGCCATCATCTATGACATTCTCCATACTCGAGTGCGTAACAACATTATTTTCTACTAGTCTCCTAGATAATCAAACCGTGTAACTTATTAGATTGCTTCCATGAACCAAAGGGGCTCGCTTCCTTTAGATTGGGTTGCCAATCCCCCTAGCTCTCTGCTCTCTTGTGTGCTGATATTTTGTAAGCTTTCTGGCATTTTTGAGTTAAAAAAAAAAAACAAACAAACAAACAAACAAACAACTTACATGTAGAGAGTGAACTTACTCAAAATATAACTATATTGCCATATATACATGAGAAGGTAAATGACGGGATATTATTGGATGATAATATCAATCACATAATATTACTATTGTATTGAACATTTTTTTTTTTTCATTTAATGGAATCTTTTAATTTTTTAAAACAACCAAATATATACAAAATAAAACATTACCAATGCAAATAAACTTTTTTTTTTCTTTTTTTTTAAGAGCCTTCGTTGTATAGTGGTCGCGCAATTTTGACATCCACCATTGATTTTTTTTTGAAACAGCCAAAGGAAACCTTTATTGATGAACAAACCATACAAGATGGGAATACATCAAAAAAGGAAGAGAAGGGGTTTGGAGAGGGACCAAACCCAAACAAGCAAAAGGAAATATAAAGAAAAGGCAAAAAGAATAGAAGGAGGAGAACTCAGCTCACACACTAACAGAACACAGCAGACCATATCAGATGCAGACGCAGACCACCAACTTGAACCAAGAGCAGAACACAAGCAGAAACAGACCAACAGACCAACCCCATCCAGATGCAGATGCAGAAGCAGAAGAACTCAAATGCAGAAGAACTCAGATGCAGATGCAGACCAACCCCCATCCAGATATTGCATTGAGAAAACCAGCAGAACACAAGCAGCAGACTCCATACCAAACAGATCACAAGCAGATGCAGAACAGCTTACGCACAAATAGAACAGAACACAATAACTGCCAGAGCAAATTCCACCAGAACCAACTCCAACCTCAGCAACAGCAGCAAAAGACCAGTGTACTCCCCAAACTGCGTTTGATTTGTCTGAAGTTGAACAAATAGTCATGGATTGTGAAATGGAAATCCTTGAATTTGTGATTTAGCCAAAGAGCAACTCTAGTCTTAATCAAGTCACACAAGTCCTCCAACTTAGGAGTAATAGATTGGAAGATGCACTCATTCCTAGCCTTCCATAGAGACCAAAAAATAGCCAGAGGAGTAACCTTCGAAAGCATCTTTTCCTTTTTGTTCAGATTGTGCCAATCCCACCAATGTAAAACAGCTTCTATAGAACCTGGTAAAGCCCCTTGAATCTCCCACCAATTCAACAGAGCAGCCCAAACCTTCCAAGCAAAATTGCAGTGTAACAGTACATGGCATAGAGATTCGTTCTCCGCTTTACAGAAAACACAGAGGACTGGAACATCAGCCTGAAGGACGCCAATCTTCTGAAGAAAATCTGCTGTTTTGGCTCTGTTTTTCCAAGCTAACCAACAGAAAAATTGAACCTTTGGAGGAGCAAGATTGTTCCAGACCAACTTCCAAGTACTAAGGAGAGGATCAAGGGAAACAACTTCGCTTTTGTAAGCAGAGGAGACAGAGAACTGCCCCGAACTTGCAGCCAGCCAGGAAAGATTATCCTCCTGATCATCACCTAGGCCAATGACAGGCTGTAACATCACTTTGAGTCTACTAACTTCCGTATCTTCCCACTCAAACAAACTTCTCCTCAAGATAAAATTCCAGTCCCCTGAGGCAACCTTCCTGTCATAAATTGATCTGAGGGTTTCATCCTTTTCCAACACCAATCTGAACATAATGGGAAATTCATCTTTTAAGCATAAATTGTTACACCATTTGTCCTTCCAGAAGTTAATACTTCGACCATCCCCTACCTTTACTTGAACATTGCTAGAATAAAACATTAGCAGATTGCTTCTCCTCTCAGGTAAGGAGATGATTTCTTTCCACACACATGAGTGCTTGCTACTGGGGGTAGAAGAGGGGTACCAGCTTTTGACATCCAGGTTATGTTTGCTGCAGATAATCTTTTTCCACAAAGTGTTTTTTTCTTTACCAAACCTCCACCACCACTTGAGAAGCAAACAATCATTAACCAACCTAACTCTCTTGATGCCTAAACCACCATGCTTGACACTCTTTGTTACTTCATTCCATCTAACCATGTGGATTGGTTTTCTGGACGCGGATCCTCCCCAAAGGAAGGAAGCCTGTAGCTGATCAAAAACTCTCGCTACTCCTACAGGCATTTTAAAAAGAGAAAGATAGTATAATGGCAAGGCAGAAGTGACAGACTTTAAAAGAGTGAGTCTCCCAGAGAAAGAAAGTAGTTTCCTTTTCCAGCCTGCTAATCTGGCTCTGACTTTGTCAAGAACTGGCTTCCAAGTTGCCTTAATATTTGGATTAGCCCCCAAAGGCAACCCTAAATACTTTATGGGAAAAGCTTTGGTTTTGCAGTGTAACTTTGTGGCGAAACAGGATAAAGACTCCTCAGGTACATTAATTCCACACACTTGGCTTTTATGGTAATTTATTTTCAGCCCTGAAATCAATTCAAAGCACCTTAGGATTCTCTTAATGTTGCACACCTCCGCCTCCTCAGCTTCACAGAATAAGATGGAATCATCAGCAAATTGCAAATGAGAAACTAACACCCCGCTGGAGCCAACCTTCACCCCCTTGATCAGACCAATCTGCTGAGCTCTTGACAAAAGAATATTAAGGCCCTCAGCTGCTATATTGAAAAGGAAGGGTGATAGAGGGTCGCCTTGTCTAAGACCCTTTTGAGGAGAAAACTCTTCAGTTGGAGAGCCATTAACTAACACGGAGAGTTTTGCAGAGGTAATACATTCTTTTATCCAACTGATCCACTTTTTTCCAAACCCAAAGTTTGAAAGCATAGATAATAAGAAGCACCAGTTAACAGAATCAAAAGCCTTCTCAAGGTCGAGCTTGATAATCACTCCACTCTTTTTGGTTTTTCTCCAACCATCCACCACTTCATTAGCAATTAAGACACCATCCAAGATGTTTCTGCCACCGATGAAGGCCGATTGAGTATCATTGATGATGTGAGGAAGCACCCCTTTAAGTCTACTAGACAAAACTTTTGCTAAAACTTTATATATAGATCCAACAAGGCTTATTGGCCTATAGTCTGCTAGCCCCACTGGATTTTCAACCTTAGGAATTAGTGAGATAAAGGAGCTATTAATACCCAGAACCAGCCTTCCATTCCTGTGAAATTCCTTGAAGAACTCCAGTAAATCAACTTTCATCATTTTCCAGAATTTTTGAAAGAAAGCCAAATTAAAGCCATCTGGCCCTGGAGCTTTGTTGCCATCGCAATCCTTCACCGCTGCCCTGATTTCTGCCCTTGACGCCATAAAATATACGAGACTGCGGTATAAGGAACCAAACGAAATTGAGGAGCTCGCCTCCTTCTCTAAGCTTTTGAAGATGGTAATTTTTTGGACAACTAATTGCAGCGTAGCATAACATCGCCAACCACACCATTTTCAATTTTTCCCATTTCACCTCCTTTTTACCTTCGTCGACGAGTTCTATTTTTACATCTTCATTGAAAAAATGCATCGCATCATCCCTATCCAATCCGCGTTCTTCTCTAACTTTATGATCACGAATACGTCCTGCCATGCTAATGCAAATGTCTATCATATCCGAAGGCAACAATTTTCGTTCTTCTTCAGCTATATCTTTTTTTGCTATCCTACAACATATAAGAGTTTTAGAAATTAAATTTTTTCTCTAAAAGTATAAATTTTGTTACAAAAAATATTTAGGGACTAATTTCAATTGTCGCGAGGACAGTTTGAAAATGTCATCCCGAAAAGTAAAAAAATGAGCTTTTAGGAACAAAATTTTGAAAATATCACTAATAAATACACTTCTAGAGGCAAAATAATTTGTTCCCAAAGATTTATTTTTCAAGACAACTTTTGATTTCAAAAGGTTAGTAATTCATTACTAAATGTACAATTTTATCGCTAAAAATAAAATAATAACAATTTTTGCAACAAAAATATTTTGACTCTAAAAAGTAATATTGTCTCAAATCATAATTTGTTGTAGTGATAACATCAGTAATATACCTGAAACAAAAACTGTAATATACCTGAAATGAAGACGGGCATGCCTATCCGATACAACAACAGGCAACGACGAACGGCAGGTGAGGAGTAGATACATCATGTAATTTGATAGAGTTTTGCATGTTTCCTTGTCTTCATGATGTCCACGGTATGTATCACCATAACGGTAGCATATATCTGTTACGATGTGCATAATAATAATTTGCTCATCAAGACAAATTAATTGTCTGTACTTAATTTGGTGAATTAAGTTGTCTGTAGATGCGGCATCCTTAATAAATTGTAAAATCATGGGATATAGGGTCGAAGGGATACTATGCATGTACCTATGGAACTCGTCTTGAATCCCCAACTTCCCAAGTATTCTACTCCATTTTGGACGCTTGTCTTCCTCTTCGAATAGATCGATTTGCCCCATCTTTTTAGACCACTTCTTCTTTTCAAAAAACCAAGGAAATTTCTGCAACAATCGGATTGCCCGTTTTCCTCTGCGGCAGTTAATTAGCCAAAGCATCGCCCAGTCACAGAATAATAACAAAATGACTGCATAAATCTCCAAAGCTAGAGCTCCGACCAATAATACTCCTGTGATGACAATATCAACCATTGAGTAGTGCTGCTTGTGCCACTTTGCTTCCATGGCAATAAGCCGGAGGAGTCCTACCAACACAGACGCCGTACACATGAAGCTGATACAGCGAAAAATGCACCCTCCCTTGGTAAATGTTATGGGTGCTTTTGTGTATAATATATCATACATGAGCCCCATTTCGACCTCCAATACATTCCAAAAATATGTATCATCCTCCCGTTTCTTATTGACAACGCGGGAGCATGAAACTAAATTTTTATCATTCTTTTCAATCAGAACACATGTTTCTCTAAATTCATATTGACAATGCGGTAGCATGAAACTAAATCTACCAATGTCATAATTCTCTATATAACCTCTAAATTCCTTCACCAGCTTGTGGGCCATAATTAAAACACCTTTATATCTCTCCACTTTTATGATAGAGCCAGCGTCTAGATAATCAAAGGGTACAATGTCTCCTGATTATCATGTCATGCTAACTTAAGAGCCCATGTTCTCTCCCCATACTTAATAATTCCGGCCACGAATGACGGAATTAACATAAATGAAAACCAAAAATGCCACAAGACATAACAATGACATAAATTGCCACAGTAACTTGAACACCCATGCCCAAAAAATGCCTTATCCACAATTGATTATCTTCTGAAGAATAAGCAGTTATGGTATCTGGGCCACCAAGATGCAATAAAAGCAAGGGAGCCCATAATGCCTGTAATGCATTAGTGGGATTAGGAATATTATTTTGGGCACAAGAGAGCTTGCCAAGGGCAAAAGTTGCCACCAAATCGGCCATTATGTAGGCCAACCAGACAATTCCATTGATCCATTGTGACGACATATTCTTTCTACGTTTGCCAAAGACGAAAAGAATGATTTGTAAAGTGAGACTAAGTAGAACCAACATCCGAACAACCGACACATCCCATTGTATCTTCCACAATGCTGGAATCAGATTCATCGTACCCTTCTCTTCTTTATCCACATGGAGAGAAAATTAAGTTACTATAAGTAAACATAGATGGATGGATAAATATGAATTGAACATTGTTATCCAATCGAAAAAATTAGACTCATTTTTTAAATTCAATGATGTGGCACTTAATTAGAATATCTAAAATAGCATTCTCTCTTATATCTTCTCTATTATTAATCAATCATCTCACTTACACATCATTAGGTCTAAAAAGTGGACTTATATATCATTTTCCATCGTGGCAGCGCATTATAATTGAGAATGAATATTCAAAAATTTCTACACCACAACTCTTTTTTTTATATTTTGTTGTGCATCATTTGCAAGTTATAATAATTTATCATGTCGATAGTATTATAAAATGTCTTAACCAAATCACTTTCAGTCAAAACTAAAGAATCAAAATGGGTCATAACTAAATGAAAAATGATTTGTGGCACTAAAACTGTTGGCACTAATGGCACTAATTTTCTGTTTTGGTAACTTTGTTTTTTTTTTTTTTCTTTACCTGATATAGAAATTAGTGCCATTAGTACTCAACAAATTAGTGCCACAAATCAAAGCCCTAACTAAATACCCTAATGAATTATAATTAACATTACAATGAATTATAGTCAATATTAAAATGAGTCATAACCAAATACCATTTGCATCATAACTAAAGACTTCTTTCATCGTAACCAAAATAAAAAAACAATAATCACTAACTTTTGCAGATAAAAAAAAAAAAAATAACAGCAATAATAAATCAAAACAAAGTCCTAACCAATAGGTAGTAACAAAGTCAAAACATTTTTTGAGGTGTGTTTTCATAAAATTTCTCATTAATGTGAGGGGAAACGTTATAAACTCACAATTTAAATCTCTCAATTTACTCACAAAGGCATAATAAGAGAATTGGACACCTTATATGATTGAATTTGTAAAATATCAAAATTGACACATAATCTATCAACTCATTGTGAGACTTAAATTATGAATCTTAGTCTTTTTTCTAAAATCAATTAAAGCAACACGTATTTTTCTTTCCTATTTAAAAATAATGTGCAACGTCTTTCATTGACAATTAATAATGATTAAAAAGAGAACATGTCATAATTTTTTTTTATTTTCATCCAAAACACTAATTTTGAAAAGATAACACTTGATGTGGATTCAACTAATTAACATAGTTTCATTTAATATTATATCCAGTTAGGGTGTTAATTGATAAATTAATTAATATTTCTAATATTACTGTGAAATAATTGTCTTGGTTTATGTCTAGTTTGTGAATCACCTTACCTATTTATTTATTGGTCTTGCTAATAATATAGCCCTAAGGACTATCAATAAGAAAAACAAAATGCCAACCAAAAAAAAGTAAAAAAATTATAATCTAAATACACTTTTCACATATTTTTAAAAATTAAAACAAATAGATGGGTTAGATATTATTAAAATATATATATATATAATTTAAACAATATACATTTTTAAGCATGACACATGTATTTTTAAACGTGACATAAACATATTTTTTTAATTTATTTTTATATGTCCCATGCAAAATTTCTGTTTTTGATTAATAAATGCATCATAATTATTCTGACCGCTAAAAAGTTTATAATACTTTAGACATCATATATATTGTTTAGTCTTGAAAAATAAAAATAGATATATTTTGACTTAGACCTAGGTAAGATATGATGAGTAAAACATTGATAAATTTCTTTTTTGATTTTCGATATTATATTAAGATTTTTAAATTTCAAAAATCATATATATGGTTAGATGGACCTATATTTCTATGATATTTGTACTTCTTAATATTTTTAAAATTTTTAGAAAATAAGAAAATTATATTAATATTTTGGAGCTCATATCTATTTTCAGACGAAATTTAATTTTTAATCAGTAAATATTTTTTGAAATATTTTAACAAAATAGGAAATATGTATATATTATTTTGGTATATTTATTAATATTTTAAAACTTTAATTAAGAAATTAACTATTTATTCTTAAAATAAGTCTAATATCTATTGTATCAATATTAAAATATATTTATATTTGAAAAACTATATAAGACGGCTTCGTTTGGAAAGTGGGCTGGCTTTTTGGCTTTTTTGGCTATTTTAGCCTGGGGCTAAAAAGCTTGGTTTGATAAGGGCTTTTGGCTTTTGGCTTTTTTGACTTTTTTGTGAGAAAAATAATGTAATAATTATGGGTTTGATGTGATATTTTGTCTTATTGAGCTAAAAAGCTTATTTTGTTTTTGTGACTAAAATAGCCTAAAAAAGCCCCAAGTTGGGCGTCCCAAACGAAGCCTAAAGCAGGCTAGTCTATAAACTTTTTTTTTAGTCTAAAACCCGAAAAAAAAAAAGTGATGATTCCATTTAGAAAATATTTCATAATTATAAGTATAAATTCTATCAATTTTCATTTAATATTTTTCTCAATAAAATTAGGTCATTTGATAATTATAATTTGTAGCTAAAAATCTCATTCATATTTTCCATTTAAATATTTTTAAATCATATATAATTAAAATTTTATTTAGACTTTTCTTTTAAATCTCAACATAGATGTGGTCAGAATTTTATTTTAGACTTTCCATTTACAAATTTTTAAATTACGAGGAAAAAAAAAAAAAAAAAGATAGGCCAATAGTTTTATATCATGTATATTTTATGACACGCTTTTTAAAATTTTAAAAATAAAATATTGCAGGCTTGGATATATAGTTAAAATCATATGTATTTTTAAGTACAACACATTTATTTTTTTATGTGAAAAAAAAAATATGCACAGCACACGTATTTTTTGTTTTAATTTCTCTTTGATTAACAAATGTGCTATAAATATTTTGATGCCTAAATGTTTTTTTAATTCTATAGATGCCACATCAATTGTTTAGTTTCAAAATAAAAATAGAAAATTTTGAAATAAATATTTTTAAAATTTAAAATTATATAAGAATAATTTCATATTTGGAATTTTTAAAGATTTTTAAATTTCAAATTAGAAATGGCTAAATTTCTTTTTTGACTTTCTATATTAAGATTTTTGAATTTCAAAATTATAGATATGGTTAGATGACCAATATTTCTATGGCCTGTGCAGTTTTTAAAATTTAAAAATTTCATAAATTTAGATTAATACTTTGGAGCTCATAGAACATTTTCAGATGAAAAGTTTATTTTAAGGGGAATTATAGTACCGCGGGATAAAAAAAATTACAAAAACATGTGGGGTGAAAGTGATTTTGTGATGGGATACAAGTGAAATGCTCTTATACCCCTCTATGTTTGTGTAAAAAAAAAAAACTTTTTTATTCCACTGGGATATAATAGCCCTTTCATTTCACTTAATATATAGTATAGCTATGGTATGCACCCTTAAAATGTGTATACTATATACACCTTATAATTAAAAAATAAAATGATATAATTTCATATTTTCTGAGTCATAATTTAAAAATATCATATGATAACTAAGCACAATATAAGACATAACTAAAAAACTCATGAGTCATAACTAAAATAATGTCATAATTAAAAAAAATAACATAATTAAAAATGCATATGATATATTTTTTTTAAGAATGTGTATATTAAAATTTTCCATAGTTATAAATCGATAGGTTATTCAATAGTAAAATAGATAGGAGGGGTTAACTAGCACGAGACAACCGTCTCTCAACATTAATTATGTGAGTATTTACCTGTTGGAAAATCAAATATGAGGTCTTAAACAGGCTCAACAACGTTGGGAACCGCAACAAGGGATCTGTAGGTAACTCCCTCAAGTAAGAAGTTTCATTTGATGCTACCATATAAATTGTTTCTACATTATTTTGCAAAATATTTGAACCTCCAAAAACATTTCTCATAAACATTGTTAAGGCATTATAAATATAGGGATAACAATAATGTAGGACAAATCAAGATTAACTTTGTAGAAGTTAAAATCTTGGGGTACTTACGTGTAGATCCTAATAAGTAGACTTATTTTCTAATATGCCCTATGGGAAAATTTGTCATAAAAAAAGTCACTAATTGTAAGTTTTAGCGACAATTTATAAAAATTATGACAAAAAAAGTCACTAATTGTCTATTTTTAGCGACATATATAAAAAATTGTTACAAAAAAATTATTTTTAGCGACAATTTTACCAAGACTTATTTTTAATAGGACTTGATGGGAATTAAATCTAACTATTAAGACCTATTAGTAGTTTACCTTAAAATCTCACTTGGTGACTCCTACAATGATATTAAATTCTTGGGTCCTGCTTAAGTGTGCAACCCCCCTTAAGGTTGCACACCATATGCAATCCAATTGTTAGCCGTTAGATTACAATAATTGATCAAGACCATTAAATTGTTTAATCATGAAAAAGTTGAAACCGGGGCAACCGGTTAATGCTTGTATTTGCATGATTGCATCCCACTCACTCTCTGTATTTCGTCTCTATCTCTCTCTGTTCTCCTCTCTGTGTAAGGTTGAGTCAGTGTAACTGTTGATTTCCATTAACAGGGAGAAGCCCCTGTTGGGTTCGTTCCATTGACAAAGCTTTGTAGGGAACAGTATAACGGGCGATTTCCAACAACAACGTAACTACAAGGCTGTGTTGGTTCCATTGCTGAAGTGAAGCCCTTCTCTCGATCTAGATATGAGGTATGGAGCTGTCTCCCTCTCTGTCTCTCTGGCCCGTTCACTTCAGCTATTTTCCCTCAACTAAACCCCCATCCTAACTTCAACCGCTCTACGCTTCGCTCCAACGGAAACCCCTCCATTGGCAACTAACCTTTCTCTTTCTCTTTCTGAAGCGAGTGTTTGTGTTTGCACAAACAGCTAAACCGTGTGAAAATGTCATGTTTGTGTTTGTGTTAACAATTTTCGGTCATCAAGTAATTGTTTGTAGTAATGTCATGTGCAGTATGGCCCCAGCAGAAGTTAAAAGGGAAGGTGATGATTATGACATTCCAAATGAAGCAGATGACATTCGTTTGATGAATGAAAGTCGGGCAGAACCTGATCATGGTTGCGAAGCTGGTCCGAGCAATGAAGAAGCAACCAACATGAACGTTGAAGATGGCGGAGCCGATGTGAAAAAAGAAATGGTTGACGATGCTCATCGCAATGACATGGTTGGTGATGTTGAACGTGCTATTCTGGAACAGAAATTTGATTCGGTCGAAGATGGAGAAGATTTCTACAATGCGTATGCTAAAGCCAAGGGATTTAGTATACGAAAATCCAGATTTAACACAAATAAAGAGGGAAAGGTTGTTAGTAGGCTGTGGTTGTGTTCAAGGGAAGGTCAGAGATTACCAAAATACTTGGACCGTGTTGCTGAGAAGAGTAGAGCTCCCAAGGCACTAACAAGAGTAGGTTGCAAAGCCCAATTTCGCATACGGTACGATGCGGATGCTGGTGAAAGGGGAAAGTATGTTGTGACTCACTTCATTGCAGACCACAACCATGAATTGGCGGAACAACACTGTGTGATGTATCTGAGGTCACATCGCAGTTTAAACAGCGCTGACAAAGCTCAAGCAATGGCTATGCGCAATGTTGGTGTGAAGACTAGCCAAATCATAGACTATATGGTAAATCAGTCCGGGTCTTATGAGAATGTTGGTTTCATCCGTACGGATCTGTACAACCATATTCAAGCCGAACGTAGAGCAGAAGTTGAAGATGGTGATGCGCAGGGTGCGTTGGTTTACCTATGTGCAAAACTTGATGTTGATGCACGTTTTTTTTACAAGTATGATGTGTGTAACGATAACAAGTTACAAAATCTGTTCGACTACGCAAAGTTTGGTGATGTGTTGATATTTGACTCAACTTACAGAACCAATGCATACAAGAAACCTTTTGTCATGTTGGCTGGTGTGACTAGCCACTTTAGGACCACGATATTTGCATGTGTTTTGCTAGCTAATGAGACAATTGAGACATACACATGGGTTTTGGAAACATTTATGGAGGCGATGGGCAATAAAGCACCTGTGTCCGTACTGATAGATGGGGATAAGGCGATGCGAGAGGCAATCAGAAGAGTATTTCCAGACGCAAGACATCGATTATGTAATTGGCATCTTGAGAAAAATGTTGTTTCAAATGTTCACATAAGTGGCTTTGCACATGCTTTCAAGCAGTGCATGGACATGGAAACGGATGAGACAAAGTTTGAGCATGGTTGGACGACAATGGTTGAAAAATTTGGACTTCAAACCAACAGTTGGGTGTTGGAGACATATGAGAAGCGTCATATGTGGGCTGAGGCATATATGCGTGGACATTTGTTTGCTGGGATGAAGAGCACTCAGCGCTCGGAGTGTATGAATGCTTATTTCAATCCCTTCCTCCAACACAAATTGAAGCTATATGAATTTGTTAGGCACTATGATCGGGCTCTTGCAAGGATAAGGTATAACGATGCTGGAGATGATGCTGAAACAAATAACACTTTTCCGGTATTGATTACTCCATTGCGAGATATAGAGAGACATGGAGCTGATCTATTCACCCGAAATATATTTAGAATGTTCCGTGATGAAATCTTAGAAGAGGGGAAGTTGAATGTCAAGGACGTGTTCCCTTTGCCGGATGGTCAGAAATGCTACTATATTCATAAGTAAAAAGTGAAGGGCAGATCATGGATAGTAACACACAATCCAGTGGATGCTGCAATGAGATGTTCTTGCATGAAGTTTGAGTCGTTGGGGCTACCTTGCTGCCATATGATATGTGTTATGAAAGCTGAAAATTTAATACAAATTCCCCCAACTTGTGTGCTGCGTAGATGGACAAGGGCTGCAAGCAAGGATGGCCAGCAATGGCCTCAACCCTCAATTGATAGCACTACAACACAGACGGCCCGGTATGGGATATTGAGTTCTTCCTACAACGAAATGTGTTTCTATGCCTCACAATCAACGGATGGTTTCAAAGAGGCTAGGGATGCATGTCTTCCGATGACGAGCCGGATGAAGGAGTTATATGAGAGGAATTTGAACGGTGGGAATGGAGACAAAGGGAAACATTCATTCTGTCGACAATTTGGAGTAGAAGATCCTGATGTTGTGAAGACAAAAGGGAACCCAGGACGGGTCTCGTCCAACTGTTGAAGACCAAGAAAATGTGGGAATTGCAAATGCATTGGGCACACAAAGCGAACGTGTCCTAAGGTTCAGTTTAGCCGAACAGTGGGTACTAACTCAGATGCAGATACACCCCACATAACTGACCGTGAGTACAATGCGGAGTCATTGCCCGTTCGCTGCAAAACTGGGTTGGTGGATCCAAGTACACCGCACATTAAGCAACAGCGACTATTTTTTGATGTTTCTCCTGATTCCAAGCAGCCTGTGGGCCAATACGGTAGTGTTGAAGCAGCAGTGTGGAAAAATGATTCGAACACAATTGATGAGGTGAATCAGGTAATTGTATAATTTGTATGATTTACTTATTCCCTTAATTTATTAGGTAGATAGTACTAGCTATTGAAAACACATGGAAATAATGTATGTAGTTTTCATTTTGCATGGATTGCTGTACGTAACGTGTAAATAATTGGTTATGTACAATGCCAGGAAATGGCACAACGTTACTTATGTACAAGGCCACGAGTTGTAAATTTCCCATATTGTTTAGAGTGATATTGTCATTTGTGTTTGCAGTGACTTGTCATTTTGAAAACTAATTGAAGGTGAGGTGAGATATATATGGGTTGTCTGTGTATTGTTTTGGGTGGGAAATTGGCTTATGTCTGTATTCCAAGATTCCTATTGCGGGTTGCTTGTTTCTGTTCCATATTTGGTTGGATCTAACTGAAGGGTTTTTTGTGGTGTGGTTTATCAACTAACGATGTGTTTCGCTTCGTATTGATTTGTTATGACTTGTGTCGGTAAATTAGTATTATATTTCGAGTAAAATACGAATTTTGTCCAAGTGGGTTTGCAAAATTACATACCAGCACATGCATTTTGTATATAATCCAAGTGGCAGTTAGTTTTGGGTGTTACTTGGAGAAAGTAACCCAACGAACTCGTTACTTTATCTCCATGCCGATTGGTATATGAATTACGAGTTACGAACAGGAGTTGTGAAATTATTTAATGTTTACTATGGAAGTATGGGTTTATTGTTAGTAAAATTATGGTGGGCCTATATCGACAGCAATGAAGCAGTAATTTAAAGTTGACAAGTTCAAGAAGAAAATCAAGCAATTGTGGTATTGGTTCGAATGCCTGAAATGGATGAAGACTTCTTTCGATGAACTGATGGTAACAAAGTAGAAAGTAACAAAGTAGAAAGTAGAAAGTAGAAAGTAAGTTATTGTGTTGTTGTGTTGTTTGGAACAAAGTAGAAAGTAGAAGGCAAAAAACTACACAGAAGTTACAATGTAGAAAGTAAGTTGTGTTGTTGTTCATGTCCTCTCTCTCTGCAAACATTCTACCCTTTATAGCTATAAAATTCCCACGACCCCATGATTTGCCAATTCTGCAACTGCTTCTGTGCAACTTCTGTAACTGCACGGTCATTTTCGTGTATTGAAACCACATAAAAGCTTCACTTGTACCTGTCGAAGTGCATATAATTGAAGTTGCCACCTGTGCCCAGGTCCTTTTAGCCTTTCCTCGATAGATACAGACTCCCAATTCGTTCATGTTTCCTCTTGGAGGGTGGCCACTAAATCCATGAGCACTGCCAGTAACTGCTCCAGCGTGTAAGTCAGGTGGCATGCAAGATTCAATGTTAGTTGAATGGAGCAGCTGTTGGGAGGATGTGGGAAAAATAGGTGCAAAGAGGAATTTTTAATCTAATATCCAATCATAATTTAGCTGAAAATATGAGTGAACTTTTTTTTAAAAAAAAAGTAGTTCCCATTTTTTTGATTATAAACCCGACATGTATATTTTGTTTTTGATATAAATAAGTTGTGTATTTTCGTTACGTAAAATGTAGGACAACAATTGTGTTTAAGTCATTACAATACAGAAAAAGATTATTTCAAACATATTTTCAAGTTTACCGACATTGAATATATTTTGATTAAATTACAGGGAAAATTCAATATTTGGCAGAGTTTGATGATTGGTCAGGGGCAGTAGCAGTGAGTGGCCAAGTGTTGCGGTTCAGTGGCCCAGTTTGCAAGGATTGTGGTTGTGTTTAGTGGACAATATTCTGTCGATTTTTGTCTCATAATGATGAGGGACATGCCCCACAATGGTGAAAAGGAAGGTCGACAGGGAAGAGTCAATATTTGGCAGAGTGGACTTGAAGATTCCAAGTCAAAGGGCAGTTACAGTCGCAGTTATGGTGTAGACATGTGGGATCATGCAATGATGGGCCACAAAAACAGTATACGGATATCGAAACCAACGATCTCCGTTCTAGGCATTCCAAGTATACTAAACCTCCACTTCTATCTGTCGATCTCCCTTTTCTTGTGTTTATTTCATGGCCACCAACTGTTTGAAACTTCTGTCGACAGAGCAAGGCTCCTGCTTTGTCTTATGCTTCCTCCTGAAAGTATGCCCACTAACTCATAATGATGAGGGACATGCCCCACAATGGTGAAAAGGAAGGTCGACGGGGAAGAGTCAATATTTGGCAGAGGGGACTTGAAGATTCGAGGTCAGGGGGCAGTTACAGTGGCAGTTATGGTGTAGACGTGTGGGATCATGCAATGATGGGCCACAAAAACAGTATACGGATATCAATACTAAACCTCCACTTCTATCTGTCGAGCTCCCTTTTCTTGTGTTTATTTCATGGCCACCAACTGTTTGAAACTTCTGTCGACAGAGCAAGGCTCCTGCTTTGTCTCATGCTTCCTCCGGAAAGTGTGCCCACTAACTCCATGACTGGTGGTAAAAACTTCCCCTATCACTTCTAGGTGACCCACATGCAGAGAGCCCACTTTCAGGTGGTGGACATTCCTTCAGACTTGGCCACATGCCCTCGATTAAGTGGACCATCTGTCAACAGAGACTGGCAAAACTTGGTGCAAACAATGGCCCCCATGTTCAAGTTAAATATTGCGGAAGTAATTGAGACCCCCTCCAATCACCACCTGCACCACCACCCCCCCCCACACACACGTGGGGGCTGCTGATTGGAGAAGGAAAAAAAAAGAAGAAATTTAAAAAAAAAAAAAAAAAAGTGGCCAATCAGAGAGAGAGGGGGTCATGGGGGTCTCCCCTTGTGGGGGTCCAAGTCATATGATATTTAACTTCAACGAGGGGGGCCATTGTTTGGGCCTAATAGCAAATTTCTTAATACGGGCCCAAAACAAACATAAACTACAGCCCAATATAAGAGCTTTTAAATATACTGGCCCCATCATAAGCTATAAAAGACCCACCCTTTCAACTTCAAACCACTTCATTTCCCTCTGATTCGAACTCCCCAGACTGTATTCCTTCTTCTCAACCATTGCCGTTCAAAACCAGAGCACCACAAAACCCTAAGCCATGGCGCCGAAAAAATCTCAACCATCTCCATCTGAAGAGAACAATGAAGACCTACTCCGCTTCCCAGACTCTATTAGAGCACGTATCGCTCCTCTAAAATTTGGTGCAACCCTATTGCCCAGCACAAGCTCTGTTGCTAAGGCTACTCTAGGCCCTACCTTCGCGTCTTACTTCCCAGACGAGCTAGCTCCATACTATCCCCTTGGTAATGGTGAGAACCTTCTTCTTAACCAAGATGGACTCAAGTGGACTAACTGGAATGTCAGCAAAAACCCACTCAGAGGGTGGAGGTCACCAGACTTTGATTGGCAAAGCTGGGCCAGGAGAATTGAAGGCCACGACGCTGAAGTATGGAAGCACCAGGGCATTGGTGAAGCAATTAGACTATCGACTAAAATTTATGACGTGGATAAAGGGCTGATTGCTGCTGCTGCATGCTTTTGGTCGCAGTCTAGTAACTCCCTACTCCTCAATTTTGGTATGATTTCCCCTACCATCTTAGATGTAGCTCACTTGACTGGTCTCCCAATCTTGGGCAATCCAATTCATGCTCTCCATGAGCCTCCAAAAGTGACATTTACTTTAAACACTGACATGTGCTATACAGATTTTGCCAAAAAATACCAAGGCAAGCCTGGTTCCCCTGTCGATGACAAAGAAAGAACTGCTTTTTACTTACTTTGGCTTTGTGAGTTTCTTTTTTGTGTCCCTGGGTACAAGATCACGAAAGAATACCTCCCCCTTGCCTTGTGTATGCAAGATGGCCAACTTATGGCTTTAGCCCCTTATCTTCTTGCCACCCTTTACAAGGCCCTATTTTCCTTTGTTGACAAGAAGATTTCTGGCAACTGTGGTGGCCCCTTCTGGCTCTTCCAGGCCTGGTTGTATGCCTATTTCCTTGAGGCACGACCCCCACCACCTAACACCTTGAAACCTGTTTGCTACTCCTATGCTGAGCAACTGCTCACTTATAACAGCCAACCCATCCTTACTTTCAGAAATCATCTTACCATGTTTTACAACCTTCCTTCGCAGAGACCTTCCAACCTGTACATGCCATTTCAAAACTTTGAATTCTCCTCCAGTAGACTTCGCTTCCTCTTCACAGACCCTTCTGATTTACACAATGAGCAAGTCCAAGAACAAAATGAGAGTTGGAGACACATTCTCACCTCTAGACATGTCTTGGTTGGCTGTTCCATATCCTCCGCCAAGCTATCCAGCTGCAGTTTTGAGACATACTGTCCCAATCAATGGTCCAGGCAATTTGGTCTTTCCCAGGCTATCCCTTATCCTTATTTCCACCCAACCATCCATGAGGAGATTGGGTCCAGAATCCACTTCAAAGATCCTACACAAGCTGAATCCATTCTGACAGAGAACACCAAACTTTTCCAAGATTTTGGCCCCTTCTTCTTCAAACCTGCTTCGGACTGCTCGGCTGCTTTTGACCATTGGTGGGGACTTATGTCTGCCATTATTTTCTGCAAGCCACTTGAAAGCTGCCTTAACGATACTTGTATTCATATTCAGGGCCGTATATCCTCGCCTTCCAAGCTTAAGGCTACAGTTATCCTTCCTTCATATACTTCATATCCCTGACTGTGTCATGCAATTTGTTTTGTTTTTTTCCTCTACAACACTAACTTGTTTAACCTTTGACAGCCAAAATTGGGCCTGCTGCTGAACCATTGGTTAGGGACCAACGTAAAGGCAAGGATCCAATGGATGCAACTACTCAGACAAACACATCCTCAGTTCCGAAATTAATGGCAGACTCTTTCGCAACCGCGCAGACACAAGCACAGAGAGGAACTACCACCCGTACCCCTGCCGAGACAGAGGTCACGGCGAAGAAGAGAGAAGAGCCTTCCACTGCTCCTGCTCTAAGCACAGACCTAAGTGAGTAGGATATCCCTCTCAGCCAAATGGTTGGCCAAACAACATCAAATCCTTCAGGGCAGCTCTACCAAGTAAGCCTTCACTTTACATATTTACATCATCTCAATTTCCATTCACGCCTGACTGATCACTTACTTTTGTGCAGAGAAAAAGAAGGAGATTACTCCTTGCTGCTGCTGATGATGACGATGCTTCCACTTCTCCTCAACACATTCATAAATTCCCAGTCCCATCAGCAATGTACCCATAGAACCCACTGTACAACCAACTCCACCACCACCTGAAGCATCGCAACAAACTTCGTTACAACCTGCTTCACAGTCTTCGCTATAGCAATCTACACAATCTGCATCACAACATCCTTCCACTTCTCCTCAACACATTGTCCCTTCTGTCTCTAGCCCTCAACCATCACCATCCAACCCCTCCAATTCCCAAACTTCAAACAAAGAATCACAGAGGATTGAATTTGACATTTCAATCAACAGCCAATCCTCTCCAACAGATGACAACACAAAATCCCCTCAACCAGAAGTTCACCACAACCAAGGTAAATAGAAATACAAATGTTACTGTTCGTTTGGGAAAAAAAAACTTCTCTTTAAGTAACTGGTATTGTTCTCCAATTTACAGGGATGGACATAATACAGGACTCATCTCCACGACCAATGGGCGAGACAGAACTTGAAGGTCCTCATGACTTTCCCCTGTTAGCAGAACCAGAGAAAGAGCCTCAAGGCGCTGATGCTGCCATTTCATTAGTACCAAAAACAACTCGTCCTGATGCCACAACCACAGCAGAACAAGGCCAACCGTCTGCGCGCACGTTATCAGGACAGGTACTACCATTTCCAACCTCATCCTATTTACTCTTTATTACTTGCAAGCATATATTCTCACCAAACTATTAATGTTCACAGGCCGTCGGTCCATGCCAGGATATTTGGGCCGAACTTTCTATTCTTCAACAAGATCTAGACGAAATATCCCCATTGCCTCAAAGGCTACATCTGTTTGATGCTGAAACTCAACAAACCTTAACCACCTTCATCAACCTCATTAACACCCCAGTTGAAGAAATCATTCTCCACAAACCTGATGAAACCTTGGCCTGTCTTTCTGCTGTTGTAAACCTCTCCCCTAATCCTTTCAACCCCATTCAACTAAAGCAATTGGCCAAGATCATCACGGAATGGCCAACCCTTTCAGAGATGGTTCAGACTTGCTCAAAGGATATTCAAACCAAAAAGGATTTCCTAAACGAAGCCCACACCATATCTACTTCACTCAAACTCAGCCAGCAAACCTCTGCAGCCATTCTTCAGCAATACTCAGCACTTGAACTTGAGGAAGCCAAACTCATGGCAGAACTTGTCTCTATCCGGCAAAGAAAGGCTCATCTGCAGCAGCAACATGACCAGCTTAATCAAGAAGCAAGGATGATGCTCTCCCAAATTAGACAACATTCTGCATCCATTCAGACAACTAAAGCTGAGTTGGACCAAGCCCAAGCCATGCTGGCAGATGCTCAATCAGAGTGGGGTGTTCTAGCCGTTCTGTTCCCCAAATCCTAGGCTAGTTTATATATGTATTCTTTTGTATTGCACACCTAGGAATGATTTGGAAAGGTAGGAATGATTGCCTTTTTAATGATAAGATTGTTGATGGGCCTGAATTGGCTGAGATGGTGAAAGTGAGGGTTGCACTTTGCTGTAAGCAAAGTTATAGAGGCCTATAGTATTCAGTGGACGACATATATTGTATTCTGGATAGTATCAAAGTCTGATTGAGGGGGTGGTGTTTGGCGTTTTTTGCTGCAAGGGTGCAGGAGTTTGGTCAATTTGTGGTATGTAGGATTTTGGTCAGTCTGTGGTATTACCATATCTTCTTGGTGGCTACTTTTGCTCTGCTGTGCTTCAATGTTGCTATGCTTTGCCTTATTTTTGGCTTGTTGCTCTGGCTTAGTTTATAGGGTCAAGCATGCTCATTTCTGGTTACTGCTCTGCTGTGCTTCAACTCTGCTCTGCTATATATGTACTCTGCTGCTGCTGCTATATGGGATCAACGAATAGGCTTAAGTCTGCTGCTGCATATTGACCTTTTTGCAATTGTTTGAATGATGTTTTGGTGTGCTGTATTGGAAGTCTGCTGCTGGATTGGGGAAAGTTATTGGAGGTCTGCTGCTGGCCTTGTTGTAATTGTTGGTCTGCTGCTGTAGTTATTTTTTTTTTTTGGAGGTTGAAGGATCAGGCTCAAGTCTCAATAGAGGTTGAAGGTTCAGGCTCAAGTCTCAATGGTGGCTGTATGGTCTGAAGTTTGTTCATGCTGCCTTGGAGTTTCATCTGGTTGCCCTGTTATGCGGTTTTGTGAGGATGGGCTTGGAGTTACATTCTTATTGTTTTCCTTCTGTTTTTGTTTCTCTTCGTTGGTCTCTCACCAACTAGGAGGTTGGAGCTTTTTTAGCTCCAACCTCCTCTTTCTTGATGTATCATTGACACCTTGTATGTGCTTTTTCATCAATACAGTTTTTTGTTTTGCTGAACAAAAAAAAAATTGAATATCAATACTCTGTGTTTTTAATGGTCTGTTGTATGGTTGTTTTTATTTTTTGTGCAATTTTTCACCGTTTGTGCATTGTTATGAAGTAATCAATTCCCCTTCAAAGTGCATTATAGTCACCGCTATTTGTTTGTTCTGTGGGCTTTTTTTTGCTTTGTTTTGGACAAAATCATGGCATTCAAAAAAATCGAACAAACATAATTCATGTGGTAAAAGCGAACAAACATTACTACTTTCAACTTGCATTGTTTGTTGGACAAATATCACATTACACTGGACAAACATTACTATATTCATTTGGGCAAATATGACATTGCATTGTTTGTTCTGTACCCGTAACATTGGAATTATGTGTATCACAGTACGTACAGGCCACGATAAAAGCAAACAAACATTACTACTTTCCCTCGTTTGTTCCAGTCCCAAACATTGGAATTATGTGTACAATCAATACGCGCGGGAAATTAGTATTATCACAGCTGTGACCTAAAAAGTTGTCACGACAAGCTGATGCAGTAATCCAGTTGTGGTTGGGCATCGAAATTACTCTCGTACTGGCAGGCCATGATAAAATCGCTGCCCTATTTGTTGTAATTGCAATCAATCACATGCACGAACGATACTCGCCCATCTTTGTATTGTTCACATCCATAACGAAGTCAAGCACCAACTTCCGGCGCACAGAATGATGAAACTATGTACAGAAAGCGAATAACACAAATCAGGTACAGTTACAGCGGTAGGAAATAAACGGATTTATTTCGCAATTGAAAATTAAGCGGTACAATGTACCTTGTGTGGACCGCTGGGTATATCAGGCCGCTGCATGTACTTGATCACAAACATCCCACAGTCGAAAGTGCTACAAATGAAATGTAACATTCAGTTTCTCGTAAAATATAAGCAGGTTCGTTAAATGAGTGATTCAGGAGTGAAGTCAATGTGACGCAGGGTTTGTGGATTACTCGTCCAGCTGTTGTAATGGCCTTTGTTCTAACATGCGGACGTCAAAGGTACGCACGTCTATAGCATATTCATTTCCAAACTGTAGTTGCAGTAAGGCATGCATTGTTTGAACCTATTGTAGAATGAGACGGTTAGTTTATGTGAAGGATGTGACAGTGTGGAAGTAGATTTGTGAAATTCAGCACGACATATCAACATTTTTGCCGCGTTCAGCTTATTGGTGTCCAGTGTGGCGGATGCCAATGAGTCAAATAGGTACGCCACATGGTCTACCATATCTATTTTTAGGCACAACCAATGTACTCCTCTATAATTGAAAGGCATGTAAATCTACACATAAACACAAGTGAAGACATTGTTTAGAGGGCATGCGAACATGTACGCACTTTCATATTTACATTGACATTTATGTAAATGGGATCGACATTCATATTACCGATGTTCATATTAAATCTACTCGCTTCAATGGGATGGACATTCATATTACCTTCTGACATGCATCAAGCACCCCAGTATATCTGTCATGTCCAAAATATGATTTGACGATATTTTCATGGTTCAGAGGTTGAGTTTTTTGATTTAGTATCAAAGTCTGCATGTTTAGTGTGTAAAGTTCAGTCAGCCAAAGTTTTCTGAAAATATGTCTTCTGCAATACACAACCGACCTAAAACACTTACTTACCGACACATATACTGGAAAGAACCACGCAGTATGCCTCCCGTCTTTGTGTACTTGCCGATGTCCATTAGTCAATTGAACCGCGACCAAGTTGATTGGCTGGAACATTGTAACAGACCAGGCAACTTGCGAAATAAGGTTTGCCATTTGTTTAAATGTAATACGAAATAACAATGTCCCTACATAGATATGTCCATCATGCAAATATAGTGGAAATAACATTGTCAGATGCCACGACTTACAGTGTCGGATAGCCATGCCCCTGGTTTCAGCGTGCGCATGTCACGTCGCGTAGCACATTCGCAAGGCATTTCATGCAGATTCATAGACACGACAATGTCCCTACATTAAACGTATACATCAACCAGTAAGAAGCAACCTACAGCCTAGTAAAACTTAAACGTATCTGGCTTAACTCTACAACATAAGATTAGTTTTTTCTGTTGTACAACTATGGCAGATATTCCTGATTCTATTAGGCTCCAATCCAATGAAGATTAGCTTTAACTTTTTAAAAAACAAAATGAAAAGACAAAGTTTTAGATATTACAACTTATGACATGTCCAATAGTATTTGCTAAAATAATATGTGAAAATTGAAATGCTCATTTACAGGTCAGCAAGTTAAAAAAAAAAGAAACACGTTTTCTACAAACTGGAGCCAACAATATCCCAAAATGATCAAAATGGAAAATGTAAGCAGAGTAGAAGAAAATAGCTAGGGAAAATTGCACTTCATTATAAGTTTTCAAAAAAATTTGCAAATCATTGGTAAACTTTATTAAGTTTCATAATTAAAATTATAAAGGTTTCCATGAATTTGTAAATATTTTTGTGAAAATATCAGTGGTTTGCAATTTTCCCAATAGGTACATGTGTGCAGGATAAGACCAAAAGAAGAAAACTTCAGACATGAAATTTAGCTACTGATCTTTCTGTAGCCCACTGCATTAAATTCAAAGAAAATCCTACATACGACATGGATAAACCCATCATAAACCCATCAAAATCATAGAGAATGAAAAATTAAAGAACTGATACCTACAAGAATCAAATAAACATAGCACGACACATGAAAATTGTGGAATTCAAACTTATTTCTCAAATACTACGGAACAGGTTAATTGCGAGTACTAAACTCATCCGTACCTTTCATTCTTTCTGTCGTCAAGTACAGAGTCAACAACTTCGTGTTCGGCCGCTGATAAAACCTCTATGCTCTCCAGTGTTATCAAGTCCTTCTATCAATATAAACAATCAAGTAACATCAACTCCTCCTATTAATATAAACAATTAACTAACTCACCACTGTTCAGAAATTTAATTTGCAAAGTACATAACACATCCTTATACATCTAAAATTGGTGAAGCGATGTCTAACCTCTGAACGGAACCGCTTGTCCAACCTGTACAGTTTGGACAGGACTTTGTCCGAAATCTGTAAGACAATTGTACAACATTTGTTACTGCAAACTTGCACTAGAATGACAAATATTAAAATACAACACAAATAATGGTTCAATTATGATCAGTAATGCTGTCGACATCAATTGGTAATAAAACATACGAAAAGTGAAGTGATGTGGCGACTTGGGAATTTTTCGGCAGTAAGTCGAGTACTTATTTTGCTATCGTTGCACGAATGTATATCCCCTACGTCTGTCGCTTCAACACCTCTTCCTCTTCCTCTTCCCTTTCGTGTGCCTGTTACAATTTGTCCCGCTCCTAATGTTTGGGTAACCTTACCAGCAGAAGGATGCACATTGTCTGCTTCTCCTCGCATTGGTGGCAAGGTTTGCAAATCATCAAAGGAAGATAAACTCTGTTTTGCAACGTTCTTCATGGCCAGAAACTGAACCGAAAGAGATTTGCTTTCTTCGCTTGCGTATGTTTCCTCCAACGCAAGGCCACGGTTGTTGTGCATGTCCCCAACTTCTTGGACGGTACGCAACTGTCCAACGTGCATATCAATTATCTCATTGGACAACATTCCATTCACATAATTGTCCTCCCAATCCACCCCCTGTAAATCTTGAACATTACCCTCATTTGGGCTACCATAATAATTTGGGAAGACCACGCCGCCATCATGCAACTCGACTCCCACGGTAGGGTCAACACCCTTTTCCTCTACGCGAGGCAATTGTGCTGTTTCCGATAAACCTGCCAGCACTTGCTGCATCATTTGTTTCATTTCAGCAATATGTGTCTGTTCATTAAACGGTTGTTTCCCAGACAATATAGCTGCAACTAGTTCGTTCAGCATTCCTTTCAGTTCACCAATGCTGGAGGATATGTTAATGTTACAATTTCTTTCAGTCGACTCCACCTAATCACACAAACACATACATTAACTTACTACGATATTTCATCTTCAAGTAACCTCTATGAACTCTGTGAAGCATGTGTACTGATTGCTTTTGCTTACCTTTGCATTGTCAACAGCTTCCTTCCCTCGGAAATTGAGCAACATGTCCCTTATTTCCGCATTGCTGTGAAGCACTTGCTTCATGGTTTCCTTCAGTTCACCAATGTCGGTCTCAACCTTGCTCAATCGAACATCATCAATCCGTGGTTTCTGTTTGTTATTGACATGGTGTGTGTCAATTGCGTCATCAATGTCGTTGCTTTCCGCTTTTGTTGGATGAAACTCCACCTAACATAGTTGTCAAATCGGGATTCAAATCATAAATGAAGATGGTAATGCACTGAATCGTTAATCGATCTCAACTGTGAATCGTAAAGTTTCGGTCTGCTTTCTTAAGTTGCACACAACATATGTATATACACTTTACATATTAAATATATCTAATAAAAATTAATTACTCCATTTGTCTGAAATGAAAAAAAAATTTGTTGTAAATGATGTTCATCTGGTGTGGATAAAAACTTCACAGTCGATCCCATATTTACCACTTTACCTTTTCCCAATTACATAAACAAAGAGAAACTTTCAATTACAAACTAACTAACAATAACTGAACGACAATGTTTTGACCTTTTTACAAGGTTAAAAAACCAAAATCTTCAAGCTTTTCCAAAAATCTGACTTCAGGGCTTAACCAAAATTCATTTCATAACGGAAGTAGTACATAAAATTGAATTTGTAAGGCTACAACATCGTCCACATGGAAACTTCATGTTTTCCCCCCAAAAGTTCGAGTATTTCAGAGTAAATAGGGAGGGACAAACTGAAAATATGACATACGCTAAGGAATGGGTCACTGTTTGTCACTGCTTGTCACCTAATCATAGGAACACAAATTTTGTCTGTCACCGTTATCCATAACACAGGTGGGGCAATGCTGTCAAATGTGCAGAACGAATGGGTTGATTACCTCATGTTGCTGCAACATTTGCTTCATTCCCATACGTCGCCTCGTCTCCCGTATTTCGGCATCACCCCAATCATTTAGCCGAGGGATGGAGCGTGTAAGAGCCGACGTACTCTTACAGGGAGGGGCAAAACGATCCAAGTAAAATAGCTGCATTATAAGGGGGAAAAGATATTTACTATACACTTCCGAGCAAAATAATCCATATTCGCTAACAATGCATACAACTTACAACACAATCATATGTATGTGTTTATGTGTCTCGATGGCAAAATCCCCATGCAGCTTTCCGGTTAAAAAGATAAGCTTTTCATGGTTACAAAAAATGTGGCCCGTACAGGTATATTTGTCATGCTGTTCAATAACAGGTAAGTTTGTATTTCGCAACGACTGCCATTTTATTGAACCATATGCACAGCAATGGATGAAATATGTAATCGGCATGGTACAAACAAACAACGGTCGATTACGTTACCATTAGAAGGAAAACACATCCAGTTGCCTCGCGCTGAACTTTCATCTTATACTTCCGAACACCTTTGACAAGGAATTGCAGTGTCACCTTTGCCCAATTACATGACCCCATACCGGTCACGTCCTTCACGGCATGAACGAACGACAGGCTCAAGGCGGTCATTGTGGTAGGACACAACATGGCCCCCAACACGTACAGCGCAAACTTTCGCTGAAACTCGTCATCCGCACCATCACTCTCAGTCAGATAAACTCTCAACTGGTTCAAAGGAATGATTCCCTTAACAGCTCCAACCTCTTCGTAGATATTGGGATATGCGTCTATTGAAGCAGTGAACTGCACGTCATTGCCTTCTGACCGTATACCCAATAAGATATGCACTTCCTCACAGGTGAGCCTCAGGTGACGGCCATGAACAGTCAACGAACACGTGTCGGGATCGAAGTTCTATACCAACCATTGGCACATGTGGTGATCTATACGGGTACACTTTAACCCGAGGAGGCCACCGAACCCAATATCAATGACTGTTTGCTTTTGTGCTTCGTTACACTGGTTCATGATATCAACAATTGCCTTCAATGATATGCGGACTTGCATTTTACTCTGCAATGTTATTAACGTGAACATTAATACAAAAAATTAACCAACATTGTGTCGATAGCAGGTCCTCCCCAAATGCAGTTACGAAAACACTAAGCGCGTAAGTACCTTTGCAGATTTCTTTGCAACTTCTTCGCCCAGTTCCTTGGCACTTGCCTTAGCCATGTCCTGAAACCTGTTTTTCTTATCACAGGGGAGTTCCTTCCACCTTTCCCCAATATCCTTTCGGCTCTGTAAGTGTTACACCAACATGACGCACATACAGGACAAATAGGAGCTGTAAGTCCAAAATAATTGTCACCAAAAGTTGTATCACTCGCAATGTGTGCACATTTTCTGGTATTTACATATGTTTGCACATACAAATTACTATTTCGCACACAGTTGAAATAAAAACGGACATGGAATTTTACAAATAATCGGAGTTTATAAGAACATGCAATATAGCGTCTATGACTGCTGGAAATCGCTGAATACGACACAATAGAAGCACATGACTGGTGTGCGCATGGAATAGAAGTCCATACTTTGCTATCACAGCAGTCACGTGTTTCCATCACGGTACTCTACTTACTACATGTCTGCACACTAACCATATTCGGTCCGGGGTTGTCTGCTTCTCGTCTTTCCTTGAATTGTTGTTGGCTGCAACCATTGTCAATTTCGGCGCAAGTATATGTTAGATATGGATGGATATATATACATATATGTACACAAATCGCAACCATTGACATTTAGGGACCAATTTGTGACACAAACAAATTTGGTCCCAACTATATAATAATGCATCCATAATGTCCAATTTTGGTTGCTAAAAATATAATAACCACATCATTTCTGCAACAACAATTATAAATGGTCCAAATTATTTTGGCCCTTACTTTTGGTCTCTAAAATCTTAATTTCTTGTGAGTACAAACTGAAATCTGCACAGGCACAAGCTATGAGTTCAAAATATGTAATGCAGAATTGTGCAAAAATACTGTCACACGTTTCTGACGAGAGGGATTCGTACTGTGAGCCGCTTTGAAGGACACGGATCGAACCTGTAAAAAATAAATGGCTCAAGTAGCCGCTTTCGACGAGGGGGCTCAGTAATGTCAACCCTTTTCATTCGTGAACCTTTGCCACTTGCCTTCAATGTTTTCCTTTGCCTGTAACAAATATCAGCGTAAATGAAATTTTGTTCAAGGCCAAATTACATCGGTGGTATGTACGTTTTGTGCATTCTATCATCTTCGTCGGTTAACTTTAAAGTTAGTCAATCTTGCCTTCCCATTTCAAAAGTTGTGCCATTTTCGTGAAATTGGTAACGTCGTTTTCCGTTGTCACCGAAAATTATGAACTGAAGTGGTTTAGTATAACTCAGTGAATTATGGATTTCACAAATTCTCTCCGCAGAATATGCGACATGTGCCGTATGTGCACATATTCTGGTAAGAAATCGACACAGTTTTAATCCATTACACGAAATTCATGGTGCAATTTGAGGCTATCGCAAATGTGTCAAACTCAAATCGCACAACCTCCTGATGGCAATACATAACGGCACAATATGCCATACACGAACAGACCGTGGTATTTAGTAGGTACAGGAAACTTAACCTTGCAAACCTAATTGTATGAAATACTGAACGACATAAACTCACAGTTGCTTCGCATTGTCTGACATGTCGCCCATATCCAATTACGACAATTCCTGCAAAGAATTTCATGCAATATTCATAAGGATGCAGAAAGAACGTTACTCCCAAATTGTAACAAAACGAAATTGACTGTTAACAACTTACAATCAATGGACCATTGAGTCGTACGTACATTGTACGAGTGCTACTTTTCGTTTATTTTCAAGTACGATATGTTGTCGTTAATTTATGCAGATATGGCATACCACTGTTTTACGAAAATTAATTGGCCATATGTTGTACTCGTTTTATAGTATTTACGACTTCAAGCCAGAATCAACAACCAATGTGCACACTTGAAACAGGGACACATCGGACATTCAACCCAACAGCACCCATACGCAACTTACCTTCATGTAGAGAAATAAAAACCCGACTACACTGCTCAACGAAGACCGTTTGTCACTTTGGAACTCCTCAATGGCAATATCAGTTTGTCACCCGTGTAGTTTGTATACCTAATCGTACGTATGGTTTCAATGACCTAAGGAGGAACAGTTTAATAGTTGAGAAATGATAATGTCGTGCGAGTGGAACGCAGTAGGTCGTAATAATAATGTGCTCCGACATAAAAAATAGACAGACTCACACATGCCCGAGAAAATAGTGACTGTTACCGTCGGCGACCTGGCGCAGTCGAAATGGAGAGACAGAGAGAGAGTGTGTTATTGGAGGTGGACAGCAAAACCGAAATGGAGAGAGAAGGAGGGACAGCAAAGTTGCCGAAATTTGTATGTGGGAAATGGAAATGAGTTGGTGAGATTAGAAAGGCTACGGCATATGGGTCATCATGAAAAGTACTGCATCTGTGGGATTTCAAAAGCACTGTCTGGGGACTTTGGTTTTTGTTCCAAATTAGGGAGGGAAACGAAAATGTACGTGACACTACATATTAAGGCCAAGTTTGGCAAGTTGGGAAAAAAAACCAAAAAGTCAAAAAGTTGTTACTATTCACAAAAAGTTAAAAATTACGGCTACACAACTCCGAACTCTAATTTTTCCTTACACATTAATTTATACAATTTTGTAATACACATTTTCCCATAAAAGTCAAAAAGTTAACCCAAACATCCATATTTTTTTCCTCATTTTTTTCGTCCACAAAGACAAAAATTGCACTTTTTTAGTCCAATTTTTTTCCTCACTTTTTAAATATAAATAAATGTACTTTTTCACTTTTTGTGAAATATGGGTTCCGTTTTGGTTGGGGGTTGAAATGATGTGTGTGAGAGGTGATGTGACTTAAAATAATGTGATTCAAGTCAAAATAGTGACTTTTTGACTTTTGGCATTTTGTAAACATGCCAAACCAGCCCTAAAAGGTGGTTAGGAAGTTGCTATTTTTATGTTATTTTAGTATTTTCATATTTTTTAAATTTAATTTTTTGTGTTTTCAGAGTAATAGATTTTGTTGTACTTGGAAATGATGTTTGTGATAGGAAATTTGCACTGATTATATGTTTGACGTGCCAATTTATGTTATTAATTATTTTTGCTGATTTTTTAGTTTTTGTTTATTTTTCACAAACGAGGCGTAGCGTAAGGTAGGGTAATGCTAAGTTAAATTTTCGGGCTAGAAATTAAAATTAAAATTTCGTACAAGCCGATGAATAAAATTTCGTAAAGGGTAAAATTTCGAACCGACTGGTCAACGGACAATGTATCGCGCGACTAACAGGCTGGTGGATTACAAGAAACTTCGTTCGCCAAAAATTAACAGCTGACAGTAACAAATACAATAACACATCCATTGTGGATGTAACTAGAATATTAGCGCTAGAATTATAACAAAATATGTCTTCACAGTAATAAGTAGTCGACATATTAGCGATTGAATTATAACGAAACTGTTACATGCGAACCGAGTCGTAAGTTATTTTCGTTCAGGGCTGGACATATCGATCGCATAAGTACAAACAAACTGAGACAGCAAATTAATTACTAAGGAAGTACAGTAAGTACATTACACAGGATAACAGGGGCCAAACCAACAAATCTATATAACAAATCGAGGGTATCATAATCCCAATGTATTCTGAATACACAAATATTGGGCATTGCATTGGGTAGTGTTGTTCGGCCCGTGGGGGCAATCAAGGGACCCGTTTTGAGAATCTGAATCATTAAATGTGTACAGTTCGTCGCGTACTGCATACCTATGGAAAATCACGTTGATCGAATGTCGAAAGCTATCTGATCAGAGTAGTTTTCTTTCAACTGTTAACTATAACACCATCCTTTATTTTTATACAAAAATGATTTGATCATATAGTTACCGATATCCGATGACCATGATTTTTAATAGACATATACTACTCGACGAGTTGTACACATTGAACGGCCTGATTTAGAAATTTCTTGGCTATTTGCCTAAAATATGAGGTACAAAAAACTAGTGGGCTTGTTTGGTTTGTTTATGGAAAACATTTTGGAGAGACAGTTTATAATTTTTTTTGGTTTGTTTGGTTGTACATTTTGATTGACAACTTTTTGTTGGGAGTTTGGAATGATTTGATATTTTGGGAGAATTGAGTAGATGTGTGTGAGAGAACAAGTGATTGAGAATGAGAGAGGAGAGAGAAAAAGTGATTGATTGATGTGTGACAGAGAAAGTGATTTTCGCAAATTTTTGTAGAAAAATGTCAAACCAAACAATTTTTGGATTTTTTTTTTTTGGTAAAACTCATCTGTAAAACTCAAACCAAACATACCCAGTATGTTTGGGACGAATTTTTGGGTTTTTACGAAAATATGTGCAAAAAATAGAGAGAAAATAAAATCATTCAATTTTGGTATGAGTTGTTGCTTTTTATAAATTAGCAGTGATTTAGACTCCCTCGAACTTCAACCCCAACCACCCCCCACACACACGTGGCGGGTGGTGATTATGAAATTTACACCTTTTTATTAAGCTTACACCTTTTCGTGAAAATACTTACACTATTTTTGAAAAGTTACTCCTTTTGTGTAAGAATTTTTCACACAACATTTATACTTTTTATTCCAACTTACACCTTTTGTGAAAGAGTATATAAGCACAAAAGGAGTAAATGTTATGACAAAAATTCTTACACAAAAGGAGTACCTTTTCAAAAATGGTGTAAATATGTTCCCGAAAAGGTGTAAGCTTAAGCAAAATGTGTAAATTTCATTAATTTTTTTTTTCACAAAAGGTATAAATGACTTCTGAAGGTGCTTTAAGTTGGGCTTTCACAAATGGTGTAAGTTCGAAGAAAAAGTATAAATGTTATGCCAAAAATTCTTACACAAAAGGAGTAACTTTTCAAAAATGGTGTAAGCACTTCCACAAAAAGGTGTAAGCTTAAGCAAAATGTGTAAATTTGATGAATTTTTTTTTTCACAAATGGTATAAGTGACTTCTGACAAAGCTTTAAGTTCGGCTTTCACAAAAGGTGTAAGTTCGAAGACAAAGTATAAATGTTATGTCAAAAATTCTTACACCAAAGGAGTAACTTTTCAAAAATGGTGTAAGCACTTCCACGAAAAGGTGTAAGCTTAAGGAAAATGTGTAAATTTGGTGAATTTTTTTTTTCACAAAAGGTATAAGCTACTTCCGAAGAAGCTTTAAGTTGGGTTTTCACAAAAGGTGTAAGTTCGGCGAAAAAGTATAAATCTTATGAAAAAAATTCTTACACAAAAGGAGTAAGTTTTCAGAAATAGTGTAAGCACTTCCACGAAAAGGTGTAACCTTAAGCAAAATGTGTAAAGTTGATGAATTTTTTTTTTCACAAAAGTTATAAGTGACTTCCGAAAAAGCTTTAAGTTAGGCTTTCACAAACGGTGTTTATTTACTAATGTTGTTGTTGGACTTAAGGTCTCATGAAAACTGGATCATTGTATTACGGGCATTAAGTACATGTGTTTAGAGGTTTTGTCATTAGTCATTGGTGAAGGATGACACTATTGTGTTGAATAGATTATGCGTATGTAATACACTTGTGTTATTTGTGCTCTTAACATGTTGTGATGGTTGACAATGTATACTGCGCTGAGAATGAGAGGTACCATTACTTTGCAGCTAACGCCTAAAAAATTGGCTGCACTTAAAATGAGAGGTACCAATACATTCCAGGTAGCGCCTGGAGAACCTGGCAGAGGTACCATTACCTTCCAGCCGGTGTCTGGTAAATTGGCATTTCGTTATGGAAAGGTGTATCCTTGGCTTACCGTACTTAAGGCAGGTAGAGTAGAGTTCCGTTTATCATTATTGTCTCAGTGTATCTGTGAATATCATGCGTTATGATAGTTATGGTTCAGGAAGGCCAGGTTATCTTATATGTTGAGTAGGTAGTTGTTGGGTGTTTGTTGTTTTCATTTTTGTGTTAGATGTTTATGTGTACATGTGGGCGTATCAAATTAATTGTTGAAAGTATTCCTTTAACTTGGGCTTAAAGCCCGAAAATGTGATGAACGTATTGGAGACGAACGTAGGTTATGTATTGAGTTTGTGAATAATGTGAAGAAATTGGATTTTTGTGAACATGTTTCAAAAACAAAACAGTTGTTGTGTGATATTTTTGAAATGGAAAATGAGAAGGAAATGTGAACCATCTGTATTATTGAAAAAATTGGATGATTTTGGGAAAAGTACTTATGTAAATATACTTTGGTTACAAACCATCACATTATTTATATAGTATGAGTTGAAGCATTCATGATCATAACTATATGTAAGTTGTTATTGTTTAGGATCATGTTGGGATCCCTACTGAACTTTATATTCATCCCACGTTGCTAATCTTTTTTCTGGTGAATGTCAAGAAGTGTATCAAGATAGAGGATCTTCTTTATCTGGTGGCCACGGGCCTTTTATTTGTTGGCGGAATGTCGTTGTTGAAAAGGGTTTAACCCTTACTTTTATAAGTAATGATGCGAGCCTACGGGTAACTTATTTAATTGTATCACTTGTTGCATTCATTATATATTCGAAAGCGAGAATCTCCATTTATTTATCCTTGTTAATGTATAGAACTTCCGTATGTTATCTCTGAAATTATATTATAATAATGGATTTGGTAATGACATCTGTCAAATAAAAAAGTAGGGCGTTACATTGCACCCCAAATATAAAAAAATTAAATTTAAATATTTAACAAATAATTTTTTATCTCAATAATGAAAAAATTAAATTATTTTTTTTATATATTTGGGTGACAAATTGATTTTTAAGATATAGTTTAGGGGTAAAATAAAATTTCAAATGAACTTTAGTGCCACGTCAGCACAATCTATAGCGGTCCCGGGTTTACCCCTTGTTGTACAGTAATCCGGACATGTGTCCGTGGATGTTGATAGTTGAGTATTGTCTTGTTTACATCCTTTCTTGTTTTGTATTTGAGTTATAGGATGTGTTGGGCAGGTTCGTTACAGGTTGGTTGAGCTTAGGAACCAAGACTAGTTGCCCAGGTTTTGGCTGGTCCGCTCAAGCGGAGGTATTGGCGCTCGAGCGGAGAGGTTGTTGTTGCTTGTACGCTCGAGCGGGGATTTTGGAGCTCGAGCGGAGAATGCACACATCCAGTTTTTTTGTGCACCTGCAAAACTTCTGCAAGTGTGGTTTCTACGCTCGAGCGGGTTTGGTGCGCTCGAGCTGGTTGCGCTCGAGCGGGGAAGTTGCGCTCGAGCGGACAGTGTGTTTTTGGTGAGAGTTCTGGGAGGGGGAGACCTACGCTCGAGCGGGCTGGTATCTACGCTCGAGCAGACGAACTTTGTGTCTGTGTCTTGGAGCTCGAGCGGACAATGTTGCGCTCGAGCGGACCATGTTTTTGTGTCTTTACGCTCGAGCGGAGTGTCTTACGCTCGAGCGGACCTGTCGTATAACTGAGTGGGACTGGGCATTTTAAATCACTTTTTGACTTATCTTCTCTCTCTTACTTTACCCAAAACGCCATTTTCAGAGCTTCTCACTCAAAAACCTTAACTTCTCTCCTAGTATTGATCTAGCTAGGGTGTTTTGCTCACCTTTGGTCTTCACAAAAAGGGTGTAGATCGTCGAGGGCGTTCTTTTGATCCGAATAGTTTGGTGTTTGGAGCATCTTGGTTTTGGGTCCTTCTCCTTTTGAGCTAAATCTTTGAGGTAGGGATATCCTACTCCTCTTTATGAGTTTTGTCTTTAAATTTTAGCATTTTGATATGTTGGGAGTTGTTGTGTGATTTTGGGAAACTTTGGGCCATTGTGTAATTTTACAAAAGTTGGGGGTTTTTATCTATGATAAACCTAGAGGCATGTTTGGTATAGAAACATGGAGTTAATGTTGAAACATTAAGGAAATTGGAACCTAAGGGTTGTGATGTTAATTATGGAGAATGCTCTAATTACATTGATTGATTAATTTGGATAATTAATTGTGTTGATTTGTGATGTATATAATTGTTGTTTATATGCATTGTGTTGTGTTGGAGGAGATAGGGGATGTACTCCACGGTTTAGGGGAAGATAGGGGATGGACCTCTAAACCGGATGTTGTTGGGAGGAGATAGGGGATGAACTCCGTAGATAGAGCGGGTATGCCTATCTAGAAGTGTATTGACAGAGCGGATATGCTTGTCGTTGGAAGTATTGATATAACTGTTATGTTTATCTTTGATGAAGTGAAAAGTGTTGGCATGAGTGTTTGTCTCATGTGTGATGTTTGGCCAGGTTCTGAGCCAAGGTTATGAAATGGCAAGTAAAAAGGAATGAAATGGAAATGAAAGGAAATATAGACTTATGTGTCTTGGAATTGTGTTATGTTATGAATGAATGTGAAAGTGTTGACCATCTATCAACTGCTAATCTTTTAGTCATTGTTCATAATTGGTTTAGTATATTTCTACTGGGCTGTGGCTCACCCTATATGGGAACATCATTTTCAGGTACAGGAAGCATGCCACCTCCAAGGACTTAGCTTGGGAGGCTAGTGGCAGACAGGCTTTTTGGGTTGTCTTTCCTTTTGTTGTATTACATGTAAATTCAAGCCAAGGGCTTTATGTGTAAAGGAGTTAGCACTCTACTTTTGTGTAACCAAGTGTTAACTTGGAAAGCTGTAAGCCCTTAGGGCATTTGCTTTTGTTGTTAACATGTGATACTTTTTGTAATGAAACTCTGATGAATGGAAGGATGTGGACTTTTTATATATCATAGCATGTCTATATTGTTGGGATTAATGTTATTATTTTGAGGGCGTTACACAATCCGTCCAATGGTAGACGAAATTTGATGGCAGGGCTAAATTTTTGATCAAAATTTTGAAAGTTTGGATGTAAAATTGATATTAATCAAAATCTGGGAGTCAAATTGAAAAATGTGTGAAAATTTGACGGCAAAATGATATTTTCTCTTAAAATTTGGCAACATTTGTCCTGCACTTGACATTTAATAGAATTTAGCCCATTGACCAAAACTATTGCACGGTACTAAGAGGTCAAGAGTTCGATACCTCATATGTGATAATCCTGTTCCGTATTATGTTAATTAATCTTAATTATGATTGTGATTATGTGTTTGATATGATTTGGTGTGTCATTTATATGAATATATGTGGTTTTGAATTTCTATCTGTTCACCATAGGAATATCTATTCAACTTACTGTTATAAACTAAAAATTGAAGGCCTTATCGGCCATAGAAACCGAAATTGACTACGCCATTGTGATTGGCGTAATTTTTAGAGCCTACGGTGGAATTTAATTGAAAATTGATTCGGATCAAAATAATTAGATTCAGAACAAATAATTAAGCTTTACTATTTTATATTAATGAGATGTGGTTGAGAGAGAGAGCTTATAAGGGGCTCTAGTATGCCTTTATTCACTTGTTTGAGCTCAAAGCCGAAAATCACTCTATAAAGAGAGGGTGAGGGTCGGTTAGAGAGAGAGGGAACTCAAATTGAAGTTTTGATCTAGAAGTTTGGAAATCTTGAGGATTACTCAAGAATTTGCTATAGATTGGAAGAATTGAACCTCTAAGTGAGCAATTGAGCATGAATTCATGAGTATAAGTTTGTAAATTTGTGTATTCAAGCTAGTTAGGTGATCAAGAGCAAGAATTGAAATGAAATTGAAGTTGATATGTTCATGCATGCATAGAATTACTATGAATTGCCATGAATTTGCATAATCTAACATGTAGCATGCCAATTATGCAGGATTGGGAGTTTGATCATACATGCAAGCATGGTTTTGTTGAGTTTCATGAGAATAGACACCATTTGCATCATTTGAAACTAGTGGTAAACCCGTGCTATGCACGAGACTGATTTATAATATATAAATTTTTTAATAATGCATCAAGTTTTAAATTTTGTCATAAAATTATAATCATAATGAATAAAGATCATCTTCTCAAATTTCATAAGTAAAGGCAATAATTTAAAAAGCAAAGATGCACAAAATGTTATTATAATTCAACTGATCTATTTTTCTTGAAATAATAAACTTGATTTCTAACTATGAAATAATACTAACAATAAATAAGATGTTTCTCAATAACCCTAATGTCTAAAACATATATATGCTAAAAAGAATTACTAATAAACTGAATGCCATAAATCTATCTATCTATCTATATTTGTTCTGGGTTTATATATATTTTTAATTTATATATATATGGTTATAAATATTTGTGGGTTTGTAATTTTTTTTATCACTTTATGCCAAATATATTTTTTATTTTTAAAAATTTTAAAATTGAAAATTTCTATTTAATGCTTGAAGCTCTTGTAAAAAAATAAAAATTCAAATAAAAAAAATCAAAATTTTAAATTAGATTTGTTTAGATGGACTTTAAAAAAAATAAAATTCGAAATTAGATATTGAGAGATAAAATAAAGATTTTAACTGAACATATAGGATCAAATTTGTTAATTACGAAAGATTTTAACAGAAGCAAGATAGATCAAATTTGTTAACTTTATCTATTTGTATATCAAATTTTTTTATTTTTTTATTTATTTATTTATTTATTTTTATTTTTTTTAAGTTTGTTTAAAAAAATAGAAATTAGGAAAATTAGTAAAGGGAACTTGAGAGAATACCAGTAGGAAAGAAAGTGATTAAGAGTTAGTATTAAGGGTTTGGAGACCTTTCATGTTTCATACTACATTCTTATAATATATAAGAAGATAAAAGAAAAGGAAGGGACTGAACATCTTACAAATATTTTATTTTTATTTTTTCATATGTACCAAAATCACACATTAATATAAGTAATTTTGTCTTTCTTATTTGGTCCTTAGTTTTTTATTATTATTATTATTATTATTATTATTATTATTATTATTATTATTATTATTATTATTATTGTTATTTGTTATCTAAGATTAATGTTTTAACCATTTGTCACACATGACCTCAAGCTAAAACTTTAGCAAGAAAGGAAAAACAATGGTGTGCTCATATCTATTGGACTAAGAAAAAGCTGTGCCAAAAAAAATTGAAATACAATTAACAACAGTGAACACTCAAATAGAAAAACTCTCCATCTCATATACACCATTTTTATGATTCAAGATTCTAGTTATACACAAAAAAAAAAAAAACAAAACAAAACAAAACAAAAATGGAAAGAAAGAAAAGGGCAACAAAAACAGAAGTGTCCTCTTTACATAGGAGTCTTTGATAAGTTTCTTATTGACATATTGTTTTAAGACTCTAGGCAGTACCAATCTAACTTTCTTATGAAATGACCATGGAGGTGATGGTGACAAATAAGGGCAAGTTTTTGGGAGAGAGATATAGTCATATTTTTATTTTTTTTATAAGAAGCAGTGTGAGATTGAAACAAAAATATAACTATATATAAGGAGGGAAGAGAGACATGTGAGAGAGGAAGTCATGTGAAAGGAGGTTACTTTAATTGAGATAAAGGAAAGAGGTGATAAGAGAGTTTTAAAATTTTTAATTTATCTAAAGTGATAAATATATATTTTTTCTTATATATTTCATGTGGATTTTTGTCTCTCATCTATTTTGGCTCGAAAAAACAAGGTGAGAGAGGAAGAAGTGCCACCTCATTTTTTTAATCTTTCAAAATTATGAGAAATTAGGATTAAATAATTGATAGTCTATGAGCTTCCACTACATTTGCTTATATAGATACTAGTGGTAAACCCGTGCTATGCACGGGATTAGTTTAATAATGTGTAAATTTTTTAATAATGCATTAATTTCTAAATTTACTCATAAAATTATAATCATAATGCATAGAGATCATTTTTTCAAATTTCTTAAGTGAAGACAATATTTCAAAACAAATATTCATAAAATATTTAAATCCAATTGAGTTATTTTTCTTAAAACAATAAACTTGATTTCTAACTAATGAAATAATATATATTAACAATAAATAAGATGTTTCTCAATAAACTTAATGTCTAAAACATATATATGCTAAAAAAAACTAATAATAAACTAAATGTCATAAATCAAATCTATCTATATTTGATAAATTAAAACTCAATAGATGTCGTTCATCATGTCCAAATATTCCAAAAAGTACCTGTAAAATAAAAAAGTGTTAACATTTTTTTGTTATCATTTTTTACATACAAGCAAACTTTAAAAAAAAAAAAAGAAAAAAAAAAAGATATATTACCTTATGAAGAGTGTCGATTTAATTGTCCTCATTTTTGGGTTGTTGCTTCACTAACTCCATTTATAACTCTTTGAGAGGGAAGGAAAAGAGTTATACATGGAAAAAAAAAAACACAAAGGAAAAAGAGGATTTATTTTGATTTATTGTTAGATTTTTTTTGAAGATTTTGTAAATTACAAAATAAACACAAAGCGGTGTCTTTTTGTGGATGGTAGGAATAAAAATTGTGGGTTTTTTTTTTTTTTAAAAAAAATAACGTGATAATCTAAGATGGTAGAATTTTTATTGTAGGAATAAAAATTGTGTATTTTTTTTATTAATTTATTTAATTGAGAGTGGGATTTATTTAATTGATTTAAGTTATAGATATTACTAAATTTTATGTGATAGACGTCTGATTCAATGAATTGTGGGTGTTGGATATGCACGAGTAAATTGTAGGAATAAAAATTGTGGGGTCTTTTTTTTTTTTTTTTTTTAAATAATGTGATAATCTAAGATGGTAGAATTTTTATTTCAAAACATAATATTTCCGATTTTCAAACCAAGTATGTACATATATATTTTGGATTTTGTAAAACAAAATAAAACATGAAAGATTAAATTTTGATTGGAACACTCATAGTACCATCCACAGTAGCACCGTTATAAATCATTTCATACCATATCTCAAAGTAAGACATGTAAAAAAAAAAAAAAAAAAAAAAGGAACAATACTACAACCGAAAGAATTTATATGAACACAATTTAAATCACAATCTGCCCAAAATCGAATGTATATGAACACTATTTAAATTCCTAATGCAAATCAAACCCATACTTTTCTCAATAAATACAAAAATGTGTCTTTGTGCAAGTGTATTCAAGGTATTTCAATAATAAAAGTACACCATTAATGAGAAGAAATATTGAATCTGCAAAATTGGGCTTCAAAGTTGTTTGGGTTGAAATTCTCTTAAAACTTAAAAGATTTGTAGTTTCAAAATCTGCAACTTCAGCAGCCCGTGATTACTGCTGCTGTTATGATCTTTATGAAGAAAAAGTCTATTGTGTGGTCAATTACTACTCTGCTCACCATTTTCATAGAGATAATTAATAAGGTAGTAGATATGATTTGGGCTTTTCATGTGGATATATTTTAATATAAATAAACAAAAAGGACAAATAAATCTGTAGAATTGGGCTTGAAAGTTGTTTGTGTTGAAATTCTCTTAAAACTTAAAAGATATCCAAAAAAAAAAAAATTCAAATATAAGATATATGAATCCTACCGTATATAATATCTAATTTAACCCATTATATCGAAAATCAAACGGGCCTAAAAGAAAACACAAAAAATAAATGAGTTTAACTTTTTCACGATGCAGTTGTAAAACACTGATTTACGAAGAGCCAATTGAAAGGTTCCACATCAACATTTTATTGAATTTTATAAAAGTTTTACATCCATTACCATACACTCACCTTTATGTGATCACTCCTCTCTTCTTCTTTCACACATTCATCTCTATCGCTCCCTTTCTCTCTTTTCTAACTCCATCACCGAGGGCTACCGCCATTACCTTGGCGTATTTGGACAGCAAAATTAACTTTTAACTTATTTTACATTATATTATTTTTAATATTTTTTGCATATTTTCAAAATCTACAGTGGCTTTTCAAAATTTGCATTCGGTAACAAAAAGAAAAAGAAAAACAAAAACAGAGACATCTTCAATGGAGATGAGGGAGAGAGATATAGAACCGGAGAGAAGATTGGGTTATATATATCCTATTGAATCTTCATTAAAAATTCAAAATTGGTGGAACAAAGACACTACAATTTTCAGAGCATAATAAAAAAAGAAATAGAGACATCTTCAATGGAGATGAGGAAGAGAGATATAGAACCGGAGAGAAGATTGGGTTATATATATATAAATTATTAGAGCAAAACAAAAAGAAAAACAAAAACAGAGACATGGAGATTACAATACCGAGACTTGCATTCGATGGCGGACTGCAGATTGCTGCCGTTCACTGCTGATGAAGGAAGTTGATGTAGTGGATTGTTAGAAGTAATGGTTTGAGGGACTGAAAGTGTTTGAGGGTAGGAGAGATTTGTAATGGTTTGAGGGACTGAAAGTGTTTGAGGGTGGGAGAGATTTGTTTAAGGTGGGAGAGTAACAGATTTGTTTGGATAGGTTTTGTTTTTTTTTTTTTTTTTGTTGACAGCTTGATTTGTTTGACGTGGGAGAGTGAGAGTAATAGATTTGTTTGGATAGGTTTTGTTTTTTTTTTTTAACAGATTTGTTTGGATAGATTTTGTTTTTTTTTTTTTTGTTGACAGTTTTTTATGGATAGGAGTTGTGGATAGTGGGAGAGTGGGAAGGTGGAAGAGTAGGAGTTTTTATTGTTATGAAATTCTTTGGGAGGGAAGGAAAAGAGTTATAAACTCAGAAGAGACTTGCCACATATTTTTCAGATTTATGAGAATTTTAGAATGGTATTTTCAAGTCTTGTAAACCACAGCACTACATTCTATTATATATATAGTATAGATAGATATAGTATAGATAGATTTGCTTATATAGATAGTATAGATAGATAGATAGATAGATAGATAGATATAGATATAGATATAGATATATAGGTAAAAAGATAGATATCAAATCTAATTTGAAAAAAGATAAAAGTAAAATAAACATCCTTTAAAAAAAGAAGAAGAGAGAAATGTGAGAATTCAGTTGTTGATAATCAAAATTTTTAAAAAGATAAGATATTTATGAGAGATTATGTATGAGTAGAAGATAATTTAATTTTTGTTATATCGAAATAAAGGCATATATACTTTCTTGAATAGTAGCAAAATAAATTAACTTTTTTAATAAAGTTGTAATAGAATAAAATATATTTAATTTTTAAATTGCAAGCTTGATGATAGTTTTGTTTTTAAAATACATTGATAGAAAATTTTAAAATTGTTGGTAGTCAATTGTTATCATTATAGCTAAAAAGAATTTAATAGTGGTCAATCATTAACCAATAATTTTGGATAAAATCATGGATAGCCAATAAAAAATCAACACTTAGCAACTTAAATTTTGTAAAAATTTAAAAAAAAAAAATTGGAAAATTCAGAAAAAAAAAAGTATTGGAATTCCACAAATCATATAGTTAAATATTTTAATTAATTTTAAAATTTAAATGTTAAATCCAGTAATATTATGCCATGTGTAATAATTCAAAATTTAGATAATACACTAATAGATTTGAGTCTTTTTTTTTTCTAATATTGTAAAAAAAAAAATCAAAATTTTAAATTAGATATGTTTAGATAAAATTTAAAGATTTTAAAATTTTAAAATTAAATATTGTTAGATGTACCAATCACTTTAAGCCAAATATAACTTTGTTTTCAAAAATTTTAAAATTGAGAAATTGTGTTTAAGGTTTGAAGCTGTTGTTTGTGTTTGTGTTGTTAAGTGGGTGCATATTGGTTGTAGATGATCCGAAGAACTCTCATTTGAGAGAGCTTGGAGGAGCAAAAGTGAGATTAACTTTATGCAGAGCTGATCTTCTTGATTTTGAGAGTTTACGCAAAGCCATTAACAGGTGTGATGGTGTGATAGACATGAGATAAAGTAAATTAAATTAAATTCAAGATTTGATGAGTTTCGAATCTGATTAAATTGAAAAACAAAAGCAAATTACAAATTAAAAAGTAAGCAAGCCCAAATCGTGCGAAATGTAATAATGAAGAAGATGAAAAGATATGTAGATAAACTAAAAAATAATGGAATATATATATACACAAAAGTAATAAACACTGAAAAAATACATATAAAGTAAGAAATAATATTATGAGCATAAAAATGAAGAAAATGAAAAGATATGCAGATGAACTAAAAATATTTAAAAATATATATACACACAAAGTAACAAACACTGAAAGAATGCATATAAAGTAAAAAATAATATTATACTGACCTTGTAATGATTTTTTGCAAATAATCAAACTTGCAAAATGTAACAATGGAGAAGATGAGTTATTATGAGAAAATAAAAGATGAACTAAAAATATTTAAAAATATATATACACACAAAGTAACAAACACTGAAAGAATGCATATAAAGTAAAAAATAATATTATACTGACCTTGTAATGACCTTGTAATGATTTTTTGCAAATAATCAAACTTGCAAAATGTAACAATGGAGAAGATGAGTTATTATGAGAAAATAAAAGATGACTGGAATAAACTGAATAGAGAAATGTGTGTGTGGAAGTTGTAGGAGTTGTTTGTTTCTTTTTTTTTCTTTTTTCTTTTTTTAAATTGAGATTGAGAGTGAGATAGATATTATTGTGAGTGATGGATATAGATGAATATTTTATTATTTTGGGATAAGTATTATTATGGGTGATGGATATGGATGAATATTTTATTATTTTTTAATTTTATATTTTATATAAGGAGAAGGAGTGAGAAGGTTTGAAGAGTGGGAAGGGAGGTAAAGGGAAGTGCCACGTAATATTTTTTTTTTTTCAAAATTATGAGAATTTAGGATTCAAGTTTTAGAGTCTTCTGACTTAACAACTACCTAGGTGGTGTTTGGGAAGTAACTTCCCAAATTTTTTTCTCATTTTTTCCACTAAAAGACAAAAGTTTTACAAAACCAAAAAAAACACATCCAAACAAAATATCACATCCAACCCCATAATCATTTCACTTTTTCTCTCACAAACATCACATCCAACCACATAAAACCCAACTATCATCCCAAACACTAAAAATTTTTTATCTCATAAAAACCTACATCTAATAAAATCTACATAAGAACTCACTTCCCAAACACCCACATAGTATAGATGGAATTGAAGTCAAAAATTGGCATGCATGTTTGAATATTGGAGATATGGAGATTATATGAAGTTTGGATGCATGAGCCTTGATTATACCAAGAAATGTTGATTAACTTTGAAGATTGGACCATGATTTTGAATAATTGGCCTCATGTTGTTTACATCCATATACTATATGATGTATTTGCATGTTTTGGTGCCTTAATTTGAGCTTTAAAGCCTTTTGAACGTTGAATTTGAGCTCAAGAACAACTCTGGATTTTCCAGAATTTGGCATGTCCGCTCGAGCGGGGAAATTGCCGCTTGAGCGGGAAATGCGAGCTCCCAGGACTTTTTGCAGACATGGATGTCTGCTCGAGCGGGGAAGTTAACGCTCGAGCGGGGAGCCATGTAGTGAGACTTTCAGCTCGAGCGCCCGACTTCACGCTTGAGCGTAAAAATGAGGTAACCAGTACTTTTGCAAACCTAATGAGTCCGCTCGAGCGGGGACCCCTGTTTCTGAAACTTTGAAAATTTGTTCTGTGTCTCATTTTCCGTTCTCTTTCCTTCTAAGTACTCTTAGGCATGCATTGAGCATTATGAATGAATTAAAAAAATAAGAAAGAAACCTAAGAGGAATATGTGAATTAAGAACGGATTGAATTGTTTGTGACCCATTGTGTTCATGGAATGTGTAGGGTCGAGCTCCAGGGCAAATCATTCTGCCGATCACTGTGAGTAATATTTCAATAAAGATATCTGAAGTATGTTATTTGTCCAATTGCTTACTTCTATGTAAGTCTTATAAGTTCGTTAATTTGAATGGTGGACAAATGTTTGCTATGCCAAATGAATGGGCCAAAGGCCAGTTTGACATGAATGATAGAATGGTTGGGCCAGAGGCCAGTCTAACATGAATGATAGAATGAATGGTCCAGAGGCCAGTCTGACATGAATGATAGAATGAATGGGCCAGAGGCCAGTCTGACATGAATGAAAAAATGAATGGGCCAGAGGCAAGTCTGACATGAATGATAGAATGAATGGGCCAGAGGCCAGTCTGACATGAATGAAAAAATGAATGGGCCAGAGGCCAGTCTGACATGAATGATAGAATGAATGGGCCAGAGGCCAGTTTGACATGAATGAAAGAATGAATGGGCCAGAGGCTAGTCTGACATGAATGATAGAATGGTTGGGCCAAAGGCCAGTCTGACATGAATGATAGAATGAATGGGCCAGAGGCTAGTTTGACATGAATGAATGGGCCAGAGGCTAGTCTGACATGAATGATAGAATGGTTGGGCCAAAGGCCAGTCTGATATGAATGAAAGAATGGTTGGGCCAAAGGCCAGTTTGACATGAACGGATTGGGCCCGAGGCCATTTGATGTGTTTGGAACAACAGTTACCTGATCTATATACATGTATATACTAGATAGAAATATGAATTGGGCCCAAAGCCGTTTGGTGCATGTCGTTCTAAATACTGTTCGTGTACCTTCCTTATTTGATATTGTTCACTGGGCTTTCGCTCACGCTCATTCATGTGTCTGTAGGTGATGTCACGACCCCATTCCACCCCTAGTAGAATGGTGCCATGATGGACAGTAATCCGAGATTACCGAAGGCCAGCTTTCAAAATTCACGCACAGTCAAAGTATAAATGCATGGGGCTCACAAGTGCGGAAGTAATATGTACAAATCTAATTAGTCCATAAGAGCTGTGCTTAAGTCAAATGGAATGGCATACATCTTTACATAGCTTTACAACTTGAATACAAACAAAATGAAGTATAAAAATACATCTTGACCAAAAGGCTTCTCAAGCCATCATATACAAAACACAAGGAAATGCAAGCTAAGAAGCATGATCTTCAAGATGCTACAAAATGCGAATCCAAAACAAGTTGCAAAGCACATCTAGGCGTTGCCGCCGTCCTGCTCATCACCTACATATATATAGAGAGGGTGAGCTTGGATACTCAGTGAATGGTACAAGTAATAAAGGGTTTGCATGATTGATATCCGAGATCTTTATCAAAACGATACACATTAAATCTTGCACAAAATCCAAAGACAAATCAAGTTCATCTAACAAATCTTTCAAGCTTCATCAATCAAAGTCTTTCAAGGCTTTCAAGTTTCAAGGGATGACATTAATAAAGGTTGTGCTACAAATGCTTATAGTCCCCTAGCACGTACGGACTTTCAAAGGTTGTGCTACAAATGCTTATAGTCCCCTAGCACGTACGGACTTTCAAAGGTTGTCATCCAAAACAAAGCTAATACTTGTTACACAAAATAGGGATAGTCATTCATGCTTAACAAATACTTTTCAAAACAAAGCAAAGCAAGGCTTATCAAAACATTATAACATAGCTTTATTAAAAATGCCACTCTGTAGACACCCCATTTTTGACCGACCTTAAGACTCAGACGTCACCGATTGAGCGCTTGGTGATGTTGCATATTGTGCTCGTTCTGAGGTTGCAGAGTCCCGGCTGCGAGCCTTGCCTCCGGACTTCCGGACTCTTTTGTGCTTTGCCTCGGTTTGCGAACCAAGCTCCATTTTCTCTGTTTTCTCTTCCCGAAGGGAGGTAGAGGTCTCGTAGACCATCTCTCAGTGGCCGTAGGCTACGTTTTGTGGTCGTAGGCCATTTTTCCCGTTTGGAGCCCGGTTCCCGGTTTTTCGGAGCTGTCGGCCGTGTGCCTCGGTTCGGGACCGCTTAACCACCTCTGTTTGCTCTGGTTTTTGGCACACACCTTATTTCCTCCCTTTTGAGGGACACTGTGGTCTAGAGACCAACTTCGTGGTCGGACACCACTTCCGGTGCCTAACAGCCCACTTTCGGGGCCGCGAACTGCGTGTTTTAGCTCCCGAACCTTTATTCTGCATTTTTGGGCTCTGACCTGAACTTGAGATAGTCATATTTTGAGGTCCTTTTCATGTTTGATTAAGGACCTTTTGCTGTTTGAGATCTCCTACTGCCACTTGCTTCTTCACCCCTCTTTTCGGCCTTTTCTTGCATGATAGTTTAGGCCTACTTGTATTTATTTTCGTGACTTGTCATAAACTAAAAAGTTTCTTATTTTGAGTCCTTCTTCAACTTTGTTGGAGGGCTCTCTTCGGTTTGAGATCTCCTACTATCACTTGCCCCTTTATCTCCCTTTAGGCCAATTTTGGAGGGAAATTTGAATTTCATTTCCCCCCCATTTTTCCCCCCTCTTTTCCACCCTCTTGTGTCTATATAACAGACCCCCCCAGCTATGTTTTAGGGGTTAGAAGATTTTGGTTTGGAGCTCTCACATTAAATCTCTCTCTCTCTCTACTCTAAGCCTTAAAAAACCCTTTGATTCTTACACCATTTCCTCACCATCACCTAGCACCACACCACCATTCCATTCCAGCAGCTTGGAGGGTCTTCTCAAAGCTTAGGAGGCAGCATTTCTTGGTCCAAAAGGCTGTCAAAGATTAGTCTTCAAGGGAAAGTCCTCTTCTCCCCTTTTTGACCATTTTCTTGGTTCATATCTTAGCTCTTTGTGATTGCATGTTGGGGCTCCGACCCTAACTGAAAATATCATTTTTTTGAGCTCTATTTCATGTTTGTTTAAGAGCCCCTCACTGTTTGAGGCTTCCTTGTGGCACTTGCTTCATTACCCCTCTTGTATCCCCCTTTCTTGCATAGCATTTTTGGCCTATATGTAAACTGTTTTGAGCTCTGTTATAAACTGTAATGTATCTTATTTTGAGTCCTTCTTTAATATTGTTGAAGGTCTCATCACTGTTTGGGGCCTCCATATGTTACTTGCCTCTTTACCCCTTTCTTGGCCTCATTTTTGCATGCTTTGTTAGCCCCTTGTGCTTCTGTTTTTGGACTTTGGTCCAAACTGTGAATGGCCTTATTTTGACCCCCTCTTCATATTTCATTAAGGGTCTTTTTCTGTTTGAAGTATCCTTTTTATACTTTGTGTTTATACCCTCTTTTGGCCTTATTTTGCATAGTATTTTGAGCATGCTTGTGCACTGTTTTGGGTCTGGCCATCAACTGTAAAATGCCATATTTCGGGCCCCTCTTCAACATTGTTGAAGGGCCCTCTTGTGTTTGAGGCCAGAAAGCATCACTTGCTTCTTTGTCCCTCTTTTGGCCCATTTTTGCATGCTAACTTAGGCCTATTTGTGCTCACTGTTTGGCTTTGCTTAAAACTGTAAATATGCTTATTTTGGGATTTCCTTGATTCTGTATTTAGGTCTTATGTCCAAATAATGCATGCTTTGTATAGCTATAGGCCATTCCGTGTATCTAGTTTTGTATTCCGAGATTATTCCATGCATCGGGTGCCATGTTTTCATGTTTCGGGGCTGTTTTGCATTGTATTTTGCTACTAAAATTCATATGTTTGTATGCCACGTTCCATGCTTTGCCATGCCTTGTTAGAGTGGCATTCGCGCCTTAGGATTGGTCATCGGTTTGCGTGCACGCGTGCACGCATCTCGAGTGTCTCATTTCCATCTTTTGGCCTCCTATGTGAGTGTGGCTGAGATCCACTTGTGTTGGTGTAAGTCCATCATGCATTGTGTATGCCATTTCATTCCATAGCATTGCGTATGCTAGGTTGTATGTTAGTGCATTGTGTATGCCATGTTACCTCGTGCATCGTGTATGCCATTTCATAGCATTGTGCATGTTAGGTTGTATCTTAGTTGCATTCATGCATGTCATGCATATTGCATTGTGTTCGGGATAGGAGTTAGCCCGAGCAGGGGAAACGAGGGACGTTTCGTACTCCGAGTGACGGAACGTATCTCAATTCCCCAGTCACCGACACTCCGGATTATCCGTGATGGAGTTAGGTTTTAGTTGAGTTTTCATATGCATTCATTCTATATTGAGTTGTGCAATTCGACTCCTCGGCCATCATGCATCGAGATGCGTGATTGTGGCACGAGGATCGAGGTATGCATACATATGTGAAAATACATTGCCATGCCCCTTTCTTGCTCTCTGTTGCAGCAAATCAAGAATCAGCAGCCTTCCGGAGCTTGGCACGCATTCCAAAAACAATTGCAAACAGAGGCTAATTGGGGCATCGCAGTGGATTTCTGCACAAGGCAACCCGGACATGCATCATTCATCATCTGGAGAAGTGTCAAGACAGTCCCTGACTTGCATGCCAGTTTATTATTTTTCTTAGTTAATTTGTAAATTAATTAGGGATTTGTACATATTTGGACTGTATTATTTGGACTGTACTATTTATTTGGACCCTCTGTGCGAGGGCAATGTTGTAATAAGTGTGCGTGTGTGTCATGTATGTCTTCCAACCCCACGTCTTTCTCCCTTTTATTTACCTGCTTATGATGGTTAGATTAGGGCATGTTTCAATTAGCATACAGTATGATAGCATGTTTGCACCCATTCATCTGTCTTGCATGCACCGGGCTCGGCGCATCATACTAACTGCATCTGTATTTCAATTCCGAGTTGAATACTTGATAGCTGTTGCATCTCATATGCCATGTTTAGAATAGCCGAGCCTGCTATAGTTGCATTTTTGCATGTGTTGCATTAGGCATTTCTGTATACTTAGGATCATGCATGGATTTCTAATCGGTTTCTGTTTTGGCTTGGAGTACTCGGTGAGTTTTATGCTTTAACATCCTTGCATGCGTGTGAGTGACTGCCATGATAGCATGCTTACCATGAGGCTAACTGCTTATGTGATATACCTGCTTGGATGCCTGTGGGTGGAGGTTGGGTTATTTGGATTGGAACAATTCATCAAATGTTTGTTTTAAGCCCACTAGACAGTGGCAAAATCATGTTTTCTAAGCCCACCCGAGGGTGGCAAAATCAGCATTTTAAGCCTACTTGCGAGTAGCAAACCATTTTCACAAACAAACATGAAGTGTTTTGTTCCAATTCAGACGACTCAGTCTATACTTGTATGCTGTGCGCATCACATAGTAACCTAGGCTAATAACCAGAATAAGAACACACAATGTTTTCAAAAATAGATATCATGGTTAGTAGAGGCCGATCTTTGATCGGGCGAGCGGGGGTGCTCACGAAGTGACCTTCCCCAATCGTATCCAATTTCCCGAGCCAAGGCAACTTTGGTGATGACGGACACGTGGCCTTAGGCAAACGAGTCAGGGTTTCCTAAATTTCCCAAAAATAAAATATTTAGGTGGCGACTCTGTATCTGGCAAAGCAGTCCATGTTTGGCACTTCTCTTTCAAAAATCTGTTTTCTCAAAACGATTTGCCGGATTTGAACTCTTTGGTTCAAGATTAAGAACCGTGACACAAATCGAGTCCGAACTGTAGCGAGGTCCCCTCCGCGGGCTTGTTACACACTCACATAGTTCTTCAAATGTCGGGGTTACAAGCGAGAGTCCAAGTCCTGACAAACACATGGCAAAGTCTATTGAATGCACTTTCAAACAAGCTTCACATGCATACAGATGATCTCGGCATTCTTCAAAAACTAAGTCAAATCAAAACAAAACACTGTTTCGCATCTCGGTAAAACATGCTGGGCACCAACCAGGTCTTGGCCGAGGTCCCACACCTTCTCGCCGAGGTGTGGTCCCGACGGCCACATTCAAAAGCAAAGTCGGGAAAATCTGGGTTTCCCCTTCGAAGAACATGAAGATAAAGAACGTACATGCTTAACTCACAACTTGTTATTACAAAATCTGAGATTTCATGAGATGAGTTCGAAAACATGGACCTGGGTACCCATACTTGAAGATCTTATGAAAACAAACACAAAAACATGGTTCTCGATACAAACTTTCGGATCAAAACAAGACTTTTCTTCAAAAACACATGAACACCATCTTCTCTTTCTAAAACCAACTTTAAATCGATGCATGACATGCAGAACAGGTTCAATCATGCAATGCAGCTAGATGATCAATAAGAACAACAAGATAGATTAAGATTCTAACCTCAAAACTCGAATCCAACGGTTTAACTTCAATGATCAAGCTTGGAAGTCTACTCCCTCTTCTAGAGCTTCTCTCTCCTCAAGAACAAGGAAATATAACAAATGATGCATTTCTCTCTCTATCGGCTGATTTAACACTCAGCTCGGACACGTGGCACTACCAGGTTGGTTCTCCTCAAAAGGTGACTGAGTGAAAAGACAAGACTTATGACCATGTGTATTCAACAAGCAAGATGGCATAGGCACTCCGGTAGGTAATGATCTCGGCTAAGAACAAGACATCGGCAAGTAAGGGAACAATGATCTCGGCTAGGAAGGACAACACTTGGCCTAGCTGTGCCACATCTTGGCCTAGCTGTGCCACATCTTGGCCTAGATGTGCCACACCTCGGTCTAGGTCGCACCAATCCAAGAACAAGATCACTTGGGTTCAAGGATAACATCTCGGCCTAGATAATACACATCTCGCCCTTGGTGATGAACACCTCGACCTAGATAATGACATCTCGGCCAATATGTTAGGGCAAAGGTGGAGGTCAACCGGAAATGGTTCCAAGATAGTTCTAGGCTTAAGGTGACCTTGGCTTGGATTAACCTAGGCTAAACACACACCAAACAAGAAACAAAACATGCAAGTGACACTTATGCAAGACAAATCAAGGTTTGCAAATGCAACATATCATGACAAGAGTATGTAATATATGCAAGTATGACTAGAGTAAAGTGAGGGTTGTTACAAGTGAGCCAAGGGAGGTCCAAATCCAGCCTCAGTGAAGTTTGCGAGAAATAGTCAAGGTTTTGAAGGGTCAACCCACACATCTCATGCACGAGACTTGATCTCGCCCTTTTGCCATATTGTTACATTTTGTCATGTTGGTGAGAACTTTGGATTACAGTTGTAAATAAGTTTTGGTTAGGCTGACCAAGACTTGTATGATCCTGTTATGTAAAGTATATGTATATATTGACTTCCTTTTGATGTGAGTTATTAACGAATATTTTTGTGAAATGATATGACGTGCCATGTAAGCACAGCTCTATGGACAAAAATTTGAAATTGCTTCCGTTTGGCCCCCTTAACTCTGCTAAAAACATATTTGGTTTGGTTTGAGGCCGTAGGTAATCCCTTGATTACTGGCCGGTTATGTCCTTAACCCATGGGGGCGGGTTCGGGTCATGACATCATACCTGTGTAAGAGTCCTATTCGCCTCACAGTCGTTTTGGGTATCTCTTTCTTTCTTTGGGAGTTTATTTGTAGTTCTTTATGTCATAATTGTTAATTCAAACTACTTCGATGTTTTGAGAAAAAATTTAATTAAAAAATGGTTAACTACACTAATGATCTTCAAAGGATACGTTATACTATATTTTAGTCTCAATTTTTAATTGTTCCATTTTTGTTCTCAAATTATGTGATTGATTACACTTTAATCTCTGACGTCAAAATAACAAATAACGAAGACTTGGTGGAATTAATGGAATAATATGAATTAAAGTTTAAAAATTAAGGGAAATGAAACTGATTGGGTTGTGACCTTATGCTTCGTTTGTTTAGGTGAAAATTTTTTTCTAAGAGAAAACATTTTCCTATATTTAGTGGTGGTGGTGAAACGAAGGTGGAGGTGGAGGTGGAGGTGATAGCATGGTGGTCAAGCATTGACGACAGTGATGGTGGCAATAGCCGTGGCCGTGGTGATGGTGGTGTGGTGATAGAGGTGAGGTAACGGTGGTAGTGTGGAGGCATTGGTATGATTTTAGTCCGAAAAGCATTTTCTACATTTTAAAAGTAAAAAATATTTTCTATCCATATAGGCTTATTTTCTATTGATTATAGAAAATATTTTCCGTTAACTTTCGTTTTCTATTGTTTCAACTACCGAAAAATAAATAAATAAAATAAAAAAATCAGAAAATGTTTTCTGACCAAACTCAAAAGGCTGCCTGCCATTTCTTTTGATAGGTTTGGGGGATGTTGTTCTGATGTGCCCAACCTTTCATGAGGTCAAGGCAAATTAGGTTTTTTAATATTTAAATAATTTTTATTAATTTTTATATTATGAAATATTTTATAAAAATTATATGTTTAATTAACAAATTATATTAGTGGTCCCTATATTTTGCCCCTTATATCATTTTGGTCCTTACACTTTCAATTGACACAATTTTGACCGTTAATTTTAAATTGTGTCATTTTGATCCAATTGATAATGTCATTGGTGTTTTTGACTGAAAATAATTATTGAATTGGTTGAGGTAACTCATTGAGGTTGGTAAATTTATAATATTACTCTAAAAAATATGACACATACCACTTATATGCATATTTTTCATAAAAAAATATTTAGAGTTGTAATCAATTGAATTAAATTAAAACAAAATCATAAATTCAAAATCAAATCGAGTCAATTGAAATTATAATAATTAAAATAACACAAGAATCAAAATATAAGAATTATTATCACAATTTGTCCTTAACATTGGGAGCACTTTTGGATAATGATTTTTTTAGTTGAGCTTTGAATATGAAGTTTTTATTTATTGATCCTTCAGAAAAGAGTGTTTTTTTTTTTATTATTTGTATCATTACTCAAAGAATAAAATTCTTTTCTTGGCCTCTTGATAGAGGATATTTTTTCTCAATTTTTACAAGTGAAGATTGTTGGACACAGATTATTTGGCTGGGACTTGATAAAAAATGAATTTCTTAGGGCTTGTTCCACGTTCAAATCAATTTTTGAGCGCTCAAAATAAAAAAATTGTTTGGTTTTATAATTTTTTAAAAATTGTTTTTAATTAATTTTTCCATCTCCTCTCTCCTTCTCTCACATCATACATATCAATTAATTATTTTTTCTCTCTCCCCTCTTATCCCATCATATATATTAATTAATCATTTTTTTTCACACCCATCTATTCATCTACAAAAAAAATTACAAATCATCTCAAATTACAAAACTTTCCATTTATACTATTATTAAGTAAAGGCCTCAATTAGTGTAGTGAAGCACTGCTTTCCTCATGCCACCTGACAATATTTTTTATTTTAAAAAATTACACAAAGAGGTGGGCAAAACTTGAACCTATGATCATCATGAGTTTAAGAGGAGAGAACTTATACCACTTAAACTAAGTACATATTATAACATTAATTTCATTATTATTTTATTTTATCTTTATTTATTTAAATTACATGCGCATTGTGTGTACCACCCGCTAGTTTTAAAATATACAATCAAATAAATTTTAAAAAATATATATATATATATTTAAAATTGATTTTAAAACCAAATCAAACCGGACGGATCCTTTTAGTCTTTTGGGTAAGGAAAGTATTTTTTTGGTCGGATCTTTTAAAAATGACATTTTTTTTATAAAAAAAATTCAATTATTAAGCTTTTGGATGAAGAAAATTTTGGAGACTTATCATGCGATACGGGGACTAAAGCCATTGTTTGAATGGCCTACTACGACATGAGTTGGCCAGGTGTTTGACTGTCATGACCGGACTGACTAGTTGTAGGTCAATCAGTTTCTATATGTGGAACCAAAGTACATCAATATCAAAGGACCAAAAGGAAGAGAATAAATTACTTGCTTACGCTTTGGTTTATTAAAAAAAATGATAGAACAAACTACTTGCTTACAGTCATGGTTATCAGAATTTTGATTCAAATCTTACAATTCTACGAGCTTATGATTCATTTTGGCACAATTGATCTGGATCGTGTAAAAAATTTCTTATAAGTAGGATCTTTTGATCCTGATAAGGGGATAGTGGAATTTCGATCCAAATCTGATCCTATTTACAAGTCTTATTTTATATTACATGACATATTTTATTATAAATTTTATATTTATTGTCTAAATATCAATTTATGTAGTTAAAATAAATAATAAAAATCAAGTAGTATGTAATCAAATAGAGCAATAAAAATAAATTAGGAAACAAACATTTAAATATTGCAATAATTTAAGAAAATTAATTAGTCTGAAAAATAAATTTAGCTTTAACGGAGTCTAAGGAGGGTAAGATGATTAGAACTTTACTTCAATTTTTGGAGAGACTATTTTTGTGACTCGAATCTGTTCCACCAGAAATAGTAACGACAAATCTTATTGTGTGAGTGATTTTCTTATTACACTGCCCTCCTTAGTAATTCAGCTGTAGACCACAGGCAGAATAGACGGCACCCTGCTGTCCTGCACAGAAAGAAAAGGCTCCGGCGGTGATTCTTCCACCCGGGGGCACTCCGACGATCAAGTCAGTATATCTCTCAAAGATAATCAAGTATTCAACTCACAAGTTTGAGTATATAAAACATACCTTAGACCCATGGAGGTGCCTCTCTTTTATAGCCAATACAATCCTAGTCCCTAATAGGAGCCTGGCCCTAATGGACTTAGGATTACTGCTAATCTGGGACTCCCAGTGGGTTTAGGATAAACTCTCTAAGAGTTTTATCTTTTCCCAAACTGAAGTCTTCTCCCAATCTAGGACTCTTGTCCATATCCAGGTGGAGTTCCCTCTTCATTCTAGGACTCTTGTCCCTTATCCGCTTATCTCGGATTCCGATATCTTCGGAGATAACCTCGGCAACTCCGAGATCACCTCGGCGTAACTACCACGACACGTGGCACCTCGGCTGAAACGTCGACGTCACCTTGCCACGTGTTGGTGATCAGAAAATATATCCCCACAACTGCTCCCTAGGTTTTATTACCTCGGCATTCTGAGGTGATGGAACCTATATTACTCTTCTTTCCAATACTTCGGCACAAGAACTCTTCAGCCGAGGTCGTTCATCTCAGGCCGACATGTCTTCTTTCAAGAACAGAATTCAAATGAACTCTCCTACGCGCATGAGCTGTCATGCATCACTTCTCAACCGTTTCACGTACGCGTTTCGTTTCTATTGGCTCGTGTCTATGACGCGCTTGCAAGCCGTGTTTCATCTGTTAGCGCCGTCTGACATCTGCATTACTCCAGGCACATTAAATGCTTCTGTTTTGCCGCCGTTTCCAGTTTTTGACAAAACTTTTTGTCTCTCTCTTTTGGCACTTCACTTTTGCATTTCGATTTCTCTTACTCTCTCTCTCTCTAAGACTCCTGCTCAGATTCGCCATTACTCAGGCTCAAGTTCTGCAATTGTTTCCATTCTTCCATTCCAGCGAAGTTTTCGTCGTTCCGTCGTGTCTGCAACCGTTGCCTGACCTCGGCGACCTTTATACCGGCTCTACTTTTCCTGGTAAGCCCCTGTTCCTTTCGTTCTCAATTCTTTTATGCTCTTTTGCTTACCTGCCGCCATTGCTGCTTTATTCAAACCTTTGACTTTACTAAACTATCCATCTAGATGCGACTATTCCATGATTTTGCTCATGTTTCTAAACACTTGTACTATTTCTCCACTTTTTCTTGCCACTATTCTTTGAGCCTGTATTTCTTGCTTTCTTTGTGCTTTTGAGAGCCCCGCCTCTATTTTTTGATTCTGAAACTTCGTCTTTTGTTTCTTGTTTTCTGTGTTTATTTTTTCCAGATCTGTGCCCTCAATCTTTGTCTTCATAGACTCAGGTTTTGGGATTTGTCTATAGAACCCTTCAACTCTTAGGAAAAACTGAGACAAGCTTTACCAGTGTTTACCTAGGTTTTGACGAGGTTCCAATAACCTTTTAAGAACATCTTCTTTCTGTAATCAAATTCCTTTACACCGAAATCATGGGTATGTGGAGACATAGGGTAGATACCCCGACCAAACTTGAATACTTTAGGGAAGAGTATGAAATTCCCCGCCGACGTCCATCTGAGACTGGCTGGGGATGACGACTCAATCATGCCCACAGATGATACGATGCCCTTTCCCATTGTAGCCTTCACTGAATGTGGACTCCGGCTTCCACTTAATCCCCTTTTTCGTGAAGTTCTCCACTATTACAAGTTGAACCCCATGCAACTTACCATCAACTCCTACCGAGTGATTAATGGTATCTTAGCCTTAGCTAGGCAGGAGAACGTTAGGATCACCCTTGCCGACATCCAATACTGTTATACCATGTGTGCCCTTAACCTGAAAGAAAAGGGTTTCGTCTATTACCTCAAGCCGAGGTCTACCGAATTCAAAATTGTAGCCGACCTCCCAGACTCCAACAAGGGGGCTGGAAATGATTATGTCATTACTTCGGGAAATTGGGAGTTTGGCCCAGACGAGGATGTTCATCTATATCCTCTTCCTCGAACAATTAAAGAGGGCAAGGGTAAGAGCCCAGTGTCACTTACTTAGTTGTTTCTTTTTAGGTGTTTTAATATTTTATCCATTTCTAATGTCTGTTTTCTTCTTGCAGACGTTCGCAAGCCACCGAAAAATTTCCGCCAAGCTTACGTTCCCAGCAAGGATCTGAAAAAGCTCCTGGACTTGCTAGTTCATAAAAGAAAGGCCCCTCTTCTTCCCAACTTTATCCCTACATACAAATCAGTTTTGCCCGACGTCCCCAGAAAAAATAAGAAAAGCCTGTCTCCACCTTCTGCCACAACTCTAACCGCTTCTACATCCCGAACAGATCAAGGATCAACATCGGATCTAGCCGATCAACCGTCAACTTCAGCCCCATACTTAATCCCAATACCAGAAAGAAAACGTCGGCGACGACTTGTCAAAACTGCCGAAATGGTTCGCCCAAAGCCTGTCGCCCAAGATCTCCTGGCCGACCTCCCAACCGACGTCGATGTTGTTCCGACACAATCTATGCCCCCACCAAAGCCAAAAAGAACCAAGAAGGCCCATCCTAAGGCCAAGGCTACTGAGGTTGAGGCTGAGGATGCCCTACCCATCTCCAAGTTGGCTGAGAGTAAGAAAACTGCTTCTGGCCCTGCCAAAAGGTCTGCTGAAGCCCAACCTTCAGAATCCACACAATCAAAGAAGCCGAGGTCATCGTCTGCGACGACCTCGGGGTCCAAAATACCGAAAGCCCCCTAGAGGCCTGAAATCACTTTAGAAGATAAGCCCGTTTTTGCTAATGACAGTGCTGATGATATAAACGTCGGCGTGGCCCTTAGCACAGCTTTACTTCTCCCAGGCGATCTGGAGAAGAACGCCGAGATTAGTGAGTATGAAAATTACGCCTTGATACTTCAACATTGTGTTCAAGTAAGTTTCTTTGCTTGGTAACCCAAAATTTTTTATCTTTTCATACTTGTGAATGTTGTAATAACTTTTTGTTTTATGCTCTTTCAGGCTGTTCAGCATGCTCATTCCTTTTCTATGCAATCTTTTCAAAATAGGGAAAAGTTGACCAATATCAAGAGGGAGTTTTCTTCCCTTCAGAAGATCAACAAGAGTCTTCAAGCAAAGATGAAGAAATTGGAGGATCATGCTGAGGCTGCCACCAAAGCCCAAACTTTAGCCGAAGAAAAGGCAGAGTCTGCCGAGGCCATAAGGAAGGTCGCTGAGGTCGAGAAGAGAGAGGCCGAGGAAAAAAAGTCCCAGGCCGAAAAAGAGCTTCAAGATGCCTTGTCAACGAAAGAAGTCGAAATCAAAGAAGCTAATGAGAAGGCTTATGCCCAAGGTATAGCCGACGTCACTGAGGACTACAAGCTTCAAGTCAGGCAGGCATGCAACAGGGGATTCTCCCTTGGTTGGATGTCCCTAATAAAAAAACTTGATCTCCCTGCTGACTCGCCTTTCCGCAACGTTGATGTTATTCCTCTTCCATTTCCTCCTCCTCCACCTCCAAGTCAGGCTGAAAGAGAATCTGAGTCTGAGCCTGAGGGTGAAGATAATGATGAGGCCTTGGTGAGGAAATCAAAAGATGCTGCTGGGGTCAAGTCTCCTCTTCAGATTGAGCCAATCCTGGACTTAACCCAAGATGAGGAGATTGAGGAGATGCCCAAGGAAGCTGATATAGGGAAGTTATCTTCCGACCTTCTTCTAGCTGAAAGAAGTCTTGATAAAACACTTGCTGAGATTGATGCCGAGCTGGTCGCAAAAAAGGCTGCCGAAGTAGTTCCTCAAGAATCTGCCGAGGCAGTTCTTCAAGAATCGGCCGAGGTCCAGACCCAAATCCCTCCTGAAGCTAAAGAATCATAACTTCGATGTCCTCTGTACTCTTTTTGTTTCTTTGGACAATATAAGTTTCTTTGTGCTTCTGGTTTTTAAAATACTGCAAGCTCTTTATATGGCCGATGTGCCTCTGTTCCCTGTTGAATGCTCAGTACAACTTTCTTTTTAAATGCTTGTACCTTTGTACGTTTTCTGATTGCTTCTGTATGACTCTGTACCTAGAATATTTTGCATATACTCTTCATACTTCTTCCTTCTTTGTGCAATCTTCTCGGGGTTATATACCTCGGGTATACTAAGTACAAATTTTACTTTGGCAAGATACTGTCCTGCAAACTTTTTCATAAATTTCAACAAGTGTAAAACATATAGTATAAACTTTTCTCAAGTTATAACAAGTGCTAAACAATGATCTACTTGTAAATTGCTACAAATTTCAACAAGTGTCAATGTACTTAGCTTTTACTTCAACCTGTGAATTGCTGTGGATTGCTACAAGGGTTTAAGCAATAACCTCGGCTTCAGTTCAACTTGTAAATTGCTACAAATTTTAACAAGTGAAGAGAAACAGTAATCATCTCAGCTTAACTTTAACTTGTAAATTGCTACAAATTTCAACAAGTGAAGATAATAAGGAACCATCTCAGCTTATCTTCAACTTGTAAATTGCGACAAATTTCAACAAGTGAAGATAAGGAACCATCTCAGCTTATCTTCAACTTGTAAATTGCTACAAATTTCGACAAGTGAAGATAAGGAACCATCTCAGCTTACCTTCAACTTGTAAATTGCTACAAATTTCAACAAGTGAAGATAAGGAACCATCTCAGCTTATCTTCAACTTGTAAATTGCTACAAATTTCAACAAGTGAAGATAAGGAACCATCTCAGCTTAACTTCAACTTGTAAATTGCTACAAATTTCAACAAGTGAAGGTAAGGAACCATCTCAGCTTACCTTCAACTTGTAAATTGCTACAAATTTCAACAAGTGAAGATAAGGAACCATCTCAGCTTATCTTCAACTTGTAAATTGCTACAAATTTCAACAAGTGTTAAGTGTCTTTGTCTTCTCTCTGCCCCCAATGTGAACCTGAGTTCCACTTGGGTTCTCATTTATTCATGTCTCTCAGAAACAACATTGTGTAACTTTATTAATCATATGTGTTTGAAGGATTCTGAAAAGATTTTATTGATGACATCGGCCAAAAATAAAGCACATCTTAATGATACAAAAAATTCAAATTACAAGTGTTCCAAGGTCTTGGCAATGCTTTGCCCTCACTGTCTTCAAGCCGATAAGCTCCATTGCCTAATACTGAAGTAATTCTGTAGGGTCCTTCCCAGTTTGGGCCAAGCTTGCCCTCTCTGGGATCCTTCTTGTTGCCGACGACTTTTCTCAAGACTAAGTCGCCGATCTGAAAATCCCTTGGATTGACCTTCTTGTTGTAAGTTCTGGCAAGCTGTTGTTGGTATACTGCGAGTTGAATTGCAGCTTTCTCTCTTCGTTCTTCCAAAAGATCCAGATCTCGGGCTAAGAGTATATCATTAGTCCCATTCTCAACTCCCTGGGTTCGTATTCCTGGGATGCCGACTTCTAGTGGAATGACTGCTTCTGTGCCATAAGTCATGGCAAAGGGGGATTCCCCTGTTGATCTTCTCGAGGTAGTCCGATATGCCCAATGTACGTTGGGCAACTCGTCTACCCATTTTCCTTTTGCTGCCTGCAGTCTCTTCTTTATTCCATCCAAAATTACTTTGTTGGATGCTTCTGCTTGCCCATTGCTTTGGGGAAAGCTTGGTGTTGAAAAGTAATTCTTGATCTTGAATTTTGCACAGAAATTCTTGATGAGTTTGCTGTCGAACTGCGTTCCGTTGTCGGCAACGATTGCTCTTGGAATCCCAAATCTGGTGATGATGTTTTTCCAAATAAAATTCTTGACATCCACATCTCGGATTTTGGCAAGAGGTTCTGCCTCTATCCACTTTGTGAAATAATCTGTTGCTACTAGCAAGTACTTTCTCTGCCCAGTTGCCTGGGGAAGTTGCCCAACAAGATCCATGCCCCACTGGGCAAACGGCCAGGGGCTGGATACTGGGTTCAGGTCGGCAGTTGGCTGATGAATCAAAGGTGCAAACCTTTGGCATTGTTCGCACTTCTTCACGTATGCTTCTGCATCTTTTTGCATGTAGGGCCACCAATACCCCTGGGTAATGGCCCTATGAGCTAATGATCTGCCCCCAGCATGGCTTCCGCAAATTCCTTCATAAATTTCATACAAGAAATCCTCAACCTGCAAAGGATGTACGCACCTTAAAAAGGGGTCCAGTGAAGGACCTTCTATAGAGATGTCCGTTTGCTGTTAGGATGAATCTTG
>CM069907.1:99781639-100010439 GCA_036172215.1 Camellia granthamiana | reverse complement strand
TCATGTTTTACAACAAAACAAAGGTACAAGTTTTACAGAAAATAAAACTGCCTAACAAAATGCAAAGTGCTACAAACTACTAGCAAAAAGTAAAATAAAGCAGGAAACAACATCAATATCCTCGGGAGCGGGAATGACGAGGCCCCCTCATCCTCTTCTGCGGGACAACCTCTGCACCATCATCACCATCCGGGTCGGAGCTGTCATCCTCAGGATCCCCCTCAGCCTCGCCTCCACTCCCGGAACCAAGACAGGAGCCCCCCCTCCTCAGCAGATGTCTCTGACTCACGATCTGCGACCTCCTCCTCCTCCTCATCAGGCTCTGCCTCTATAACATGTGCCCTACGTCTGCGAGACGGCCCCGCTCCCCGAGCTCCTCGGAAAGGCCTAGATGGCCCAGCACCCCGACTTCCCTGAGAAGGCCTGGATGGCCCAGCTCCTCAAAAGGGCCCAGATGGCCCAGCACCTCGACCTCTCTGAGAAGGCCCGGGTGGCCCGACCTGCGGTGGGGCATATACCGGAGGCATCTGAAAGTGGAAAGTCCAATACATTAGTTCAAATATGAAAATCGGATGCAAGTGCAGCATGTGAGTGGGATGTGTGTCAGATGTGCTCTACACAAACAGCCTATCAATGCAGTAGAATGTTCAAAATCAGCATATCATCAGGAGTATGATAAATACCAGAAAACTAAAGAGTACCTGGAAGCCCATGATAGACAACTGCGCCTCTCTACGCAGGACCATCCCCTCAAGTGAGGCCACCATCTCGAGCACCTGATCCATGTACTCCCGGGGTGGCTGCAAATACAAGCTCAAGTCATCAATAAATAAGCAACTGCCAAAGTGTCTGTGTGATAAGTGAAAAATGATGGAACATACCGGCGGTGAGTCAGGATCACTGACATATCTGTGACCAGGCATCGGAGGCTCTATAGGGATCGGAATCGGAGAAGTAGTCCCATACTGCCACCCCCATCAACTCGGTCGGCATGTCTGGCCACCCAGGATGATGAAGAGTCGGAGGGATCGGAGGAATGAATCCGCCCCCACCTCGAGACGTACCAGCCCTGCTGGAGGAGGGGATATCCGTAGCATGAGCCCGACTCGAAGATGGTACATCAGTGGGCCTCAGTGGCGGAGCGCGCACTCCTGTCAAGGGAGGCATCAGATATGTATGACGATAAGTGGCATAGTCTCCCTCTGTAAGATGTAGCAAAGCATCGGTGCCCTGCATAGTGCTAATGACCTCCTGGGTAGAGAGTCTATCAGCAGTCCGCATAGTGGCTGGAGGTGCTGCTGGAGGGTCCTGAGAAATGTATCCCCACACCTGACGCAGAAAGCGTTCCCCCAGGAACCATGCTCTACCAACCGGTCCCTCGAGCAGGATCCTGTACTGGGAGGTGCCTGATCCTCCGGCATACTAAAATCGGAGACCATCGCCCAAGATCGCCCAGGGCTGCCACGTAATCTGCGGATAACCAGTGCATGAATCAATCAGAAATCAGGGATAAACAAGGCAGATCAAAGATGAAAACGGAAAGGAACTGAGAGTTCTGAAATACCTCTGTCGTCCGCACAGTGTCAAAGTACTGTCGCAGGTAGAAGAGAGTCTCTCGAGGTCTCAGTCGGTGCTGGCCCTCGAATACCAAGGAATACGGGGTCATAAGGGGCCCTGCCACCTCCATCTCTGGGGCTAATGTCGGAAAGTATACATAGACCCATCACTGTGGAAAACAGTGCAGAATGTGAATACAAAATGCTGAGTGCAAAATACAGGATGTAAAGTGCGTCGTGTGTGCAATGAACAAGTAATGAGGAGCAGAAATGTAAGTCAAGAGGACAGAACGTACCTCCCAGGCTCTCCAATAGCCGCCGAGTAAGTCTCCCTGCCCGCGGGAGGTAGCGCTCATGTAGCAATAGAGGGTAGCCAGACCGGCGCCACCCCAGTCGTACCGACTGACATGTGATAGGTCCACTAGGGCACTCAAAAGATACAACCCGACAGTGTTCCCCCTATCAGCAAACAGAGTGGTGCCAAAGAGGAACATAAGGAAACCGCGGGGCGTATTGCTTAGCCTCCTCAGGAGACTCAGGCTCCATCTCCGGCCTCCGAAAACGGGAAGAGAACCAGGTGTACCGGACTCTCCCAGAAGCCCTGTCCACAGGCGGGCGGGCCCCCAATAGATGTAACCAAGCAGCCTCCCACTCGCCCATATCCTCGTCGAAAGGAATGGGCCAACCTCCTATGTCTAGGCCGGTAAGTACAGCAAAGTCAAGCGGGGTCATAGTCAAGTCCCCGGTGGCAGAAAAGTGGAAGGAATTGGTGGTGTCCCACCATCTCTCCACCAAAGCGGCTAACAGCGTCCTACTGGCAGGACAATGTGATAGCCCTACGCAGAAGGCCCCGAACCCTGCTAGATCAACTAAATCCCGGACAGCCTCCGGAAGCTCAGTGTACCACTCCCTCGCAGCAGTGGAGCCATATCCTCGCACGGTACGAGCGCCAACCTGCTTTCAGAATGAATGCATGTGTCAGAATCAAATGAATGCATGTGTCAGAATCAAATGAATATGCATGTGTCAGAATCAAATGAATGAGCTGTGTGCAAATGAAATGAATGAGCTGTGTGCAAATCAAATGAATAAGCTGTGTGCAAATGAAATGAATGAGCTGTGTGCAAATCAAATGAATGAGCTGTGTGCAAATCAAATGAATGAGCTGTGTGCAAATCAAATGTATAAGCTGTGTGCGAATGAAATGAATGAGCTGTGTGCACATGAAATGAATGAGTTGTGTTCAGTGGGCTGCGTGTTCACTTCAATCTGGGCTGCGTGTTCAGAAATTCAATTTGGGCTGCGTGTTCAAATTTCAAAGTTAGTGGGCTGCGTGTTCACTTCAATCTTGGATGCGTGTTCAGAAATTCATTATTTGGGCTTCGTGTTCAAATTTCAAAGTCAGTGGGCTGCGTGTTCACTTTAATTTGGGCTGCGTGTTCAAATTTCAAAGTCAGTGGGCTGCGTGTTCAGAAATTCATTATTTGGGCTGCGTGTTCAAATTTCAATCAGTGGGTTGCGTGTTCACTTCAATCTGGGCTGCGTGTTCAGAAATTCGTTATTTGGGCTGCGTGTTCAAATTTCAAATTCAGTGGGCTGCGTGTTCACTTCAATCTGGGCTGCGTGTTCAGAAATTCGTTATTTGGGCGGCATGTTCAAATTTCAAATTCAGTGGGCTGCGTGTTCACTTCAATCTGGGCTGCGTGTTCAGAAATTCATTATTTGGGCTGCGTGTTCAAATTTCAAATTCAGTGGGCTGCGTGTTCACTTCAATCTGGGCTGCGTGTTCAGAAATTCATTATTTGGGCTGTGTGTTCAAATTTCAAACTCAGTGGGCTGCGTGTTCACCTTTAATTTGGACTGTGTGTTCAGAAAATTTGAGTTAGGGCTGCGTGTTCTACTCTAAATCAGAGTAGGCTGTGTGTTCCCCTTTACTTTGGACTGCGTGTTCAGAAAATTTGAGTTAGGGCTGCGTGTTCTACTCTCAATCAGTGTGGGCTGTGTGTTCACCATCAACTTGGACTGCGTGTTCAGAAAATTTGAGTTAGGGCTGCGTGTTCTACTCTAAATCAGTGTGGGCTGTGTGTTCACCTTTACTTTGGACTGCGTGTTCAGAAAATTTGAGTTAGGGCTGCGTGTTCTACTCTAAATCAGTGTGGGCTGTGTGTTCACCATCAACTTGGACTGCGTGTTCAGAAAATCAGAGTTTGGGACTGTGCGTTCTACTCTTAGTCAGTGTGTGCCGTGTGTTCACCTTCAAATTCGGGCTGTGTGTTCGACAAATCAGTGTTTGAGCCGTGTGTTCAATTCTTAACTAATGTGTGTCGTGCGTTCACAATCAATCAATAAGCCTAGTGTTCAGAAGTTCAGGTGTTTAAGCCACATGTTCAGAATGCAAGCAAAGTACTATGTCATAAGCTAAACTGTGTGATCAAGCATGGCAAAGGTATGAAATGCACGAAAAATACAGAAAATGACGTAAAATACCTCTCGTGCCTCGTGAGAGAGGTGATGCTCTGGCTCTCGCAAAAGTAGATCTCCGGGCGCCCGATCATTGAAGTCAGTAAAATGACGAAAAATAGCCCGCGGAAGAATGTGTACCGATGGGGCATATCTCTCGGGAATAAAAGGCCGGACCCTCGGGGGTAGTGTCATGGCATCAAAATCATCCCCGGCGCCTGGAGGACCTCCACCATGAGGGAAATTACCTGCCATTTCGAAAAATCTGCAAAAGGAGCAAAAAATGAGCAAAATGAGCCAAAATTGGAAAAAGTCAACAAAAGTCAACTCTCGGGAAATGGAAAAGTCAACAAAAGTCAACTCCCGAGAAAATCTTCCAAATATTTAGACAAACTTACCTCAAGTGGTGAAAATGAGAAAAGAAGCCCCGAAATCAAAATTTAATCGGTCCAAAGTGCTTAAAATCGAATGTTTTCGCGAAAACAACTTGCGTGGGAGGCTGAAAAGCGCGTATAAAGTGCAGATCTGAAGGAGAAAATGGTTTGGGAGGCAAGAGGAGGAGTTTTCGTAGCTATGGGTGTGGTCTCGGATTGAATGGATGAGGGAATATAAAGAAAATGAGGCGAAAAGACAAAACTGCCCCCTGTTTTGGACAGGTAGCCGGCCGGCCACCTTTTCTGGCTGGCCGGCCATTTGCTTTTTGGTTCCTAGCTGGTGACCTCCCCTAGGGCAACCACCTGGCCGGTGGTGCTCTCCACATCCTCCCCTAGCCCTCTGCAAATTTTGAGGAAGATCGGAGTTCCCAGGACCTGAAAAAGTTCAAGAAAAGTGTACTTTCTAGCGCGAAATTGCTCCGCCGGAACTTCAGCTGCAATTTCTGACATGTGTCTCATTATTACTCATCAAAATCAGAGTGTATCCTTTTTGAACATGTTGTAACCTCTCCGGGAGGTGAACCAGAGGTCGCAGTCAAGTCGCCTCCGCCGAAACACGCGTTTCATTGCTCGTTGTTTCGTAACAAACGTGCACCCTGATTTGTGCTCGTTTCGCATTCTTGTACACATAACTTGCATTCTCATGAGCATCTTGCATTGTCATGCATGATTTCTTGGCATACCATACCTCTGTGCTTGAGCATGCGTTGTCACGCACGTTTCCTCCTCGCATTGCGATGCATTCATTCGCCGACACTGCGTGTGTCAAACCTTCGGAATCACAGGAATCCCATTGAATATATGTTGTTAGCATATTGTTCTTGTTGAATTTCTCTTTTGCATGCACGATATTGTATGTACGGTTCATTTGAGGCTGGTGCGACCAGACGAATCGCGCAGGTATCGTATCTTCTCCGTGTGAGACGCGACGAGAATTGCATAATTCTCCGCATTCCTAACTGCATGAAATGTAGTTATTGCTTTGCATTCTTGCTTAAAACTGTTGCATCTATTTGTGAATACTTGCTTCATTACAGCTTGCTGCATTTGCATGATCATTGAGTTACATCTGGCTCTGTGCATATCGCTTTGCATTTTGCCCCCTTGCCTGCGGGCACGCCCTACGGGCACATATCTCTGTGCATCTTGTATGATTGTCTAAGTCTTCGGCCTTGTCAAAAATGGGTCGTCTCTGGGCTTTGACATTCACTCCCGTCACTTGTGACTTCCGAGTTCTGTCAAAAAGGGGCAACTGTAGACACCCCATTTTTGACCGACCTTAAGACTCAGACGTCACCATTTGAGCGCTCGGTGATGTTGCATTTTGTGCTCGTTCAGAAGTCTCAGAGTCACGGCCGTGAGCCCTGCCTCCGGACTTCCGAACCCTCTTCTGTACCTTGCCTCGGTTTGCGAGCCAGGCTCGGTTTTCTCTGTTTTTCTTCCTGAGGGGAGGGGGAGGTCCTGTAGACCATCTCTCAGTAGCCGTGGGCTACATTTCGTGGCCGTAGGCCATTTTGCCCATTTCGGAGCCCGGTTCCCGATTTTCGGAGCCGTCAGGCCGTGTGCCTCGGTTCGGGACCGTCTAACCATCTCCGACTGCTCTGGTTTTTGGCATGCATCTCATTTACTCCCTTTCGAGGGACACTGAGGCCTGAGAGACCCACTCTGTGGTCGAACGCCACTTTCGGTGCTTAACGGCCTATTTTCGGGACCCCGAACTACGTGTTTTGGCCCCCGAGCATTCGTTTTGCATCGGTTTTTGTTCATTTTTGGCAGGTACCTCTGTTTTATCACCAGGAAGGTCACTGAAGGATGGGAGGCCATCACTTGTCTCAGCAACCAGTTATGCTCCTCCGGCGCCCTCCGACGCCCGTTTTTCTCACATCCGAGCCAATGTTGACCACCCTAGGGCCACCTTATTCAACCCCAAACCACATATTTGTGTTGTACACACATGGGAGGACCCTAATATCATATGGCAGGCCATTAACTCAACTTGACCCTTTTGAACCCCTCCTAAAAGTGGCTTGTTCTCTCTCCTGTTTTACATTTTCCAAATTTGAACCACAGAGTTGTGATGAGGGGACCTGGGAGGACACCAATATCTGGTGGCCGGCCATTAACTCAACTTGACCCTTTTGACCCCTAGCCGGCCGGCCATAGGGGGTGGCCGGCCGGCCACCTGCAGCAAAAGTGCCTGGCCGGCCAGCATCCTCAGTGTGAGTACTTTACAGCTGTGTGCTCTTTTCCCCCAAAAAATATCTCAATCCGGGGAAAAGTTTTGGAGGGAAACTTGATGCCATTTTCCCTCCACCTCTTCCTCCACTTTTCTCCCCCTTTCTTGTCTATATAGCTGGCCTCCCAACTCAAAGAAAAAGGTTGGAAAAATTGCCTTGAGCTCATATACACATATCTATCTCATTTCTCTCAAAAATCCCTAAGTTCCAACCACATTTCTTCATCACTACCAAGCACCACCACCACCACTCCATTCCAGCAGCAAGGAGAGGTTTTCCAGAGGCTTAGAGGCAGCAAATTTGGTCCAAGGAGCAGCCAAAGCTTTGGTCTTCAAGGGTAAGTTCACTTCACCCTCTTTTTGGCCTTATCTTACACCAATTCTCTAGCCTATTTGCTTACTGTTTTGGGCTCCGACCCTAACTGAAATGGTCATTCTTTTGAGCCATTATTCATGTTTGTTTAAGGGCTCAACTCTGTTTGAGCCTCCCATTTGATACTTGCTTCAATACCCCTTGGTATGTCACATTTTTGCATGAAATTTCTAGCCTATGTGTGATCTTTTTTCGAGCATAATATAAACTGTAAGTGGGCCTATTTTGAGCCTCTCTTCAACATTGAAGAAGGGCTCAACCATTTTTGGACCCCCTATCTTGCACTTACTTCATAATCCCTCCTATTGACCGTAAATTTGCATGATTTGTTTGGCCTATATGTAAATTGTTTTGGAGTGTACCATGAACTTTGAGTAGGCTTATTTTGAGTCCCTCTACAACATTATAGAAGGGATCAACACTGTTGGGGGCCTCCATGTTGTACTTGCCATTATACCCCTCTTTGGCCCCCATTTTTGCATGCTTTGTGAGCTTACCTTGCCTTTGTTTTTAGGCCATGATCAGAACTGAAAATGGCCATATTTTGACCTTATTGGCATATCTCATTAAGGATCTTTTGCTGTTTGGTGATTTCTTTGTATACCTCATGTTATAGCCTCTTGTTGGCCTATTTCTTGCATGGCATTTTTAGCATGTTTGCATACTGATTTGAGGCATGTCATCTACTGTAAATGTTCATATTTTTAGGCCCTCTTCAGTGTTGTAGAAGGGTCTTTTACCATTTGGGCTTTGCATGTATCACTTGCTTCATTGCTTCCCTTGCGGAGCCATTTTTGTATGCCATTTTTGCCCTACTTGTGATTGCTGTTTGGCCTTGTTTTGTACCGTAAAAATGTGAGTTTTGGGGCTGCCTTTCTTCTTCTTTTTCATGTCATGTTCAAATTATGCATGTATGGTATAGCTACAAGTCATTTCGGATGATTAGTTTTGCATTTCGGGAGAGATTCCTTACATCGGGTTTCATTTCGCCTCATTTCGGGGCTGTTTTGCCCCTCATTTTGCCACTGATTTTTGCATGTTTGCATGTCATATTCCGTGTCTTTGCCATGTCTCATTAGAGTGGCATTTCGGTGCCTGAGGGTCCGTCCTCGGTTTGCGTGCACGCGTGCACGCATTTCGAGTCGTCTTGTTTTCATCTGATGGCCTCCTATGTGAGTGTGGCTGAGGCTCTCTCATGTTGGTGTAAGCCCATTATTGCATTGCGTTGTAGACACCCCATTTTTGACCGACTTTAAGACTCAGACGTCACCGATTGAGCGCTCGGTGATGTTGCATATTGTGCTCGTTCAGAAGTCTCAGAGTCGCGGCCATGTGCCCCTGCCTCCGGACTTCCGAACTCTCTTCTGTGCCTTGCCTCGGTTTGCGAACCAGACTCGGTTTTCTCTGTTTTCTTTCCTGAGGGGGGAGAGAGGTCCCGTAGACTATCTCTTAGTGGCCGTGGGCTACATTTCGTGCCAGTAGGCCATTTTGCCCATTTCGGAGCCTAGTCCCCGATTTTCGGAGCCGTCAGGCCGTGTGCTTCGGTTCGGGACCACCCAACCATCTCCGATTCCTCCGGTTTTTGGCATGCATCTCATTTACTCCCTAACGAGGGACACTGGGGTCTTAGATACCCACTTCGTGGCCAAACACCACTTTCGGTGCTTAACGGCCGGTTTTCGGGACCCCGAACTGCGTGTTTTGGCCCCCGAGCATTCGTTTTGCATCGGTTTTTGTTCATTTTTGGCAGGTACCTCTGTTTTATCACCAGGAAGATCACTGAAGGGTGGGAGGACAGTAATTGTCTCAAACAACCAGTTATGCTCCTCCGGCGCCCCCCGGCGCCCCCGGCGCCCGTTTTTCTCACTTCCGGGCTAATGTTGAACACCCTAGGGCCATTTTCTTCGAGCCAAAACCACATATTTGTGTTGTACACACATGGGAGGACCCTAAAAACACATGGCCGGCCAGTAATCCTCATTGACCCTTTTGAACCCCTCTTTTAAGTGGCTTGTTGTCTCTCTTGGTTCAGAGTTGCCAGATTCCAACCACAGGGCCTTGTTGTACACACATGGGAGGACACTACCCTTTGGTGCTTGGCCAGCAATTTTCACTTCCCATTTTTGCCCTTGGCCGGCCGGCGATGGGGGGTGGCCGGCCGGCCACCTCCAGCAAAAGCAGCTAGCCGGCCTGCATCCTCACTCTGTGTTCATTACAACTGTATGGCTGTTTCTTCAAAATATCTGGGCATCCGGGGGATATTTTGGGAGGGAAAGCTTGGGTGCATTTCCCTCCTCTTTTACACCCCCTTCTTGGCCTTTATAAGTGGCTGGCCAACTCCTTCATTAGGGTTACAAAAACTTCCTAGAAGAGCTCCTAAGCATTTGCCTACATCTCCCTATCCAAAAACCTCCAAAAACTTCAAGTGTTAGCCTCATTTGTTCATCAACACCAAGTCTCACCATCACCACTTCCATTCCAGTAGCAAAGGAAGGTTTTTCAAAGGCTAAGAAGCAACAAATTCAAGCCAAAAAGCAACAAAAGTCTTGTCTTCAAGGGTGAGTACTCTTTTACCCTTTTTGAGCTTATTCTTGCTTCATTTTTCTACCCTATTTGCTTGAGGTTTTGGGCTCCGACCCTAACTGAGTTTAGGCTTATTTTGAGCCCCTCTACAACATTTTAGAAGGGCTCAACCTTTTTTGGAGCTTCTACATACCACTTGCTTCAATATCCATCATATTTACCGTAAACTTGCATGCTATTTTTAGCTCATTTAAATTTGTTTTTGGAGCATTCTATAAACTGTGATTGAGCTTATTTTGAGCTCCTCTACAACATTGTAGAAGGGCTCAACCTTGTTTGGTGCTTCCATGCATGACCTCTCTTTATAGCCCCTATTTGGCTCATATTTCGCATGCTATGTTGAGCATATTTACATACTGTTTTGGGGTTTGTCATAAGCTGTAAATGTTCATATTTTTGGTCCCCCTTCAGTGTTGTAGAACTGTATTTTTCAGTTTGAGCATTGCATATACCACTTACTTCATTATTTCCCCTTTTTCCCCCATTTTTGCATGCTGTTTTTTCCCCATCTATGATTGTTTTTTGGCCATGCTTTGTACTGAAAAAATGCTATTTTAGGGACTTCCTAGCATCTGTATTTACACTTCATGTCCATATTGTGCATGTTTGAGATAGCTGTAAGCCATTCCATTGCATTTCGGGGCCTATTTCGGGCATCGGGTGTAATTTTGCTATAATTCGGGGGCTGTTTTGCATCATTTTGGCTGCTGAAATTTACGTGTTCCGTATTCCATATGCCATGTTTCATTTCGTATGTCATTCCATGCCTTCGGGCCATTTCTCGGTTTGCGTGCCCGCGTGCACGCATTTCGAGACATCTTTTTTATCCGACGGCATCCTATGTGAGTCTGGCCGAGGCCTTCTCATGTTGGTATAAGCCCATCACTGCATTCCGTATGCCATTGCCTCGGTTTGCGTGCCTGTGTGCGCGCATTTCGAGGCACTTCACTTTTACCCGATGGCCTCTTATGTGAGTGTGGCTGAGGCTCACTCATGTTAGTGTAAGTCCACTTTGCATTCTATATGCCCTTTTAGCCTCATTGCATTGCGTATGCTATTGCCTCGGTTTGCATGCCCGTGTGCACGCATTTCGAGGCACTTCATTTTCATCCATTGGCCTCCTATGTGAGAGTGGCTGAGACTCTCTCATGTTGGTGTAAGCCCATATTGCATTGTCATGCCATTTTAGTCTCATTACATCGCGTGTGTCATTTCCTCGGTCTGCGTGCCTGTGTGCACGCATTTCGAGGCATCTCGTTTTCATCAGCATAGTGCATACTAGGTTGTATCTTAGATTGCATTCATGCATTTCCTCGATTCGCGTGCCCGTGTGCACGCATTTCGAGGTATCTCATTTTCATCCGCATTGTGTACTAGGTTGTATCTTAGTTGCATTTCATGCATATCATGCATATTGCACGGGAAACGAGGCACGTTTCGCACCCTGAGTGACGGAACGAGTCTCAATTCCCAAGTCACCGACACTCCGGATTACCCATGATGGAGTTAGGTTTTGTTGTAGCATTCATATGCATTCATTCCATATTGAGTTGTGCAATCCGACTCCTCGGCCATCATGCATCGAGATGCGTGATTGGTGGCACGAGGATCGAGGCATGCATATATTTGTGAAATACATTGCTATGCCCCTTTCCTGCTCTCTGTTACAGCAAAATGAAGAATCAACAACTTTTCGGAGTCTGGCACACATTTCGAGAAACATTGCAAACAGAGGCTAATTGGGGCATCGCCGTGGATTTCCGCGCAAAGGCATCCGGGCATGCATCATTTCATCATCCGGAGCAGAAGCAAGGCAGTCCCTGGCTTGCATGCCAGTTTTACAGCTTTCTTAGTTAATTTGTTAATTAATTAGGAATTTATACATTATTCGGATTGTAATATTTTGGACTGTATTATTCTTTCATTCGGGACTGTATATTTATTCGGACCCTCTGCGCGAGGGCATAACTGTAATAAGTGTGGGTGAGTGTGATGTATGTCTTCCAACCCCACGTCTTTCTCCCTTTTATTTACCCGCTTATGATGGTTAGATATAGGGCATATTTCAATTAGCATACAGTATGACAGCATGTTTGCATCATTCATCTGTTTTGCATGCACCGAGCTCGGCGCATCATACAAACTGCATTTGTATTTCAATTCCAAGTTGAATACTTGTTAGTTGTAGCATTTCATATGCCATGTTTAGAATAGCCGAGCCTGCTATAGTTTGCATTTTTGCATGTGTTGCATTAGGCAATTCTGTGCATCTAGGATCATGCATGGATTTCTAATGAGCTTCTATTTTGGCTTGGAGTACTCGGTAAGTTTTTATGCTTTAGCATCCTTGCATGCGTGTGAGTGTTGCCATGAATAGCATGCTTACCATGAGGCTAAATGCTTATGTGATACAACTGCCTTGAATGCCTGTGGGTGGAGGTTGAGTTACTTGAATTGGGACAATTCATCAAATGCTTGTTTTAAGCCCACTAGATAGTGGCAAAATCATATTTTCTTAAGCCCACTCGAGGGTGGCAAATCCACGTCTTAGCCTACCTGCGGGTACCACCATCAAACCATTTTCAAACAAACAAACATGAAATGTTTTGTTCCAATTCAGGCGACTCGGTCTATACTTGTATGCTGTGCGCATCACGTAGTAACCTAGGCTAATAACCGGAATAAGAACTCACAATGTTTTCAAAATAAGATATCATGGTTAGTAGAGGTCGGTCTTTGACCGGGCGAGCGGGGGGTGCTCACGAAGTGACCTTCCCCAATCGTACCCAAGTTCCCGAGCCGAGGCAACTTTGGTGATGACGGACACGTGGCCTTTGGCACCGAGTCAGGGTTTCCTAAATTTCCCTATTAAAAAATATTTAGGTGGCGACTCTGTATCTGGCAAAGCAGTCCATGTTTGGCACTTCTTTCAAAAAATCTGTTTTCAAAACGATTTGCCGGATTTGGACTCTTTGGTTCAAGATTTAGAACCGTGGCACAAATCGAGTCCGAACTGTAGCGAGGTCCCTCGCGGACTTGTTACATGCGTATGCCATTTCATCCGTAGCATTGTGTATGCCCGGTTATGTATTACCTCGTATAGCGTGTATGCCATTCCATAGCATTGTGTATGTTAGGATTGCATATTAGTTGCATGTCACGCATGTCATGCATATTGCATCGTGTTCGGGATAGGAGTTAGCCCGGGCACGGGAAACGAGGTGCGTTCCGTACTCCGAGTGACGGAGCGTGTCTCAATTCCCCAGTCACCGACACTCCGGATTATCCGTGATGGAGTTAGGTTTTATTGTAGCATTCATATGCATTCATCCTATATTGAGTTGTGCAATTCGGCTCCTCGGCCATCATGCATCGATATGCGTGATTGGTGGCACGAGGATCGAGGCATGCATATATTTGTGAAATACATTGCTATGCCCCTTTCCTGCTCTCTGTTGCAGCATATCAAGAATCAGCGGTCTTCTGAAGCTTGGCGCGCTTTTCGAGAAACATCGCGAAACAGAGGCTAGTTGGGGCATTCCAGTGGATTTCCGCACAAGGCAGCCCAAACATGCATCATTTCGTTATCCGGAGCGGAGTCAAGGCAGTCCCTGGCTTGCATGCCAGTTTACAGTTTTCTTAGTTAAATTTGTTAATTAATTAGGGATTTGTATATTATTCGGACTGTAATATTTGGACTGTATTATTCTTTTATTTTGGACTGTATATTCTTTTGGACCCTCTGCGCGAGGGTAAAATTGTAATAAGTGTGGGTGAGTGTGATATATGTCTTCCAACCCCACGTCTTTCTCCCTTTTATTTATCCGCTTATGATGGTTAGATATAAGGTATATTTCAATTAGCATACAGTATGACAGCATGTTTGCATCATTCATCTGTTTTGCACGCACCGGGCTCGGCGCATCATACAAACTGCATTTGTATTTCAATTCCAAGTTGAATACGTGTTAGTTGTAGCATCTCATATGCCATGTTTAGAATAGCCGAGCCTGCTATAGTTTGCATTTTTGCATGTGTTGCATTAGGCATTTCAGTATACTTAGGATCATGCATGATTTCTAATGTAGTTTCTATTTTGGCTTGGAGTACTCGGTGAGTTTTTACGCTTTAGCATCCTTGCATGTGTGTGAGTGACTGCCATGATAGCATGCTTACCATGAGGCTATATGCTTATGTGATATACCTGCTTGAATGCCTGTGGGTGAAGGTTGGGTTATCTGAATTGGAATAATGCATTGATTGTTTGTTTTAAGCCCACTAGATAGTGGCAACACCATGTTTTCTAAGCCCACTTGAGGGTGGCAAAATCTGCATCTTAAGCCTACCTGCGGGTAGCAAACCATCTTCCAAACAAACATGAAATGTTTTATTCCAATTCAGACGACTCAGTCTATACTTGTATGCTGTGCGCATCACATAGTAACCTAGGCTAATAACCGGAATAAGAACATACAATGTTTTCAAAATAAGATATCATGGTTAGTAGAGGCCGGTCTTTGACCGGGCGAGCGGGGGTGCTCACGAAGTGACCTTCCCCAATCGTACCCAAGTTCCCGAGCCGAGGCAACTTTGGTGATGACGGACACGTGGCCTTTGGCACCGAGTCAGGGTTTCCTAAATTCCCTAAAAATAAAATATTTAGGTGGCGACTCTGTATCTGGCAAAGCAGTCCATGTTTGGCACTTCTTTCAAAAAAATCTGTTTTCAAAACGATTTGCCGGATTTGGACTCTTTGGTTCAAGATTTGGAACCGTGACATTTGAGTCCTTCGAACTGTAGTAGACCCAATATCGAACCAGAACCGGGGGGGAGGGGACTCGCACTCCTTGCCCCGGGATGCGTTCGGGGACGTCTACAAAATGTTACTCCTTTTGTGTTTACTACTTTGAGATGAACATATGTTACTCCTTCTGTGTTTACGAACATTTTGAAATGAACCCTTTGTTACTCCTTTTCTGGTTATGAACACTTTGAAATGTTACTCCTTCATACTTTTCGTGAAAATATTTACACCATTTTTGAAAAGTTACTCCTTTTGTGTAAGAATTGTTGGCATAAGATTTATACTTTTTCTTCGAACTTACACCTTTTGTGAAAGCCCAACTTAAAGCTATTTCGGAAGTCACTTATACCTTTTGTGAAAAAAAAAAAATTCATGAAATTTACACCTTTTGCTTAAGCTTACACCTTTTCCTGAAAATACTTACACCATTTTTGAAAAGTTACTCCTTTTGTGTAAGAATTTTTAGCATAACATTTATACTTTTGTGCTTATATACTCTTTCACAAAAGGTGTAAGTTTGAAGAAAAAGTATAAATCTTATGACAAAAATTATTTCACAAAAGGAGTAACTTTTCAAAAAAAATATAAGCACTTCCACGAAAAGGTATAAGCTGAAGCAAAAGGTGTAAAGTTGATGAATTTATTTTTTCACAAAAGGTATAAGTGACTTCCGAAAAAGCTTTAAGTTGGGCTTCCACAAAAGGTGTAAGTTCGAAGCAAAAGGTATAAATGTTATGCCAAAAACTCTTACACAGAAGGAGTAACTTTTAAAAAAAAATATAAGCACTTCCACGAAAAGGTATAAGCTGAAGCAAAAGATGTAAATTTGATGAATTTATTTTTTCACAAAAGGTATAAGTGACTTCCGAAAAAGCTTTAAGTTGGGCTTCCACAAAAGGTGTAAGTTCGAAGCAAAAGGTATAAATGTTATGCCAAAAATTCTTACACAAAAGGAGTAACTTTTCAAAAAAAATATAAGCATTTCCACGAAAAGGTATAAGCTGAAGCAAATGGTGTAAATTTGATGAATTTATTTTTTCACAAAAGGTATAAGTGACTTCCGAAAAAGCTTTAAGTTGGGCTTCCACAAAAGGTGTAAGTTCGAAGCAAAAAGTCTAAATGCTATGCCAAAAATTCTTACACAAAAGGAGTAACTTTTCAAAAAAAATATAAGCACTTCCACGAAAAGGTATAAGCTGAAGCAAAAGGTGTAAATTTGATGAATTTATTTTTTCACAAAAGGTATAAGTGACTTCCGAAAAAGCTTTAAGTTGGGCTTCCGCAAAAGGTGTAAGTTCGAAGCAAAAGGTATAAATGTTATGCCAAAAATTCTTACACAAAAGGAGTAACTTTTCAAAAAAAAATATAAGCACTTCCACGAAAAGGTATAAGCTGAAGCAAAAGGTGTAAATTTGATGAATTTATTTTTTCACAAAAGGTATAAGTGACTTCCGAAAAAGCTTTAAGTTGGGCTTCCACAAAAGGTGTAAGTTCGAAGCAAAAGGTATAAATGTTATGCCAAAAATTCTTACACAAAAGGAGTAACTTTTCAAAAAAAATATAAGCACTTCTACGAAAAGGTATAAGCTGAAGCAAATGGTGTAAATTTGATGAATTTATTTTTTCACAAAAGGTATAAGTGACTTTCGAAAAAGCTTTAAGTTGAGCTTCCACAAAAGGTGTAAGTTCGAAGAAAAGGTATAAATGTTATGTCAAAAATTCTTACACAAAAGGAGTAACTTTTCAAAAATGGTGTAAGTATTTTCACGAAAAGGTGTAAGCTTAAGCAAAATGTGTAAGTTTTCGTTTGTTTACACCTTTGGTAAGTCAACTCACAAAAGGAGTAAGTGTTCATAAAAGGTGTAAATAATTTCACAGAAGGCGTAAGTTTTCAGAAAAAGGTGTAAGTTTTCAGAAATCAGTTACGCCTTTTTCTGAAATTGTTTACGCCTTTCGTGAAAATATACCCCTTTTGTGAAAACTTATACATTTTTTGTGACCATTTACACCTTTAGTCATATAATATATTATTTTATTAATTTACCTGGAAAGTGACCTGCTTAGCAGGTCACCAATGTGTAAGTTTTCAAATATTTTGATATAACCCAATACATACAAATGTGTAAATGCAAAATAGAAGGGTGTAAGTGCCTTGCATACCATATGCAAGGCACACTTAAGAAAAGTCCTAAATTCTTATTGTGGCTAACATGTAAACTAAAAAGTAGAAGCTAGAAAATGCCACCTAGTTAAAAAGAAAAAATATTTCTTAAAAGGAAGAAAAGAAAAACTCCTTCGTACCTCTATATAGTAGCCTATGATGACTTGAAAGCAAGAAGATCAATGATGATATGGTACTCCATATTACCTCCCAATCCTTATATTTAATACAGAAACAAAGTATGTTAAAGGACAAAAAAGAAGTGTATAAATTACATGCTTGCATTTTGGTTTAGGAAAAAAATGAGGAGAGAGCAAATTACTTGCTTGCAATCTGATTTAGAGAAAAGAGAGAACAAATTACTTGTTCCTTACATTTAGATATACAAAGAAAGTGTATCAAAGGACAAAGAAAAAAAGTAAAAATAAAACAATTTACTAGCTTGAAATCTAGTTTAGAAAACAAAAGTGAATTTAACCAGTCATATGTTGTTTGAAATTTGAGGAAATACCATTTTACCCCTCAAACTTTTACGTATTTTTCAATTTGTCACTTAGATTTCGATTAATATCAATTTTACACCCAAACTTTCAAAATTTTGATCAATTTGGCCACTACTACCTCATTTTGTCTAGAATTAGATGGAATGTGTTGACGTGACACCAAAATTTATTTAGAATTTCATTTTACCCCCAAACTACACCTTAAAAATCAATTTGCCTATAGTGGCCCGGGTCTGAGGCTAACCCATTTTATGTTATCAGGTTGGGACACGGGGTTGTCCCAGGTGGTTGTGGCCTTATTGATGTGGGCTAGGGCCTTAGGGTGTCTTGGGAGACTTTCTGTCTTAAGCAGGTCACGCCCGCGACCATGGGGCTTGCGGCCACGATGGGCTGGCTTAAAGGCCGCACCCGTGATGGGCCACGACCAAAACTAGGGTTTAGGTCTTTGTATGGGGGAGTGAGTGCGTTGCCCGCGCTATGCCGCGGTGTCAAGCCGCAAGTAAGAGGGTCACTCCTGCGGTCAGGGTGATCGCACCTGCGACCAAGGTGACTGGGCGGTCGCGCCCGCAGTGTTGAAGGTCGCGCCTCATTTAAGTCTGTCAGTGCGCTAAAAAGTCACTTTTTGAGATATTCTTTCTCTCTCTCTCTCTCTCTCTCTCTCTCTCTCTCTCTCGTCCTCCATAACCAAGCTCCCAAGCTCTTTTACCTTGATTTTCATCTCTTTTGAGTGATTTCCTACCCCTAGTTCTATAGATCAAAACGTAGAGGGTCGCGATAGCTTCATATTAATCTTAGCAGATCATGTTTTCGTTGCCGTGGATTTTTTTTTGACTTTCTCCTCGTCGCTTCAAGAGGTAGAGATTTCTTTGTTCTTTTTCAATATCTCGTCTATAGATAGACATGTGGTAGATTTTATTGCTGAAAAAATCATATCCATTATAGGTTTCTTTGAAAATTATGAAAGGGATCTAGGGTTTGATATTTGGGGTTAAAATTGTTAAATTGATTGTTGTTTGATTAATTGGAGAGTAGTTTAACATGTTTATGTTAAGAGAGAGAAAAAGCCCTAATTTAATATTATTTATTAATGAATTAAAAAGGAGTAAATGTGAATAATGGTTGTGTTTTGTTTAATATGGATTGTGCAAATGTGTTAATAGCTAAAAGTGAAAATTAATCATGATACTAGAATTGTTTTGGATTAATCATGTTAAGTCAAGTTGGGTTATGGCTTTGATATCCATGGATTTTAGTTTATGAAATGAAGAGAATGGATCTTAGATAAAGATTAGAATATGGTAATTTGGAAAATGAGAAAATGGATTTTGAAAGAGAATGAAATCACAACACATTCTAAATTTAGAAATGAACTTGAGGTTATGAGCATTTTATTTACTAATGTTGTTGTTGGACTTAAGGTCTCATGAAAACTGGATCATTGTATTACGGGCATTAAGTACATGTGTTTAGAGGTTTTGTCATTAGTCATCGATGAAGGATGACACTATTGTGTTGAATAGATTATGCGTATGTAATACACTTGTGTTATTTGTGCTCTTAACATGTTGTGATGGTTGACAATGTATACTGCGCTGAGAATGAGAGGTACCATTACTTTGCAGCTAACGCCTAAAAAATTGGCTGCACTTAAAATGAGAGGTACCAATACATTCCAGGTAGTGCCTAGAGAACCTGGCAGAGGTACCATTACCTTCCAGCCGGTGTCTGGTAAATTGGCATTTCGTTATGGAAAGGTGTATCCTTGGCTTACCGTACTTAAGGCAGGTAGAGTAGAGTTCCGTTTATCATTATTGTCTCAGTGGATCTGTGAATATCATGCGTTATGATAGTTATGGTTCAGGAAGGCCAGGTTATCTTATATGTTGAGTAGGTAGTTGTTGGGTGTTTGTTGTTTTCATTTTTGTGTTAGATGTTTATGTGTACATGTGGGCGTATCAAATTAATTGTTGAAAGTATTCCTTTAACTTGGAGACGAACGTAGGTTATGTATTGAGTTTGTGAATAATGTGAAGAAATTGGATTTTTGTGAACATGTTTCAAAAACAAAACAGTTGTTGTGTGATATTTTTGAAATGGAAAATGAGAAGGAAATGTGAACCATCTGTATTATTGAAAAAATTGGATGATTTTGGGAAAAGTACTTATGTAAATATACTTTGGTTACAAACCATCACATTATTTATATAGTATGAGTTGAAGCATTCATGATCATAACTATATATAAGTTGTTATTGTTTAAGATCATGTTGGGATCCCTACTGAACTTTATATTCATCCCACGTTGCTAATCTTTTTTCTGGTGAATGTCAAGAAGTGTATCAAGATAGAGGATCTTCTTTATCTGGTGGCCACGGGCCTTTTATTTATTGGCGGAATGTCGTTGTTGTAAAAGGGTTTAACCCTTACTTTTATAAGTAATGATGCGAGCCTACGGGTAACTTATTTAATTGTATCACTTGTTGCATTCATTATATATTCGAAAGCGAGAATCTCCATTTATTTATCCTTGTTAATGTATAGAACTTCCGTATGTTATCTCTGAAATTATATTATAATAATGGATTTGGTAATGACATTTGTGAAATAAAAAAGTAGGGCGTTACATTGCACCCCAAATATAAAAAAATTAAATTTAAATATTTAACAAATAATTTTTTATCTCAATAATGAAAAAATTAAATTATTTTTTTATATATTTGGGTGGCAAATTGATTTCTAAGATATAGTTTAGGGGTAAAATAAAATTTCAAATGAACTTTAGTGCCACGTCAGCACAATCCGTCCAATGGTAGACGAAATTTGATGGCAGGGCTAAATTTTTGATCAAAATTTTGAAAGTTTGGATGTAAAATTGATATTAATCAAAATCTGGGAGTCAAATTGAAAAATGTGTGAAAATTTGACGGCAAAATGATATTTTCTCTTAAAATTTGGCAACATTTGTCCTGCACTTGACATTTAATAGAATTTAGCCCATTGACCAAAACTATTGCACCGTACTAAGAGGTCAAGAGTTCGATACCTCATATGTGATAACCCTGTTCCGTATTATGTTAATTAATCTTAATTATGATTGTGATTATGTGTTTGATATGATTTGGTGTGTCATTTATATGAATATATGTGGTTTTGAATTTCTATCTGTTCACCATAGGAATATCTGTTCAACTTACTGTTATAAACTAAAAATTGAAGGCCTTATCGGCCATAGAAACCGAAATTGACTACGCCATTGTGATTTGCGTAATTTTTAGAGCCTACGGTGGAATTTAATTGAAAATTGATTCGGATCAAAATAATTAGATTCAGAACGAATAATTAAGCTTTACTATTTTATATTAATGAAATGTGGTTGAGAGAGAGAGCTTATAAGGGGCTCTAGTATGCCTTTATTCACTTGTTTGAGCTCAAAGCCGAAAATCACTCTATAAAGAGAGGGTGAGGGTCGGTTAGAGAGAGAGGGAACTCAAATTGAAGTTTTGATCTAGAAGCTTGGAAATCTTGAGGATTACTCAAGAATTTGCTATAGATTGGAAGAATTGAACCTCTAAGTGAGCAATTGAGCATGAATTCATGAGTATAAGTTTGTAAATTTGTGTATTCAAGTTAGTTAGGTGATCAAGAGCAAGAATTGAAATGAAATTGAAGTTGATATGTTCATGCATGCATAGAATTACTATGAATTGCCATGAATTTGCATAATCTAACATGTAGCATGCCAATTATGCAGGATTGGGAGTTTGATCATACATGCAAGCATGGTTTTGTTGAGTTTCATGAGAATAGACACCATTTGCATCATTTGAAACTAGTGGTAAACCCGTGCTATGCACGAGACTGATTTATAATATATAAAATTTTTAATAATGCATCAAGTTTTAAATTTTGTCATAAAATTATAATCATAATGAATAAAGATCATCTTCTCAAATTTCATAAGTAAAGGCAATAATTTAAAAAGCAGAGATGCACAAAATGTTATTATAATTCAACTGATCTATTTTTCTTGAAATAATAAACTTGATTTCTAACTATGAAATAATACTAACAATAAATAAGATGTTTCTCAATAACCCTAATGTCTAAAACATATATATGCTAAAAAGAATTACTAATAAACTGAATGCCATGAATCTATCTATCTATCTATATTTGTTCTGGGTTTATATATATTTTTAATTTATATATATATGGTTATAAATATTTGTGGGTTTGTAATTTTTTTTATCACTTTATGCCAAATATATTTTTTATTTTTAAAAATTTTAAAATTGAAAATTTCTATTTAATGCTTGAAGCTCTTGTAAAAAAATAAAAATTCAAATTAAAAAAATCAAAATTTTAAATTAGATTTGTTTAGATGGACTTTAAAAAAAATAAAATTCGAAATTAGATATTGAGAGATAAAATAAAGATTTTAACTGAACATATAGGATCAAATTTGTTAATTACGAAAGATTTTAACAGAAGCAAGATAGATCAAATTTGTTAACTTTATCTATTTGTATATCAAATTTTTTTATTTTTTTCTATTTTTATTTTTATTTTTTTTTTACGTTTGTTTAAAAAAATAGAAATTAGGAAAATTAGTAAAGGGAACTTGAGAGAATACCAGTAGGAAAGAAAGTGATTAAGAGTTAGTATTAAGGGTTTGGAGGCCTTTCATGTTTCATACTACATTCTTATAATATATAAGAAGATAAAAGAAAAGGAAGGGACTGAACATCTTATAAATATTTTATTTTATTTTTTCATATGTACCAAAATCACACATTAATATAAGTAATTTTGTCTTTCTTATTTGGTCCTTAGTTTTATTATTATTATTATTATTTGTTATCTAAGATTAATGTTTTAACCATTTGTCACACATGACCTCAAGCTAAAACTTTAGCAAGAAAGGAAAAACAATGGTGTGCTCATATCTATTGGACTAAGAAAAAACTGTGCCAAAAAAAATTGAAATACAATTAACAACAGTGAACACTCAAATAGAAAAACTCTCCATCTCATGTACACCATTTTTATGATTCAAGATTCTAGTTATACACAAAAAAAAAAAAAAAAAAACAAACAAACAAACAAAACAAAACAAAACAAAACAAAACAAAAATGGAAAGAAAGAAAAGGGCAACAAAAACAGAAGTGTCCTCTTTACATAGGAGTCTTTGATAAGTTTCTTATTGACATATTGTTTTAAGACTCTAGGCAGTACCAATCTAACTTTCTTATGAAATGACCATGGAGGTGATGGTGACAAATAAGGGCAAGTTTTTGGGAGAGAGATATAGTCATATTTTTATTTTTTTATAAGAAGCAGTGTGAGATTGAAACAAAAATGTAACTATATATAAGGAGGGAAGAGAGACATGTGAGAGAGGAAGTCATGTGAAAGGAGGTTACTTTAATTGAGATAAAGGAAAGAGGTGACAAGAGAGTTTTAAAATTTTTAATTTATCTAAAGTGATAAATATATATTTTTTCTTATATATTTCATGTGGATTTTTGTCTCTCATCTATTTTGGCTCGAAAAAACAAGGTGAGAGAGGAAGAAGTGCCACCTTATTTTTTTAATCTCTCAAAATTATGAGAAATTAGGATTAAATAATTGATAGTCTATGAGCTTCCACTACATTTGCTTATATAGATACTAGTGGTAAACCCGTGCTATGCACGGGATTAGTTTAATAATGTGTAAATTTTTTAATAATGCATTAATTTCTAAATTTACTCATAAAATTATAATCATAATGCATAGAGATCATTTTTTCAAATTTCTTAAGTGAAGACAATATTTCAAAACATATATTCATAAAATATTTAAATCCAATTGAGTTATTTTTCTTAAAACAATAAACTTGATTTCTAACTAATGAAATAATATATATTAACAATAAATAAGATGTTTCTCAATAAACTTAATGTCTAAAACATATATATGCTAAAAAAAACTAATAATAAACTAAATGTCATAAATCAAATCTATCTATATTTGATAAATTAAAACTCAATAGATGTCGTTCATCATGTCCAAATGTTCCAAAAAGTACCTGTAGAATAAAAAAGTGTTAACATTTTTTTGTTATCATTTTTTACATACAAACAAACTTAAAAAAAAAAAAATAGATATATTACCTTATGAAGAGTGTCGATTTAATTGTCCTCATTTTTGGGTTGTTGCTTCACTAACTCCATTTATAACTCTTTGAGAGGGAAGGAAAAGAGTTATACATGGAAAAAAAAAACACAAAGGAAAAAGAGGATTTATTTTGATTTATTGTTAGATTTTTTTTGAAGATTTTGTAAATTACAAAATAAACACAAAGCGGTGTCTTTTTGTGGATGGTAGGAATAAAAATTGTGGGTTTTTTTTTTTTTTTTTTTAAAATAACGTGATAATCTAAGATGGTAGAATTTTTATTGTAGGAATAAAAATTGTGTATTTTTTTATTAATTTATTTAATTGAGAGTGGGATTTATTTAATTGATTTAAGTTATAGATATTACTAAATTTTATGTGATAGACGTCTGATTCAATGAATTGTGGGTGTTGGATATGCATGAGTAAATTGTAGGAATAAAAATTGTGGGGTTTTTTTTTTTTTTTTTTTTTTAAATAATGTGATAATCTAAGATGGTAGAATTTTTATTTCAAAACATAATATTTCCGATTTTCAAACCAAGTATGTACATATATATTTTGGACTTTGTAAAACAAAATAAAACATGAAAGATTAAATTTGGATTGGAACACTCATAGTACCATCCACAGTAGCACCGTTATAAATCATTTCATACCATATCTCAAAGTAAGACATGTAAAAAAAAAAAAAAAAAAGGAACAATACTACAACCGAAAGAATTTATATGAACACAATTTAAATCACAATCTGCCCAAAATCGAATGTATGTGAACACTATTTAAATTCCTAATGCAAATCAAACCCATACTTTTCTCAATAAATACAAAAATGAGAAGAAAAATAGTGTTCACTTTTCTCAAATAGTGTTCACTTTTCTCAATAAATACAAAAATGAGAACACTTTTCTCAAAGTGTATTCAAGGTATTTCAATAATAAAAGTACACCATTAATGAGAAGAAATATTGAATCTGCAAAATTGGGCTTCAAAGTTGTTTGGGTTGAAATTCTCTTAAAACTTAAAAGATTTGTAGTTTCAAAATCTGCAACTTCAGCAGCCCGTGATTACTGCTGCTGTTATGATCTTTATGAAGAAAAAGTCTATTGTGTAGTCAATTACTACTTTGCTCACCATTTTCATAGAGATAATTAATAAGGTAGTAGATATGATTTGGGCTTTTCATGTGGATATATTTTAATATAAATAAACAAAAAGGACAAATAAATCTGTAGAATTGGGCTTGAAAGTTGTTTGTGTTGAAATTCTCTTAAAACTTAAAAGATATCCAAAAAAAAAAAAAATTCAAATATAAGATATATGAATCCTACCGTATATAATATCTAATTTAACATTATATCGAAAATCAAACGGGCCTAAAAGAAAACACAAAAAATAAATGAGTTTAACTTTTTCACGATGCAGTTGTAAAACACTGATTTACGAAGAGCCAATTGAAAGGTTCCACATCAACATTTTATTGAATTTTATAAAAGTTTTACATCCATTACCATACACTCACCTTTATGTGATCACTCCTCTCTTCTTCTTTCACACATTCATCTCTATCGCTCCCTTTCTCTCTTTTCTAACTCCATCACCGAGGGCTACCGCCATTACCTTGGCGTATTTGGACAGCAAAATTAACTTTTAACTTATTTTACATTATATTATTTTTAATATTTTTTGCATATTTTCAAAATCTGCAGTGGCTTTTCAAAATTTGCATTCGGTAACAAAAAGAAAAAGAAAAACAAAAACAGAGACATCTTCAATGGAGATGAGGGAGAGAGATATAGAACCGGAGAGAAGATTGGGTTATATATATCCTATTGAATCTTCATTAAAAATTCAAAATTGGTGGAACGAAGACACTACAATTTTTAGAGCATAATAAAAAAAGAAACAGAGACATCTTCAATGGAGATGAGGAAGAGAGATATAGAACCGGAGAGAAGATTGGGTTATATATATATATATAAATTATTAGAGCAAAACAAAAACAAAAACAAAAACAGAGACATGGAGATTACAATACCGAGACTTGCATTCGATGGTGGACTGCGGATTGCTGCCGTTCACTGCTGATGAAGGAAGTTGATGTAGTGGATTGTTAGAAGTAATGGTTTGAGAGACTGAAAGTGTTTGAGGGTAGGAGAGATTTGTAATGGTTTGAGGGACTGAAAGTGTTTGAGGGTGGGAGAGATTTGTTTGAGGTGGGAGAGTAACAGATTTGTTTGGATATGTTTTGTTTTTTTTTTTTTTTGCTGACAGCTTGATTTGTTTGACGTGGGAGAGTGAGAGTAATAGATTTGTTTGGATAGGTTTTGTTTTTTTTTTATCGGATTTGTTTGGATAGATTTTGTTTTTTTTTTTTTTGTTGACAGTTTTTTATGGATAGGAGTTGTGGATAGTGGGAGAGTGGGAAGGTGGAAGAGTAGGAGTTTTTATTGTTATGAAATTCTTTGGGAGGGAAGGAAAAGAGTTATAAACTCATAAGAGACTTGCCACGTATTTTTCAGATTTATGAGAATTTTAGAATGGCATTTTCAAGTCTTGTAAACCACAGCACTACATTCTATTATATATAGATATAGATATAGATATAGTATAGTATAGATAGATATAGTATAGATATAGATAGATAGATTTGCTTATATAGATAGTATAGATAGATAGATATAGATATAGATATATAGGTAAAAGGATAGATATCAAATCTAATTTGAAAAAAGATAAAAGTAAAATAAACATCCTTTAAAAAAAGAAGAAGAGAGAAATGTGAGAATTCAGTTGTTGATAATCAAAATTTTTAAAAAGATAAGATATTTATGAGAGATTATGTATGAGTAGAAGATAATTTAATTTTTGTTATATCGAAATAGAGGCATATATACTTTCTTGAATAGTAGCAAAATAAATTAACTTTTTTAATAAAGTTGTAATAGAATAAAATATATTTAATTTTTAAATTGCATGCTTGATGATAATTTTTTTTTAAAATACATTGATAGAAAATTTTAAAATTGTTGGTAGTCAATTGTTATCATTATAGCCAAAAAGAATTTAATAGTGGTCAATTATTAACCAATAATTTTGGATAAAATCATGGATAGCCAATAAAAAATCAACACTTAGCAACTTAAATTTTGTAAAAATTTAAAAAAAAAAAATTGGAAAATTCAGAAAAAAAAAGTATTGGAATTCCACAAATCATATAGTTAAATATTTTAATTAATTTTAAAATTTAAATGTTAAATCCAGTAATATTATGCCATGTGTAATAATTCAAAATTTAGATAATACACTAATAGATTTGAGTCTTTTTTTTTTTTTTCCTAATATTGTAAAAAAAAAAATCAAAATTTTAAATTAGATATGTTTAGATAAAATTTAAAGATTTTAAAATTTTAAAATTAAATATTGTTAGATGTACCAATCACTTTAAGCCAAATATAATTTTGTTTTCAAAAATTTTAAAATTGAGAAATTGTGTTTAAGGTTTGAAGCTGTTGTTTGTGTTTGTGTTGTTAAGTGGGTGCATATTGGTTGTAGATGATCCGAAGAACTCTCATTTGAGAGAGCTTGGAGGAGCAAAAGTGAGATTAACTTTATGCAGAGCTGATCTTCTTGATTTTGAGAGTTTACGCAAAGCCATTAACAGGTGTGATGGTGTGATAGACATGAGATAAAGTAAATTAAATTAAATTCAAGATTTGATGAGTTTCGAATCTGATTAAATTGAAAAACAAAAGCAAATTACAAATTAAAAAGTAAGCAAGCCCAAATCGTGCGAAATGTAATAATGAAGAAGATGAAAAGATATGTAGATAAACTAAAAAATAATGGAATATATATATATACACAAAAGTAATAAACACTGAAAAAATACATATAAAGTAAGAAATAATATTATGAGCATAAAAATGAAGAAAATGAAAAGATATGCAGATGAACTAAAAATATTTAAAAATATATATACACACAAAGTAACAAACACTGAAAGAATGCATATAAAGTAAAAAATAATATTATACTGACCTTGTAATGATTTTTTGCAAATAATCAAACTTGCAAAATGTAACAATGGAGAAGATGAGTTATTATGAGAAAATAAAAGATGAACTAAAAATATTTAAAAATATATATACACACAAAGTAACAAACACTAAAAGAATGCATATAAAGTAAAAAATAATATTATACTGACCTTGTAATGACCTTGTAATGATTTTTTGCAAATAATCAAACTTGCAAAATGTAACAATGGAGAAGATGAGTTATTATGAGAAAATAAAAGATGATTGGAATAAACTGAATAGAGAAATGTGTGTGTGGAAGTTGTAGGAGTTGTTTGTTTCTTTTTTTTTCTTTTTTCTTTTTTAAATTGAGATTGAGAGTGAGATAGATATTATTGTAAGTGATGAATATAGATGAATATTTTATTATTTTGGGATAAGTATTATTATGGGTGATGGATATGGATGAATATTTTATTATTTTTTAATTTTATATTTTATATAAGGAGAAGGAGTGAGAAGGCTTGAAGAGTGGGAAGGGAGGTAAAGGGAAGTGCCACGTAATGTTTTTTTTTTTTCAAAATTATGAGAATTTAGGATTCAAGTTTTAGAGTCTTCTAACTTAACAACTACATTTGGTTATATATATAGTATAGATGGAATTGAAGTCAAAAATTGGCATGCATGTTTGAATATTGGAGATATGGAGATTATATGAAGTTTGGATGCATGAGCCTTGATTATACCAAGAAATGTTGATTAACTTTGAAGATTGGACCATGATTTTGAATAATTGGCCTCATGTTGTTTACATCCATATGCTATATGATGTATTTGCATGTTTTGGTGCCTTAATTTGAGCTTTAAAGCCTTTTGAACGTTGAATTTGAGCTCAAGAACAACTCTGGATTTTCCAGAATTTGGCATGTCTGCTCGAGCGGGGAAATTGCCGCTTGAGCGAGAAATGCGAGCTCCTAGGACTTTTTGCAGACATGGATGTCTGCTCAAGCGGGGAAGTTAACGCTCGAACGGGGAGCCATGTAGTGAGACTTTCAGCTCGAGCGCCCGACTTCACGCTCGAGCGTAAAAGTGAGGTAACCAGTACTTTTGCAGACCTAATGAGTCCGCTCGAGCGAGGACCCCTGTTTTTGAAATTTTGAAAATTTGTTCTGTGTCTCATTTTTCGTTCTCTTTCACTTCTAAGTACTCTTAGGCATGCATTGAGCATTATGAATGAATTAAAAGAATAAGAAAGAAGCCTAAGAGGAATATGTGAATTAAGAACGGATTGAATTGTTTGTGACCCATTGTGTTCATGGAATGTGTAGGGTCGAGCTCCAGGGCAAATCATTCAGCCGATCACTGTGAGTAATATTTCAATAAAGATATCTGAAGTATGTTATTTGTCCAATTGCTTACTTCTATGTAAGTCTTATAAGTTCGTTAATTTGAATGGTGGACAAATGTTTGCTATGCCAAATGAATGGGCCAAAGGCCAGTTTGACATGAATGATAGAATGGTTGGGCCAGAGGCCAGTCTAACATGAATGATAGAATGAATGATAGAATGAATGGTCCAGAGGCCAGTCTGACATGAATGATAGAATGAATGGGCCAGAGGCCAGTCTGATATGAATGAAAAAATGAATGGGCCAGAGGCCAGTCTGACATGAATGATAGAATGAATGGGCCAGAGGCCAGTTTGACATGAATGAAAGAATGAATGGGCCAGAGGCTAGTCTGACATGAATGATAGAATGGTTGGGCCAAAGGCCAGTCTGATATGAATAAAAGAATGGTTGGGCCAAAGGCCAGTTTGACATGAACGGATTGGGCCCGAGGCCGTTTGATGTGTTTGGAACCACAGTTACCTGATCTATATACATGTATATACTAGATAGAAATATGAATTGGACCCAAAGCCGTTTGGTGCATGTCGTTCTAAATACTGTTCGTGTACCTTCCTTATTTGATATTATTCACTGGGCTCTCGTTCACGCTCATTCATGTGTCTGTAGGTGATGTCACGACCCCATTCCGCCCCTAGTAGAATGGTGCCATGATGGACAGTAATCCGAGATTACCGAAGGCCAACTTTCAAAATTCACGCACAGTCAGAGTATAAATGCATGGGGCTCACAAGTGCGGAAGTAATATGTACAAATCTAATTAGTCCATAAGAGCTGTGCTTAAGTCAAATGGAATGGCATACATCTTTACATAGCTTTACAACTTGAATACAAACAAAATGAAGTACAAAAATACATCTTGACCAAAAGGCTTCTCAAGCCATCATATACAAAACACAAAGAAATGCAAGCTAAGAAGCATGATCTTCAAGATGCTACAAAATGCGAATCCAAAACAAGTTGCAAAGCACATCTAGGCGTCACCGCCGTCCTGCTCATCACCTACATATATATAGAGAGAGTGAGCTTGGATACTCAGTGAATGGTACAAGTAATAAAGGGTTTGCATGATTGATATCCGAGATCTTTATCAAAATGATACACATTAAATCTTGCACAAAATCCAAAGACAAATCAAGTTTATCTAACAAATCTTTCAAGCTTCATCAATCAAAATCTTTCAAGGCTTTCAAGTTTCAAGGGATGACATTAATAAAGGTTGTGCTACAAATGCTTATAGTCCCCTAGCACGTACGGACTTTCAAAGGTTGTCATCCAAAACAAAGCTAATACTTGTTACACAAAATAGGGATAGTCATTCATGCTTAACAAATACTTTTCAAAACAAAGCAAAGCAAGGCTTATCAAAACATTATAACATAACTTTATTAAAAATACCACTCTGTAGACACCCCATTTTTGACCGACCTTAAGACTTAGACGTCACCGATTGAGTGCTTGGTGATGTTGCATATTGTGCTCGTTCTGAGGTTGCAGAGTCCCGGCTGCGAGCCTTGCCTCCGAACTTCCGGACTCTTTTGTGCTTTGCCTCGGTTTGCGAACCAGGCTCCGTTTTCTTTGTTTTCTCTTCCCGAAGGGAGGGAAAGGTCTTGTAGACCATCTCTCAGTGGCCGTAGGCTACGTTTTGTGGTCGTAGGCCATTTTTCCCGTTTGGAGCCCGATTCCCGGTTTTTCAGAGCTGTCAGCCGTGTGCCTCGGTTCGGGACCGCTTAACCACCTCCGTTTGCTCCAGTTTTTGGCACACACCTTATTTCCTCTCTTTTGAGGGACACTGTGGTCTGAGAGACCAACTTCGTGGTCGGACACCACTTCCGGTGCCTAACAGCCCACTTTCGGGGCCCCAAACTGCGTGTTTTGGCTCCCGAACCTTCATTCTGCATTTTTGGGCTCCGACCCGAACTTGAGATAGTCATATTTTGAGGTCCTTTTCATGTTTGATTAAGGACCTTTTGCTGTTTGAGATCTCCTACTGCCACTTGCTTTTTCACCCCTCTTTTCGGCCTTTTCTTGCATGATAGTTTAGGCCTACTTGTATTTATTTTCGTGGCTTGTCATAAACTAAAAAGTGTCTTATTTTGAGCCCCTCTTAAACTTTATTGAAGGGCTCTCTTCGGTTTGAGATCTCCTACTATCACTTGCCCCTTTATCTCCCTTCAGGCCAATTTTGGGGAGAAATTTGAATTTCATTTCCCCCCCCCCCCATTTTTCCCCCCTCTTTTCCACCCTCTTGTGTCTATATAACAGACCCCCCAGCTGTGTTTTAGGGGTTAGAAGATTTTGATTTGGAGCTCTCACATTAAATCTCTCTCTCTCTACTCTAAGCCTTAAAAAACCCTTTGATTCTTACACCATTTCCTCACCATCACCTAGCACCACACCACCATTCCATTCCAGCAGCTTGGAGGGTCTTCTCAAAGCTTAGGAGGCAGCATTTCTTGGTCCAAAAGGCTGTCAAAGATTAGTCTTCAAGGGAAAGTCCTCTTCTTCCCTTTTTGACCCTTTTCTTGGTTCATATCTTAGCTCTTTGTGCTTGCATGTTGGGGCTCCGAACCTAACTGAAAATATCATTTTTTTGAGCTCTATTTCATGTTTGTTTAAGGGCCCCTCACTGTTTGAGGCTTCCTTGTGGCACTTGCTTCATTACCCCTCTTGTATCCCCCTTTCTTGCATAGCATTTTTGGCCTATATGTAAACTGTTTTGAGCTCTGTTGTAAACTGTAATATAGCTTATTTTGAGTCCTTCTTCAACATTGTTGAAGGGATCATCACTGTTTGGGGCCTCCATATGTCACTTGCCTCTTTACCCCTCTCTTGGCCTCATTTTTGCATACTTTGTTAGCCCCTTCTGCTTCAGTTTTTGGACTCTGGTCCTAACTGTGAATGGCCTTATTTTGACCCCCTCTTCATGTTTTATTAAGGGTCTTTTGCTGTTTGAAGTATCCTTTTTATACTTTGTGTTTATACCCTCTTTTGGCCTTATTTTGCATAGTATTTTGAGCATCCTTGTGCATTGTTTTGGGTCTGGCCATCAACTGTAAAATGCCATATGTTGGGTCCTTATTCAACATTGTTGAAGGGCCCTCTTGTGTTTGAGTCCAGAAAGCATCACTTGCTTCTTTGTCCCTCTTTTGGCCCATTTTTGCATGCTAACTTAGGCCTATTTGTGCTCACTGTTTGGCCTTGCTTAAAACTGTAAATATGCTTATTTTGGGATTGCCTTGATTCTGTATTTAGGTCTTATGTCCAAATAATGCATGTTTTGTATAGCTATAGGCCATTCCGTGTACCTAATTTTGCATTCCGGGATTATTCCATGCATCGGGTGCCATGTTTTCATGTTTCGGGGCTGTTTTGCATCGTATTTTGCTACTGAAATTCATATGTTTGTATGCCACGTTCCATGCTTTGCCATGCCTTGTTAGAGTGGCATTCGTGCCTTGGGATTGGTCCTCAGTTTGCGTGCACGCATCTCGAGTGTCTCATTTCCATCTTTTGGCCTCCTATGTGAGTGTGGCTGAGGTCCACTTGTGTTGGTGTAAGTCCATCATGCATTGTGTATGCCATTTCATTCCATAGCATTGCGTATGCTAGGTTGTATGTTAGTGCATTGTGTATGCCATGTTACCTCGTGCATCGTGTATGCCATTTCATAGCATTGTGCATGTTAGGTTGTATCTTAGTTGCATTCATGCATGTCATGCATATTGCATTGTGTTCGGGATAGGAGTTAGCCCGAGCAGGGGAAACGAGGGACGTTTCGTATTCCGAGTGACGGAACGTATCTCAATTCCCCAGTCACCGACACTCCAGATTATCCATGATGGAGTTAGGTTTTAGTTGAGTTTTCATATGCATTCATTCTATATTGAGTTGTGCAATTCGACTCCTCGGCCATCATGCATCGAGATGCGTGATTGGTGGCACGAGGATCGAGGTATGCATACATATGTGAAAATACATTGCCATGCCCCTTTCTTGCCCTCTATTGTAGCAAATCAAGAATCAGCAGCCTTCCGGAGCTTGGCACGCATTCCAAAAACAATTGCAAACAGAGGCTAATTAGGGCATCGCAGTGGATTTCTGCACAAGGCAACCCGGACATGCATCATTCATCATCTGGAGAAGAGTCAAGACAGTCCCTGGCTTGCATGCCAGTTTATTATTTTTCTTAGTTAATTTGTAAATTAATTAGGGATTTGTACATATTTGGACTGTATTATTTGGACTGTACTATTTATTTGGACCCTCTGTGCGAGGGCAATGTTGTAATAAGTGTGTGTGTGTGTGATGTATGTCTTCCAACCCCACGTCTTTCTCTCTTTTATTTACCTGCTTATGATGGTTAGATTAGGGCATGTTTCAATTAGCATACAGTATGATAGCATGTTTGCACCCATTCATCTGTCTTGCATGCACCGGGCTCGGCGCATCATACTAACTGCATCTGTATTTCAATTCCGAGTTGAATACTTGATAGCTGTTGCATCTCATATGCCATGTTTAGAATAGCCGAGCCTGCTATAGTTGCATTTTTGCATGTGTTGCATTAGGCATTTCTGTATACTTAGGATCATGCATGGATTTCTAATCGGTTTCTGTTTTGGCTTGGAGTACTCGGTGAGTTTTATGCTTTAACATCCTTGCATGGGTGTGAGTGACTGCCATGATAGCATGCTTACCATGAGGCTAACTGCTTATGTGATATACCTGCTTGGATGCCTGTGGGTGGAGGTTGGGTTATTTGGATTGGAACAATTCATCAAATATTTGTTTTAAGCCCACTAGACAGTGGCAAAATCATGTTTTCTAAGCCCACCCGAGGGTGGCAAAATCCGCATTTTAAGCCTACTTGCGAGTAGCAAACCATTTTCACAAACAAACATGAAGTGTTTTGTTCCAATTCAGACGACTCAGTCTATACTTGTATGTTGTGCGCATCACATAGTAACCTAGGCTAATAACCGGAATAAGAACACACAATGTTTTCAAAAATAGATATCATGGTTAGTAGAGGCCAATCTTTGATCGGGCGAGCGGGGGTGCTCACGAAGTGACCTTCCCCAATCGTACCCAATTTCCCGAGCCAAGGCAACTTTGGTGATGACGGACACGTGGCCTTAGGCAAACGAGTCAGGGTTTCCTAAATTTCCCAAAAATAAAATATTTAGGTGGCGACTCTGTATCTGGAAAAGCAGTCCATGTTTTGCACTTCTCTTTCAAAAATCTGTTTTCTCAAAACGATTTGCCGGATTTGGACTCTTTGGTTCAAGATTAAGAACCGTGACACAAATCGAGTCCGAACTGTAGCGAGGTCCCCCCCGCGGGCTTGTTACACACTCACATAGTTCTTCAAACGTCGGGGTTACAAGCGAGAGTCCAAGTCCTGACAAACACATGGCAAAGTCTATTGAATGCACTTTCAAACAAGCTTCACATGCATACAGATGATCTCGGCATTCTTCAAAAACTAAGTCAAATCAAAACAAAACACTGTTTCCCATCTCGGGAAAACATGCTGGGCACCAACGAGGTCTTGGCCGAGGTCCCACACCTTCTGGCCGAGGTGTGGTCCCGACGGCCACATTCAAAAGCAAAGTCGGGAAAATCTGGGTTTCCCCTTCGAAGAACATGAAGATGAAGAACGTGCATGCTTAACTCACAACTTGTTATTACAAAATCTGAGATTTCATGAGATGAGTTCGAAAACATGGACCTGGGTACCCATACTTGAAGATCTTATGAAAACAAACACAAAAACATGGTTCTCGATACAAACTTTCGGATCAAAACAAGACTTTTCTTCAAAAACACATGAACACCATCTTCTCTTTCTAAAACCAACTTTAAATCGATGCATGACATGCAGAACAGGTTCAATCATGCAATGCAGCTAGATGATCAATAAGAACAACAAGAGTAGATTAAGATTCTAACCTCAAAACTCGAATCTAACGGTTTAAACTCCAATGATCAAGCTTGGAAGTCTACTCCCTCTTCTAGAGCTTCTCTCTCCTCAAGAACAAGGAAATATAACAAATGATGCATTTCTCTCTCTATCGGCTGATTTAACACTAAGCTCGGACACGTGGCACTACCAGGTTAGTTCTCCTCAAAAGGTGACTGAGTGAAAAGACAAGACTTATGACCATGTGTATTCAACAAGCAAGACGGCATAGGCACTCCGGTAAGTAATGATCTCGGCTAAGAACAAGGCATCGGCAAGTAAGGGAACAATGATCTCGGCTAGGAAGGACAACACTTGGCCTAGCTGTGCCACATCTTGGCCTAAATGTGCCACACCTCGGTCTAGGTCGCACCAATCCAAGAACAAGATCACTTGGGTTCAAGGATAACATCTCGGCCTAGATAATACACATCTCGCCCTTGGTGATGAACACCTCGACCTAGATAATGACATCTCGGCCAATATGTTAGGGCAAAGGTGGAGGTCAACCAGAAATGGTTCCAAGATAGTTCTAGGCTTAAGGTGACCTTGGCTTGGATTAACCTAGGCTAAACACACACCAAACAAGGAACAAAACATGCAAGTGACCCTCATGCAAGACAAATCAAGGTTTTCAAATGCAACATATCATGACAAGAGCATGTAATATATGCAAGTATGACTAGAGTAAAGTGAGGGTTGTTACAAGTGAGCCAAGGGAGGTCCAAATCCAGCCTCAGTGAAGTTTGCGAGAAATAGTCAAGGTTTTGAAGGGTCAACCCACACATCTCATGCACGAGACTTGATCTCGCCCTTTTGCCATATTGTTACATTTTGTCATGTTGGCGAGAACTTTGGATTACAGTTGTAAATAAGTTTTGGTTAGGCTGACCAAGACTTGTATGATCCTGTTATGTAAAGTATATGTATATATTGACTTCCTTTTGATGTGAGTTATTAACGAATATTTTTGTGAAATGATATAACATGCCATGTAAGCACAGCTCTATGGACAAAAGTTTGAAATTGCTTCCGTTTGGCCCCCTTAACTCTGCTAAAAACATATTTGGTTTGGTTTGAGGTCGTAGGTAATCCCTTGATTACTGGCCGGTTATGTCCTTAACCCATGGGGGCGGGTTCGGGTCATGACATCATACCTGTGTAAGAGTCCTATTCGCCTCACAGTCGTTTTGGGTATCTCTTTCTTTCTTTGGGAGTTTATTTGTAGTTCTTTATGTCATAATTGTTAATTCAAACTACTTCGATGTTTTGAGAAAAAATTTAATTAAAAAATGGTTAACTACACTAATGATCTTCAAAGGATACGTTATACTATATTTTAGTCTCAATTTTTAATTGTTCCATTTTTGTTCTCAAATTATGTGATTGATTACACTTTAATCTCTGACGTCAAAATAACAAATAACGAAGACTTGGTGGAATTAATGGAATAATATGAATTAAAGTTTAAAAATTAAGGGAAATGAAACTGATTGGGTTGTGACCTTATGCTTCGTTTGTTTAGCTGAAAATTTTTTTCTAAGAGAAAACATTTTCCTATATTTAGTGGTGGTGGTGAAACGAAGGTGGAGGTGGAGGTGGAGGTGATAGCATGGTGGTCAAGCATTGACGACAGTGATGGTGGCAGTAGCCGTGGCCGTGGTGATGGTGGTGTGGTGATAGAGGTGAGGTAACGGTGGTAGTGTGGAGGCATTGGTATGATTTTAGTCCGAAAAGCATTTTCTACATTTTAAAAGTAAAAAATATTTTCTATCCATATAGGCTTATTTTCTATTGATTATAGAAAATATTTTCCGTTAACTTTCGTTTTCTATTGTTTCAACTACCGAAAAATAAATAAATAAAATAAAATAATCAGAAAATGTTTTCTGACCAAACTCAAAAGGCTCCCTGCCATTTCTTTTGATAGGTTTGGGGGATGTTGTTCTGATGTGCCCAACCTTTCATGAGGTCAAGGCAAATTAGGTTTTTTAATATTTAAATAATTTTTATTAATTTTTATATTATGAAATATTTTATGAAAATTATATGTTTAATTAACAAATTATATTAGTGGTCCCTATATTTTGCCCCTTATATCATTTTGGTCCTTACACTTTCAATTGACACAATTTTGACCGTTAATTTTAAATTGTGTCATTTTGATCCAATTGATAATGTCATTGGTGTTTTTGACTGAAAATAATTATTGAATTGGTTGAGGTAACTCACTGAGGTTGGTAAATTTATAATATTACTCTAAAAAATATGACACATACCACTTATATGCATATTTTTCGTAAAAAAATATTTAGAGTTGTAATCAATTGAATTAAATTAAAACAAAATCATAAATTCAAAATCAAATCGAGTCAATTGAAATTATAATAATTAAAATAACACAAGAATCAAAATATAAGAATTATTATCACAATTTGTCCTTAACATTGGGAGCACTTTTGGATAATGATTTTTTTAGTTGAGCTTTGAATATGAAGTTTTTATTTATTGATCCTTCAGAAAAGAGTGTTTTTTTTTATTATTATTTGTATCATTACTCAAAGAATAAAATTCTTTTCTTGGCCTCTTGATAGAGGATATTTTTTCTCAATTTTTACAAGTGAAGATTGTTGGACACAGATTATTTGGCTGGGACTTGATAAAAAATGAATTTCTTAGGGCTTGTTCCACGTTCAAATCAATTTTTGAGCGCTCAAAATAAAAAAATTGTTTGGTTTTATAATTTTTTAAAAATTGTTTTTAATTAATTTTTCCATCTCCTCTCTCCTTCTCTCACATCATACATATCAATTAATTATTTTTTCTCTCTCCCCTCTTATCCCATCATATATATTAATTAATCATTTTTTTTCACACCCATCTATTCATCTACAAAAAAAATTACAAATCATCTCAAATTACAAAACTTTCCATTTATACTATTATTAAGTAAAGGTCTCAATTAGTGTAGTGAAGCACTGCTTTCCTCATGCCACCTGACAATATTTTTTATTTTAAAAAATTACACAAAGAGGTGGGCAAAACTTGAACCTATGATCATCATGAGTTTAAGAGGAGAGAACTTATACCACTTAAACTAAGTACATATTATAACATTAATTTCATTATTATTTTATTTTATGTTTATTTATTTAAATTACATGCGCATTGTGTGTACCACCCGCTAGTTTTTAAAATATAAAATCAAATAAATTTTAAAAAAAATATATATATATATATTTAAAATTGATTTTAAAACCAAATCAAACCGGACGGATCCTTTTAGTCTTTTGGGTAAGGAAAGTATTTTTTTGGTCGGATCTTTTAAAAATGACATTTTTTTCATAAAAAAAATTCAATTATTAAGCTTTTGGATGAAGAAAATTTTGGAGACTTATCATGCGATACGGGGACTAAAGCCATTGTTTGAATGGCCTACTACGACATGAGTTGGCCAGGTGTTTGACTGTCATGACCGGACTGACTAGTTGTAGGTCAATCACTTTCTATATGTGGAACCAAAGTACATCAATATCAAAGGACCAAAAGGAAGAGAATAAATTACTTGCTTACGCTTTGGTTTATTAAAAAAAATGATAGAACAAACTGCTTGCTTCCAGTCATGGTTATCAGAATTTTGATTCAAATCTTACAATTCTACGAGCTTATGATTCATTTTGGTACAATTGATCTGGATCGTGTAAAAAATTTCTTATAAATAGGATCTTTTGATCCTGATAAGGGGATAGTGGAATTTCGATCCAAATCTGATCCTATTTACAAATCTTATTTTATATTACATGACATATTTTATTATAAATTTTATATTTATTGTCTAAATATCAATTTATGTAGTTAAAATAAATAATAAAAATCAAGTAGTATGTAATCAAATAGAGCAATAAAAATAAATTAGGAAACAAACATTTAAATATTGCAATAATTTAAGAAAATTAATTAGTCTGAAAAATAAATTTAGCTTTAACGGAGTCTAAGGAGGGTAAGATGATTAGAACTTTACTTCAATTTTTGGAGAGACTATTTTTGTGACTCGAATCTGCTCCACCAGAAATAGTAACGACAAATCTTATTGTGTGAGCGATTTTCTTATTACACTGCCCTCCTTAGTAATTCAGCTGTAGACCACAGGCAGAATAGACGGCACCTTGCTGTCCTGCACAGAAAGAAAAGGCTCCGGCGGTGATTCTTCCACCCAGGGGCACTCCGACGATCAAGTCAGTATATCTCTCAAAGATAATCAAGTATTCAACTCACAAGTTTGAGTATATAAAACATACCTTAGACCCATGGGGGTGCCTCTCTTTTATAGCCAATACAATCCTAGTCCCTAATAGGAGCCTGGCCCTAATGGACTTAGGATTACTGCTAATCTGGGACTCCCAGTGGGTTTAGGATAAACTCTCTAAGAGTTTTATCTTTTCCCAAACTGAAGTCTTCTCCCAATCTAGGACTCTTGTCCATATCCAGGTGGAGTTCCCTCTTCATTCTAGGACTCTTGTCCCTTATCCGCTTATCTCGGATTCCGATATCTTCGGAGATAACCTCGGCAACTCCGAGATCACCTCGGCGTAACTACCACGACACGTGGCACCTCGGCTGAAACGTCGACGTCACCTTGCCACGTGTTGGTGATCAGAAAATATATCCCCACAACTGCTCCCTAGGTTTTATTACCTCGGCATTCTGAGGTGATGGAACCTATATTACTCTTCTTTCCAATACTTCGGCACAAGAACTCTTCAGCCGAGGTCGTTCATCTCAGGCCGACATGTCTTCTTTCAAGAACAGAATTCAAATGAACTCTCCTACGCGCATGAGCTGTCATGCATCACTTCTCAACCGTTTCACGTACGCGTTTCGTTTCTATTGGCTCGTGTCTATGACGCGCTTGCAAGCCGTGTTTCATCTGTTAGCGCCGTCTGACATCTGCATTACTCCAGGCACATTAAATGCTTCTGTTTTGCCGCCGTTTCCAGTTTTTGACAAAACTTTTTGTCTCTCTCTTTTGGCACTTCACTTTTGCATTTCGATTTCTCTTACTCTCTCTCTCTAAGACTCCTGCTCAGATTCGCCATTACTCAGGCTCAAGTTCTGCAATTGTTTCCATTCTTCCATTCCAGCGAAGTTTTCGTCGTTCCGTCGTGTCTGCAACCGTTGCCTGACCTCGGCGACCTTTATACCGGCTCTACTTTTCCTGGTAAGCCCCTGTTCCTTTCGTACTCAATTCTTTTATGCTCTTTTGCTTACCTGCCGCCATTGCTGCTTTATTCAAACCTTTGACTTTACTGAACTATCCATCTAGATGCGACTATTCCATGATTTTGCTCATGTTTCTGAACACTTGTACTATTTCTCCACTTTTTCTTGCCACTATTCTTTGAGCCTGTATTTCTTGTTTTCTTTGTGCTTTTGAGAGCCCTGCCTCTATTTTTTGATTCTGAAACTTCGTCTTTTGTTTCTTGTTTTCTGTGTTTATTTTTTCCAGATCTGTGCCCTCAATCTTTGTCTTCATAGACTCAGGTTTTGGGATTTGTCAATAGAACCCTTCAACTCTTAGGAAAAACTGAGACAAGCTTTACCAGTGTTTACCTAGGTTTTGACGAGGTTCCAATAACCTTTTAAGAACATCTTCTTTCTGTAATCAAATTCCTTTACGCCGAAATCATGGGTATGTGGAGACATAGGGTAGATACCCCGACCAAACTTGAATACTTTAGGGAAGAGTATGAAATTCCCCGCCGACGTCCATCTGAGACTGGCTGGGGATGACGACTCAATCATGCCCACAGATGATACGATGCCCTTTCCCATTGTAGCCTTCACTGAATGTGGACTCCGGCTTCCACTTAATCCCCTTTTTCGTGAAGTTCTCCACTATTACAAGTTGAACCCCATGCAACTTACCATCAACTCCTACCGAGTGATTAATGGTATCTTAGCCTTAGCTAGGCAGGAGAACGTTAGGATCACCCTTGCCAACATCCAATACTGTTATACCATATGTGCCCTTAACCTGAAAAAAAAGGGTTTCGTCTATTACCTCAAGCCGAGGTCTACCGAATTCAAAATTGTAGCCGACCTCCCAGACTCCAACAAGGGGGCTGGAGATGATTATGTCATTACTTCGGGAAATTGGGAGTTTGGCCCAGACGAGGATGTTCATCTATATCCTCTTCCTCGAACAATTAAAGAGGGCAAGGGTAAGAGCCCAGTGTCACTTACTTAGTTGTTTCTTTTCAGGTGTTTTAATATTTTATCCATTTCTAATGTCTGTTTTCTTCTTGCAGACGTTCGCAAGCCACCGAAAAATTTCCGCCAAGCTTACGTTCCCAGCAAGGATCTAAAAAAGCTCCTGGACTTGCTAGTTCATAAAAGAAAGGCCCCTCTTCTTCCCAACTTTATCCCTACATACAAATCAGTTTTGCCCGACGTCCCCAGAAAAAAGAAGAAAAGCCTGTCTCCACCTTCTGCCACAACTCTAACCGCTTCTACATCCCGAACAGATCAAGGATCAACATCGGATCCAGCCGATCAACCGTCAACTTCAGCCCCATACTTAATCCCAATACCAGAAAGAAAACGTCGGCGACGACTTGTCAAAACTGCCGAAATGGTTCGCCCAAAGCCTGTCGCCCAAGATCTCCTGGCCGACCTCCCAACCGACGTCGATGTTGTTCCGACACAATCTATACCCCCACCAAAGCCAAAAAGAACCAAGAAGGCCCATCCTAAGGCCAAGGCTACTGAGGTTGAGGCTGAGGATGCCCTGCCCATCTCCAAGTTGGCTGAGAGTAAGAAAACTGCTTCTGGCCCTGCCAAAAGGTCTGCTGAAGCCCAACCTTCAGAATCCACACAATCAAAGAAGCCGAGGTCATCGTCTGCGACGACCTCGGGGTCCAAAATACCGAAAGTCCCCTGGAGGCCTGAAATCACTTTAGAAGATAAGCCCGTTTTTGCTAATGACAGTGCTGATGATATAAACGTCGGCGTGGCCCTTAGCACAGCTTTACTTCTCCCAGCCGATCTGGAGAAGAACGCCGAGATTAGTGAGTATGAAAATTACGCCTTGATACTTCAACATTGTGTTCAAGTAAGTTTCTTTGCTTGGTAACCCAAAATTTTTTATCTTTTCATACTTGTGAATGTTGTAATAACTTTTTGTTTTATGCTCTTTCAGGCTGTTCAGCATGCTCATTCCTTTTCTATGCAATCTTTTCAAAATAGGGAAAAGTTGACCGATATCAAGAGGGAGTTTTCTTCCCTTCAGAAGATCAACAAGAGTCTTCAAGCAAAGATGAAGAAATTGGAGGATCATGCTGAGGCTGCCACCAAAGCCCAAACTTTAGCCGAAGAAAAGGCAGAGTCTGCCGAGGCCATAAGGAAGGTCGCTGAGGTCGAGAAGAGAGAGGCCGAGGAAAAAAAGTCCCAGGCCGAAAAAGAGCTTCAAGATGCCTTGTCAACGAAAGAAGCCGAAATCAAAGAAGCTAATGAGAAGGCTTATGCCCAAGGTATAGCCGACGTCACTAAGGACTACAAGCTTCAAGTCAGGCAGGCATGCAACAGGGGATTCTCCCTTGGTTGGATGTCCCTAATAAAAAAACTTGATCTCCCTGCTGACTCGCCTTTCCGCAACGTTGATGTTATTCCTCTTCCATTTCCTCTTCCTCCACCTTCAAGTTAGGCTGAAGAAGAATCTGAGTCTGAGCCTGAGGGTGAAGATAATGATGAGGCCTTGGTGAGGAAATCAAAAGATGCTGCTGAGGTCAAGTCTCCTCTTCAGATTGAGCCAATCCTAGACTTAACCCAAGATGAGGAGATTGAGGAGATGCCCAAGGAAGCTGATATAGGGAAGTTATCTTCCGACCTTCTTCTAGCTGAAAGAAGTCTTGATAAAACACTTGCTGAGATTGATGCCGAGCTGGTCGCAAAAAAGGCTGCCGAAGTAGTTCCTCAAGAATCTGCCGAGGCAGTTCTTCAAGAATCGGCCGAGGTCCAGACCCAAATCCCTCCTGAAGCTAAAGAATCATAACTTCGATGTCCTCTGTACTCTTTTTGTTTCTTTGGACAATATAAGTTTCTTTGTGCTTCTGGTTTTTAAAATACTGCAAGCTCTTTATATGGCCGATGTGCCTCTGTTCCCTGTTGAATGCTCAGTACAACTTTCTTTTTAAATGCTTGTGCCTTTGTACGTTTTCTGATTGCTTCTGTATGACTCTGTACCTAGAATATTTTGCATATACTCTTCATACTTCTTCCTTCTTTGTGCAATCTTCTCGGGGTTATATACCTCGGGTATACTAAGTACAAATTTTACTTTGGCAAGATACTGTCCTGCAAACTTTTTCATAAATTTCAACAAGTGTAAAACATATAGTATAAACTTTTCTCAAGTTATAACAAGTGCTAAACAATGATCTACTTGTAAATTGCTACAAATTTCAACAAGTGTCAATGTACTTAGCTTTTACTTCAACCTGTGAATTGCTGTGGATTGCTACAAGGGTTTAAGCAATAACCTCGGCTTCAGTTCAACTTGTAAATTGCTACAAATTTTAACAAGTGAAGAGAAACAGTAATCATCTCAGCTTAACTTTAACTTGTAAATTGCTACAAATTTCAACAAGTGAAGATAATAAGGAACCATCTCAGCTTATCTTCAACTTGTAAATTGCTACAAATTTCAACAAGTGAAGATAAGGAACCATCTCAGCTTATCTTCAACTTGTAAATTGCTACAAATTTCGACAAGTGAAGATAAGGAACCATCTCAACTTATCTTCAACTTGTAAATTGCTACAAATTTCGACAAGTGAAGATAAGGAACCATCTCAGCTTATCTTCAACTTGTAAATTGCTACAAATTTCGACAAGTGAAGATAAGGAACCATCTCAGCTTACCTTCAACTTGTAAATTGCTACAAATTTCAACAAGTGAAGATAAGGAACCATCTCAGCTTATCTTCAACTTGTAAATTGCTACAAATTTCAACAAGTGAAGATAAGGAACCATCTCAACTTAACTTCAACTTGTAAATTGCTACAAATTTCAACAAGTGAAGGTAAAGAACCATCTCAGCTTACCTTCAACTTGTAAATTGCTACAAATTTCAACAAGTGAAAATAAGGAACCATCTCAGCTTATCTTCAACTTGTAAATTGCTACAAATTTCAACAAGTGTTAAGTGTCTTTGTCTTCTTTCTGCCCCCAATGTGAACCTGAGTTCCACTTGGGTTCTCATTTATTCATGTCTCTCAGAAACAACATTATGTAACTTTATTAATCATATGTGTTTGAAGGATTCTGAAAAGATTTTATTGATGACATCGGCCAAAAATAAAGCATATCTTAATGATAAAAAAAATTCAAATTACAAGTGTTCCAAGGTCTTGGCAATGCTTTGCCCTCACTGTCTTCAAGCCGATAAGCTCCATTGCCTAATACTGAAGTAATTCTGTAGGGTCCTTCCCAGTTTGGGCCAAGCTTGCCCTCTCTGGGATCCTTCTTGTTGCCGACGACTTTTCTCAGGACTAAGTCGCCGATCTGAAAATCCCTTGGATTGACCTTCTTGTTGTAAGTTCTGGCAAGCTGTTGTTGGTATACTGCGAGTTGAATTGCAGCTTTCTCTCTTCGTTCTTCCAAAAGATCCAGATCTCGGGCTAAGAGTATATCATTAGTCCCATTCTCAACTCCCTGGGTTCGTATTCCTGGGATGCCGACTTCTAGTGGAATGACTGCTTCTGTGCCATAAGTCATGGCAAAGGGGGATTCCCCTGTTGATCTTCTCGAGGTAGTCCGATATGCCCAAAGTACGTTGGGCAACTCGTCTACCCATTTTCCTTTTGCTGCCTGCAGTCTCTTCTTTATTCCATCCAAAATTACTTTGTTGGATGCTTCTGCTTGCCCATTGCTTTGGGGAAAGCTTGGTGTTGAAAAGTAATTCTTGATCTTGAATTTTGCACAGAAATTCTTGATGAGTTTGCTGTCGAACTGCGTTCCGTTGTCGGCAACGATTGCACTTGGAATCCCAAATCTGGTGATGATGTTTTTCCAAATAAAATTCTTGACATCCACATCTCGGATTTTGGCAAGAGGTTCTGCCTCTATCCACTTTGTGAAATAATCTGTTGCTACTAGCAAGTACTTTCTCTGCCCAGTTGCCTGGGGAAGTTACCCAACAAGATCCATGCCCCACTGGGCAAACGGCCAGGGGCTGGATACTGGGTTCAAGTCAGCAGTTGGCTGATGAATCAAAGGTGCAAACCTTTGGCATTGTTCGCACTTCTTCACGTATGCTTCTGCATCTTTTTGCATGTAGGGCCACCAATACCCCTGGGTAATGGCCCTATGAGCTAATGATCTGCCCCCAGCATGGCTTCCGCAAATTCCTTCATAAATTTCATACAAGAAATCCTCAACCTGCAAAGGATGTACGCACCTTAAAAGGGGTCCAGTGAAGGACCTTTTATAGAGATGTCCGTTTGCTGTTAGGATGAATCTTGCCGACTTCAATCTGACTTTGTGTGCCTCCTTACGGTCTTCTGGCAGCTTTCTTTCTTTCAGGAATGCAACAATTGTATCCATCCAGCTTGGCCCCATGTCCACACACATTGCTTCCTGTTTTGCGTTCTGTGGTTCTATGCTTGGGCCCGACATATATTCGATCATGATAGTTCTTGTCTTTCCAGTCTGCATTGAACTTGCCAGGTTGGCCAACGCGTCGGTGTGGCTGTTATCATCTCGGCTTACTTGGAGAAGTCGGCAGTTCTGAAATAAGGCTGCCAGTCTGATGACCTCTTTTGCATATGCCGACATCCTCTCGTCTCTGGCTGCAAATTCCCTTGTTGACTGGTTAACAATAAGCTGAGAATCACAAAAAACTATTACCTCATCTGCTTCTACTGCTGCTGCCAGTTTTAGTCCTACAATTAATGCCTCGTATTCTGCTTCATTGTTTGAGGCCTTGAACCCCAAACGGATGGACTGTTCTATTATTTCTCCGTCTGGAGATATGAGCAGTACTCCTGCCCCCGCCCCTTGCCGGTTTGAACTTCCATCGACAAACAGTCTGAAGGAGTCTCCGATGTAAATGCTGCAGGGTCTGAGCTTTTCCTCCCTTTGTTCTTTTGTCTTTGGATGGGTTTTTCCTTGCTTGCTTGGACATCGTTCATCATGGCTCAACGGAGCCCGATGTTCGATTGATTCTGGCGTGAACTCCGCTACGAAATCGGCCAAAACTTGGCCCTTAATTGCTGTTCTCGGCCTGAACTCCAGGTCATACTGGCCCAGGGCTACTGCCCATCTTGCAATTCTTCCTGTTAAGTCTCCTTGTTGTAATAGGGACTTCAATGGGTGTTCTGTTAGTACCACAATCTTGTGTGCCTGAAAGTAATGGTTCAACTTTCTTGAGGCCATCACCAAGGCTAGCATTAATTTCTCTAGTGGTAGATACCTTGTTTCTGCGTCGGCTAAGGTTTTACTTACATAGTAAACAGCCTTTTGCTCCCCTTTTTCTTCTCAGATTAACACCGCACTTACTGCGTGTTCTGAAACAGCTAAGTACAAGAACAGCTCTTCCCTAGGTTCAGGTGTTGAGAGGACTGGAGCTGTAGTCAGATACTTTTTGAGGTCGGCCAACGCAGCCTCACATTCCTCTGTCCAAAGGAAATCCGTGGCTTTCTTCACTAGGTTGAAGAAAGGTTTACATTTGTCTGAGCTTCGGCTTATGAATCTGTTTAGGGATGCGGCCCTTCCGGTAAGTTTCTGTACCTGTTTTGCCGATATCGGGCTCTGTAAATCTAGGATGGCCTTGATCTGATCTGAGCTGGCCTCAATGCCCCTTCTTGTCACCAGGTACCCCAAGAATTTACCAGATCCAACTCCAAACGCGCACTTTGATACGTTGAGTCGGAGCCGATATGTTTTGAGTATCTCAAATACCTCTTTTAGTTCGGCAAGATTGCCCTTAGGATCCTTGGTCTTCACGACCATATCATCGATGTAGACTTCTACTGTTTGGCCGATCAAGTGCTTGAACATTTTGGTTACCAGCCTTTGGTAGGTTGCTCCTGTGTTTTTCAGCCCAAAAGGCATCACCTTGTAACAGTACAGGCCTTTTGGGGTGATGAACGCTGTCTTCTCTTCGTCTGGGGGGTACATGGCTATCTGGTGGTACCCCCTATAAGCATCCAGGAAGCTCATCCTTCCATGTCCAGATGTGGCATCCACCAACTGGTCAATTTTGGGCAGAGGGAAGCTGTCTTTGGGACAGGCTTTGTTCAGGCTTGTAAAATCTACGTATACCCTCCATTTGCCGTTTTTCTTCTTTACTACCACAGTGTTTGATAGCCATGTCGGATAATTGACTTCTCTGATGGCCCTGGCCTCTAGAAGTCTGTCTACTTCCTCCTCCACTGCTTCGACGTGCATCAACGTCGATCTTCTGGCTCGTTGTATTACAGGTTTGGCCGACCTGTCAACGTTCAGTCTGTGGCATGTGACCTCGAGGTCAATGCCAGGCATTTCATAAGGTGTCCAGGCGAACACCTCTATGTTTGTTCTCAAAAAGGCTTCCAGCTCCTTTTCTTCGTCTTCGGCTAAGCCTGAGCCGAGAAGAAAGAAGCGCTCTTTATCGCCCTCCTGGACGAGGATTTTCTTTAGTGTTTCCTCACTCTTCTCGGTTGGCTCCTTGCCGGCATCATCTAGGACCTCTATGTCCTCATCTTCAATCTCTGCCTTCCCTGGTTCTTGTATGTTGCAGGTTGTTTTCATTGCTGCCATGGAGCAATTTTTTGCCTGCAGCTGGTCTCCTCTGACTTCTTCAATTCCATGTTCTGTTGGGAACCGCAATAGTTGATGCAATGTTGAGGGAACTGCCCCCATTGCATGCAACCATGGCCTTTCCAAGATGATGTTGTATGGTGAAGGTGTGTCGATCACGATGAACTCTGTCCTGATCTTCTTAGTGCCAGCTTGTACTTCCAGGTTTGTAGCTCCCAGTGGCCATGTCGGCGTTCCATTGAAGCCGACCATCGGGCCGTTCGATTGCTCCATGTCATCTGGGTGAAGGCCCAGCTCCTTGTAACATCTAACATACATGATGTCACAAGAGCTTCCTTGATCTATCAGGATGCGTTTCACTTGGCACTCCCCGACCTGGAGGGATATTACCAAAGCATCATTATGTGGGTGCTGGACCATTTCTAGGTCGGCTTCGGTGAAGGTTATCATCGGGCCTGGGTACTCTTCAGGCCGAGGTCTTTTCTGTCTGACCTGGTTCACGTGCTGCAGGTGTTTTACTCTTTGGGTTTCCCCCCGTATGTCGTTTTCGTTCACCTTGGAGTGAATTACGTTGACCACCCTAGGTCCCCCTCCCTGTGGTTGCTGTGCTGGGGGAGGCGGGGTTATTGGTGCTTGAGGCAACCTTGCCTGCTCCTCTCTGGTCCTTGCTTTGTCGATAAGATCCCTCAGATGACCTTGTCTTACTAAGTCCTCTAAGTATGCTTTTAGGGCTCTGCAGCCCTGAGTTGGGTGCCCTTCTTCATTGTGGTAAGCACAACGCCTACCAACGTTCCTGCCCATGTATTCCCCTGGGGCCTTTGTTGGTGCTCTGAAATAGGGTTGATTTCAGATTTGATCCAGGACTTTGTGGACCGGGATTCGGAACACGGTCGTCACTACCTGTTTGCCCCTCAATTCTGTCTCTGCTTTGCTAAATCTGTTGTTACTTCGGCCTCGCTTCGGCGAGCCGTTCCCTTTTTCCTGTTTTACCTCCTTATTCCCCGATGTATCCTCCTCGGCTCTGGCGTACTTCTCGATTCTTGCCATGAGCTCCTCTATGCTCTTCGGTAATGTCTTCGCCAAAGATTTCCGCAGTGAACAATCATCTTTCAGGCCGTTCTTGAAGGACACGACCGCCACTTCTTGGTTGCATTCAGGTATTCGATTGAACACCTCATAGTATCTTTTTGCATAGGCCCTAAGGCCTTCATCCTTGCTGATCTTTAGAGCCATTAATGCGTCCACCCTCAATGGCTGCAGCTTGTTTGTCACGAACCTAGCCACAAACATCTCGGCCAGGCCTTCCCAAGTCTTCACGCTTCCCTTTGGCAGTTTGTGGAACCAATCTGATGCAATCTCCCCAAAGGACGAGGGGAACACTTTGCAGAGCAACGGCTCGTTTCCACTGTATAATGCCATTGAGTTCAAGAATAATCCAACGTAGAAGTTAGGGTCTGACTTACCATCGTAGATTTGAAACCTCGGCATACTAAATCTCTTTGGTGCCTCAAATTTGTCCAGTTCTATCGAGAACGGTGTTCTCGGCTTGTCGGGCGAGGTAACCTCGGCTTCCGCATTCTGTTCCTTCCTCTTGAGGTAGTTTCTCAAGTCTTCTTTACTCCTCCCCAGAGCTCGGCTATCTTTCGACTTCAGTCTTTTTGGGGCACTACTTTCGGCCTCGTGGTGGGCCCGTTTTGATCTTTCTCCATGGGTTGTGTCAAAGCAGAGTGCCTGTCCTTGGACATGCCGATGTTCTATGGGCTGTGGGTCCTTCGTGTGATATGTCCTTTGGGACTTCTCTTTTCTCGGCTCTTCCCGTCCGAGCTCCCTGGAGGTCTGGTGGGAGTGTCTTCCACTCCTGGTGTGCCAAGGTGCTAAAGGGATCTGTCCCCCCTTCTGGGTGTTGGCTGCTGGGACTGGTGTGTCATGCAGTGGGAAGGGTGGCTGCATGACATTGTTTTGCATCATGAAGTTGACGACCGACTGTAGGTCTGCCAACTTGTCTGCCAGTTCTTTCACTTCCTCATCCCTCCGTAGGCACCTATCCCTCCATACCTGGAGGTTATCTTCGTTGTAGTATCTGTCCTGGTCTGGCTTCTTTGAAGTGCCGCCCTCCTGGCCGACGCTTTTTCCTCCGAGCCCCTGGTCGCGGGCTTCTTTGTTGTGGTTGTCTCCTTCAATGTCAAGGTCGATAGGCCTGCCACTCCCAGCGGGAGCGTCGTCCCCAACCTTTTCTTTCTGTGTGTTACTAGCCATCTATTCGTCTTTCGTTCCCACAGACGGCGCCAAATTGTGTGAGTGATTTTCTTATCACACTGCCCTCCTTAGTAATTCAGCTGTAGACCACAGGCAGAATAGACGGCACCCTGCTGTCCTGCACAGAAAGAAAAGGCTCCGGCGGTGGTTCTTCCACCCGGGGGCACTCCAACGATCAAGTCAGTATATCTCTCAAAGATAATCAAGTATTCAACTCACAAGCTTGAGTATATAAAAAATACCTTAGACCCATGGGGGTGCCTCTCTTTTATAGCCAATACAATCCTAGTCCCTAATAGGAGCCTGGCCCTAATGAACTTAGGATTACTGCTAATCTGGGACTCCCAGTGGGTTTAGGATAAACTCTCTAAGAGTCTTATCTTTTCCCAAACTGAAGTCCTCCCAATCTAGGACTCTTGTTCATATCCAGGTGGAGTTCCCTCTTCATTCTAGGACTCTTGTCCCTTATCCGCTTATCTCGGATTCCGATATCTTCGGAGATAACCTCGGCAACTCCGAGATCACCTCGGCATAACTACCACGACACGTGGCACCTCGGCTGAAACGTCGGCGTCACCTTGCCACGTGTTGGTGATCAGAAAATATATCCCCACACTTATCATTCGGTTAAGCCGCTCTTTTGAGTTCTTAATATATTTTCATATCTAATTTTGTTAAATATTTTTTCTTCACTTTTTATGCATTATTGTAAATTGTAAAGTATTTTGTTATAGAATTCTTATTCTTCATCTTCTTTTTAAATGAAATACAAAACTTTTACCATCGAATTTTCTATTGTATAATATTATATGTACATTTTATATGGAGTATTATATTTTTTACAATATTTTCACTTCTTTTTAATAGAATATAGGCTCATTTTGTATATACTTTTTAAAAAATGTTTATTTAAATTAAATTATTACTTAATTTGTCCTTTTTCGGTAGGATTTACTATCCTTGATCTGATTCTACAATCAAATCCTGTAAACACCTCTAACGATCCAACATAAGATCACGATTTTAATCTTGCTTGTAGTCTGATTTAGAGAAAGGGAGAACAAATTACTTGCTATTCATATATACAAACAAAGTGCATTAAAAAAAAAAAGTACACAATTAACTAGATTGGAAAAGAAAACAGAAATCTAACTAGCCATGGTGTTTAGATTTGAATTTGGAGTGATTGTTGTGCTTTATACACAACGTCACTGTTGTACGGTCAATAGGGTCTATTATGAGTCTTATTTCAATATTCGAATTGTTTACTTTTTTAGGATATATCAAATCTATATTATATATTAAGTAAAAAGGGATTTTTAACCCCAACGCCTGTGGGAGCTCCAATCTCCTAATCCTAATTTTCTAATTTTTTGATTTTTAAAAAAAAAAAAAAAAACCTTAACATTTATTGACTTCTCCCAACCCAACCTCAGCATTTATTGACTTTTTCCAACCCACAATCCCTTTTAACTTCTCTCATAATTATTGCAACATCCTTTTTAATTTTTCCCATAAACTATGGTTACACACAAAAATAAAAAATAAAAAAGATAAGAATTTAGTTGTAGATCTTAAAAAGATATAACATCTAAATTTGAATTATAATTTAATAATATAATTATGTATTTTTTTTATGTATATCTATCAAAATTTTAAATCACTTAATGGGACAAATTAATCAATTTTCCAAAATTATTGATTTTTAATTTACAAAATAGATTAAAAAAAACTATTAACTGATTTATTTATTTAATAACAAAAATATTTCCTAATCTCTCTCACAAATTTTCAAAAAAAAAATATTAAAACTTGCATTCATTTTCTCTTTCCCAAAAAATTAGATAGGAGCTCCAATCTCCTAATGCTAATTTTCTAATTTTTTGATTTAAAAAAAAAAAAAAAACCTTAGCATTTATTGACTTCTCCCAACCCAACCTTAGCATTTATTGAATTTTCCCAACCCAAAATCCCTTTTGACTTCTCTCATAATTATTGCAACACCCTTTTTAATTTCTCCTATACACTTGGTTACACACAAAAATTAAAAAAAAAAAGATAAGAATTTAGTTATAGATCTCAAAAAGATATAACATCTAAATTTGAATTGTGATTTAATAATATAATTATGCATTTTTTTTATGTATATCTATCAAAATTTTAAATTACTTAATGGGACAAATTAATCAATTTTTCAAAATTATTAATTTTTAATTTACAAAATAGATTAAAAAAAACTATTGACTGATTTATTTATTTAATAACAAAAATATTTCATAATCTCTCCCTCCTAATCTCTCTCACAAATTTTCAAAAAAAAATAATAAAACTTGCATTCATTTTCTCTTCCCAAAAAAATCAGATAATATTTTCTATTAAAGTTGTAGATATCTACCTATATTTTATATATTATATTATAACATAACAAAAAAAACTAAAAAACTAAAAAAAATTCTTTAAAGTTTATCTAAATAAACTTTAAATCAATAAAACTCACATGTCTATCACATATCTAACTCACATTATAACTTACCTAAATAATAATAATTAAAAACAAATGGAAACCACAGATAAAAAAAAGGATAAACAAATTTAAAGAAAAAAGATACCCACAACACCATCTTAAATAAATTGAAAAAAAAAATACCCGAATAGAAACCACACAAAAATAAAAATAAAAATAAAAATAAAAAGATATATCTATCTATATCTATACTATATATTAAGCAAAATGAGGTTTTTAACCCCCAAGGCCTATGGAAGCTTCAATATCCCAATCTGAATTTTTAAAATTTTTTATTTAAAAAAAAAAACTCAGCATTTATTGATTTGGTCAAAATCCCCTGATTAGCATTTATTAACTTTTTTCAATCCACATATCTTTCCACATGCCTGCAATTATTGATTTGGTCAAAATGCCCTGATCAGTATTTAAAATCCCCTTATACAAATAATTATAGATACAATTCGTGTATAGCTACTGTAGCACCATTTTCAACTTTCCCCATACACTATAGTTAGTGATAAGAAAAAAATCATAAAAACATAATTTATATATTAAAAAAAATCTAAAACAAATATAAATATTTATAATTATCCCGTGCATAGCACGGGTGATAGGCTAGTAGAATATATCTGTAAAAGTCATATTGATCGGACATCGATAACTTTTTCATCTAATTGCATTTGTATTTTAAAAAATGAATTATTAATGTGATATTGTGTATAAAACTGAATACAAATGTAATTAGATGAAATGACTACCGATATCCGATTAATTTAATTTTTTTCAAATATATTCTACTCAATATACTCTAAAAATTAAACGATTCATATTATCAAAATAAGACCCAAAATAAGTCCAATTAACCACACAACAGTGACTGTTGTGCTTTATGCACAGCAGCTACCCATCTTCCTTAAAATTTGGCAACATTTATCCTTCTGTTAGCATTTAACAAAATTAATCCATTGGCTAGAGCTCTTAAACTGTACTAGGAGTTTAAGAGTTCGACTCTTTCCATCTGCATGAGGGCTGTATTACCCTTGTAATCATTTGGGGTATCTCTCTTCTTCTTCGACACTTTATTCGTAATTATCCATGCTATAATTGTTGGTTACTACGTCAATGTATTGAGATCCATTGTAAAAAAAAATTTTAAAGGATAATTACACTGATGGCCCTCAAAACATACATTACGTTACATTTTAAATCTAAATATTTTAATTGTTCTATTTCAAGTCTCAAAGTATACGATCCGTTACACCGTAATTCTTGATGTCAACACCATTCAAAATGAGTAAAAAAAAAAAGAAATATTTATAAAATTTTACATGAAATTACGACAAAATTTAAATGATCAATAATGAGGAGCCTAATAGGTTTGACTTGGTGACTCCAGTCCCGGTCAATGCTCAACTTTAGAAAGAAAAAAAAAATTATATTAATTTGATGTGTCTAAATAAAATAATAATAATAGTGAGTTATTTTACAATACACATTTTTTTTTTTTTTGGAGTATATATTATATGTAAGTTATGTCATCTATATCATAAATATTATAACTAATTCACTTTTGTACTCAAAATTAAAAATAATATAATGGATCATGATCAAATATCACTTATGACATGACTAAGCCTTTTTCGGTTATAAGCAAAATAATAATTACAAAAAGTTATAACACTATAACAAATTAAAGGTTTTAAAAATAAAAATTTAGAGTTAAAATCACTTTTTAGATACCTAATATATATACATATATATTGTCAAAAATAGCATTATTGCATTTTTAGACACAAAAAACATTTAGTGATAAATTATTATCTTTTTGGGACTAAAATTGTATATAAAAAAATAAATCTTTTTTGACCAAATTATTGTCTCTAAAAATGCATCTATCAGCGACAATATTAAAATTCTATTGCTAAAAGTTTTTTTTTTTAAGTTTTTGAATTGACCTTTTAGCGACTATCTTCGTGAAAAGACAATTGGTTCCTAATTTTTTTTTGCAACAAAATTTTTATATTTTGGGACAAAAATTTGGTTTTTAAAACTCCTATTTGTTGTAGTGTAACCAACTTAACAACATAACTAAGGGTCATAACTAAAGACTAATTGAGGCATAATCAAATATCTCTTCAGGCATAACTAAGATAAAAGGGGAGATATTGACCAATAAGTCTCATATTTTGAATTTGTGATCCATATAATCCCATATTTTTTCTTTTGATCCATTTAGTCATTTTAGATGTATAATGACTCGTTTGTCCGCTACAATGGAGTGTCGCATTTGGGAAAACTACACTAATAAGTTTTTAATTTTTTTTGGAGTATTACATCATACCCGCTACGTTGTCACATTTGAAAAAAGTACACTAAGGAATTTTTAATTTTTTTGGAGTATCACATGTAGTTTTTTTTTAGAATATTACATCATACCCGCCACATTGGAATGTCACATGTTACATTTGAAAAAGTATACTAAAGAGTTTTTAGTTTTTTTGAAGTATCACACACCCGCCACATCGTCATATTTGAAAAAAAATACACTGAGGAGTTTTTAATTGTCACATCATACATGTCACATCGTCACATTTAGAAAAAATAAACTAAAGAGTTTTTAGTTTTTTTTTTTTGGAGTGTCACATCATACTCGTCATATCGTCACATTTGAAAAAAAATATACTAAGAAATTTTTAGTTATCACATCATACCTGCCATCATCGTCACATTTAGGAAAAGTACACTAAATTTTTTTTTATTTTTTTGAAGTGTCACATCATACCCACCACGTTAGAGTGTCAAATGTTATAATTGGTAAATCTACATTAAAAAGTTTTAGTTTTTTAAGAGTGTCATATGTCACATTTAGAAAAAGTACACTAAGTAGTTTTTAATTTTTTTTAGAGTATCACATCATACCCGCCATTTTGGAGTGTCACATCATACATGTCACATTAATAAAAGGGTATAGTCGTCTACCAAAACACTATCAAAATCGAAAATAGGACTACGCAAAACGAAACTCTCCACTAATAGAACTCAACAGATCAAAAGAAAAAATTTGAGACTAATTGGAGTACTTGTTTGTGAGAGCATCTCCAATGGAGACTCCAAAGGAGCTGCCAAAACTATAATTTGGCAAGTGTGAAAAAAAGGGATCTCCAATGGTCTGTTATTCCTCTTGCCAAATATAACAGATGCCATTTTTGTTATCAAATTTGACAAGAGGTTTGACATTTGCGAAACATGCCACATCATCAAAGATTAATAGATTTTTTACTCTAAATCAATTGATCCTCTCCCTGTAAAACCTCCCAAAATGTTAAAAAAAAAAGATTTTTTAATCTACAAAGCTTACCATTAAAAAACAAAAAATACAGATTTCGTTTATTTATTTATGTTCCTTCAATTTATTTTTATTTTTTCTGAAAATAAATATAACCAATTTTTGCATTTCGCAAATATATCGGCGATTTCAGAATGATCATTCAAGAACTAGTTTCACAAATTTCACAAACTTTAGGAAAGAACAAATCACAAATTTCATAATGAATTTAGAACAAATCAACTCAAATTTCAGTCAAAAACAAATCAACCCATATTTCACAAATTTATATAAATTTTCGAAATGAATTTAGAAGATAAATACCTCGAAGCCAACATCATCTCGACCGCATTCAGACGCTGATAATCATGTTAGGCATTAGAAAACCACACAAAATCGGAATAATGACTATGGGAGCACCAAAATAAAGGATATTGCAGGCCACAAAGGAGATGGTGAGGTCAATCAACACCATGAATCAAATCAATCACTTTACCAGGAAAACATGGAGGAAATCCAAAACAGTTAGGTTTGGTTCAGAATGACGTGGCGAAGAAGAGAGGGATGATGGAGAGAGAGAGAGAGAGAGAGAGAGAGAGAGACAGAGAGAGCTGGGTTTGATGAAAATGAAGATGAGAAAGAGAAAAAAGAAAAGTTGCCTTGAGAAAGCTGCTGAAAATTCCAAAGGATAGATCTCAGCATTTGAATTGTGAAAACATCAGCTGTTTTTATAGTTGCCTTGGAATGAGTCCGAGTCTCCTCTTTGAAACTCCTCCTTACAATCCTCCTTGCAACGGTTGAGATCAGTCGTTGTAACATCCAATGACCATAAAAAAAATAATAATAAAATAAAGAAATTGAAATCGGCCGTTGGATGTTGCAACGGCTGATCTCAGCCGTTGCAAGGAGGATTGCAAAGAGGAGTTGCAAGGAGGGGATCCCAACTCGTCTTGGAATAATGGATGAGCACAAGGCGCGACAATAATTGTGAAAACGTGTTTGCAAATCAATTAACGCGTCAATTAATATAATTGTGAAAACGCGCTTTGAATTGTGAAAACTCTCTATTAAAAAGAAATGCAAAGCACATTTTCACAATTCAAATCAAGCCGTGTCAATTCAAAGAAATGAAAATGCGTTTGAATTGAAAACGTGTTTTTTTTTTAGTATCACCTAGATACAGAAAATACATTAATCTCTCTCTCTAGTTGAGAGCTTCTCTCTCTAAACTTTTCTCCTCTTAGGGTTCAAGCGTGCAGCGGCCGTCAGGGTGGGGGAGGGGCTTCCGGCGGCCTCCAACCTCCCCTCCCCTCTTCCTACCCCTTTTTTCTTTCTTTCTTCCCTTTCCTTGGTTTGTCCAATAACTTGGAAGCTTGGGTTTTCCATACTCTCCTTCCTTTGTGTGGTGTTTGTTTCCCTTAGCCCCAACTTCGGCCGTGGCTCTGTCGGACCCGCCCTCTCTTCTTCGTCTCACCTCCTTTCGGCGTTGTCCAGTGTTGATGCCTTTCATCGTCATATCTACTGCCTTCTCCAGGCCTGCCGGACGCCGCCTCCCTTCCCCTGCTCTGCCACCTCCTTCTCCGCCGGATTCGCATTCGCCATTGCTGATGTTTTGGTTTGTGGGTTATTCTGCATTTTGTTTTTTTTATTTTCTTTGGTTTGCCTTGTTGTTAGTCGATGTTCTCTGGTTTGTTTATGGGTTTGTTTTCTTTTGGTTTTTTTATGGGTTGTAGTTTGTTCTTGTTGTTTTGTGTGTGTGCGTGAGAGTCCATCGGTGGTGATGTTTAACTTACCCTCTCTGTGGTTGGGGTCTATAATTTATTCTAGACATGCTCTATTGCAGAACATTTATGGTCGGGTCTGCTTCGCAGTACGAGTACAAGCACGAGATGTGCGTCTGAATATTTTTTATAGGTTCTTTCCTTTATTTTTCTTGCTATATCTTTACTTTGTATGGTGTAAGTTTTGAGGTGGATGGACTCTTGTAAGTGCCGTATGGCTTTCCTTAATGGATTCTTCTTCTGATAAATAAAAAAAAAACAATGGAGAGTTTTCACAATTCAAAGCGCGTTTTCACAATTATATTAATTGACGCGTTTTCACAATTAATTTTTTATTTTATTTTATAGTGGTATGTGAATGGTGGGATGATTATATTTATATATATATATATATTTTAATTTTTTTAATTTTTTATATTTGTCTAGTGGATTAGAATATAAATATATAATTTTTTTTTAAAATGTCATAAAAGACAAAAAATAAATAATAAAAAAATCACTAAAAAACCTATAGCCAAACAACATTTACAAAATTAGAAGAAAAGTTGGTTGAGATTTGCCAAAATAATATATGACCATTGGAACAACATTGCTATAATTTGACAATTTACTACTATTCATGGCCAAATTATAGCAATGCTATTATAGCATTTGCCATTGGAGATGCTCTAAGATAAAATTTATTGATAAATATCCCAAAATAAAACAAGTGGTTATAATCAAATTATAATTAACATTATAATAAAGTCATAACTAATAACAAAATAGAAAATAACTAAAAACTATAAAAATCATAACTAGGCATGTATTATAGAATTTTCCCAACTAATACCCACTAACACTTGTGATTCTATATAATTTCTAAGAGATTACCCGGCATCGATGAACCCCAATCCAAGCACTTGCAGACTGGGCACGAATTGTGTTTGAAACTCCCAATGAAAAAATGGTTTCCTGTTTGTCCCTTGATTTCTCACCCAATTCTCTCTTTTGAGATACTACTGTACTCCTAAACTTCGTCTCATTTTTCTTCACAATCATGTGTAAGGATTGATGAGTGTTTAAATGTTACACATTTAACCTGTTAATATATATTTTATTAGTTCAATTATTTGTTTTATTTTATAATTTTATGTAATTTTGTGTATTTATGCATATTTTAAATGTTTACACATAAATTGTTATAAATAATATATTTTAATATTATATTATAAAATAAAAATAATAATAATAATAATGTTTCGGTGATTCACCCTACCGTTATCATCATATACATCCAACATCATCATTATATACATGATAAAAAGAAAAGAAAACGTTATCATCAAATCCATCCAACATCATCATTATATACATAATGATAAAAAGAAAAGAAAAAGGAAAAAGAAATTTGGTCGGTCAACTTTCATCTAATTATTGTTTATTTTATTATTTGCTTTTGTTTTGTAGGTTTATAAACTGACGAGCTCAGGTGAGGCATGGACACACGGAGGTGGGAAGAAAAATTAGTGAGAGAGTGTAGAGTGTTTCTTTTATAAAGTGATAGTTCCACAATTATGTCGAACTAATTTTCTAATATTAGGGTTAAGATGAAACTCTAATCAAGTGATTGTGATAGTTTGTATTTAGTTTTGTAGAATTTTAATTGATTTGGATACTGTTATATAACTTAGATTTTTATGTAAATATTTTTTTATCAAATTATGAATACATGTTGTACAAATGATTTTCATGCTTGTATAATAAATTGTTAGACGAGTCATACCTAGTAAGACGAGTTATGCATCAACTTTAGTTTAGTAGTGACGATCAGTGCTAAGCAAAGATGATTCGTGATTTTTTGATTTTAAAACACAAATCTTTTTAAGTGATATGTCCCAGCCAAGACACGTCGTAATACCCATTTCAATGATTTTCTACAATCTTGTTGGAAATTGGGTCGGGTTTAGAACTCAAACCCAATTGGGTCGCCTGTGGTGGCATGACCTGATTATGAGAGATCTAAATAAAATAATAAATTATATTTTAAGATATGAGATAATGTTGAAATGGATAATTGTCAATATATTAGTTGATAATTATTAAATAGATATTATTGATATGGGATAGATATTATCTGCGATAATACGTCTATCCTATGGGTTTCTTAACTCTCCTATATAAACAGACCTTAGGTTTTGTATTCCATACAACAAAAATGATATGTTCTCTCTTTCCATAAACCATTCCGCCTTTGTATTGTGAATAGTGTAGGTAGTTCTCTAGTAGTTCTACTCTCCTAGTGAGAATTATTTAAAGACATCAATAAAGGCATGTGATTTACCTACATGATACATGGATTCGGTTTGAACATGAAAGGTATGCCCGAATCCGTTTATTTTCGCTAATTATTATTTTTTATTTTTTGTACAGTGGTATCAAAGCTATTGTTGGATATTTTTGTGTTATTTGTGTATGAATACATGTATAGATATGATTTGTGCATAAAATTGATGTTTTTTGAACCATCTCTGATCGTCCTGAATTTCATATATATTGTAGTCTATATTATTTAGACCATATCTACAAAGTTTTACAAAATTTGGACAGTCGGATTTTGAGAAAAATGGATTTTTATATCTAATTTTTGTAACTTTGACTGCATGCTGGTTTTACATGCTTTGTTTTCATGTTGTGAAAATTATATATTTGAAATCTTTATTTTGAGACCTTTGAAACGGTATATTATGGGCCTGATTCTGACTTACAGTTGATGAGAAAACTCAAATCCTAATTTTAGGTGAGAGTTGAAACAAACGAAAAAAAAAAAAAAAACGAATTTGCTGATGTCGTTTGTGCGGTTTGACTTGACATTGACTGATGCGTTGACATCATCCGCTTAAGTAAGCGGTGACATAGGAGCTGAAAAGTTTAAGGCTTTGTTTGTTTGTTTTATACTTAAAAATTATGTTAATTGCTTCTATATTATTCGATATAATTCTGATTAAAGCATGGCTTATACCGTTGGACTCATAATTAATTTTTCTACAATTTGTTAAAGGTTCAAAATTTTATGATATGAATAATTCAATATTTTTATGTTAAAATGCTCTTGGGGGAACATGACTTGGATTCTGGACTTAAAAGTTTTAGAGTAGACTACTATTATGTAATCTTATTTACTGGTATAATTTTTGTATTTTTCAAGATTCTGTAATATTTATTTCTGATTTTCTGTGTAATTATTAATTACTTGTAATTCTAGAAAATTTCAAAAAATTGCAAAAATTATAGAAATATGTTATGGCATTATGTAAATATTGTATATAGCATGTTAAGTTCTTTTAAATGAATAAAACTTGTAGTATGTTGTTGTTTGAAATAGCATGATTTATTAATATTGGTGAATTTTAATTCCATTATTAAATATTCTAACATGTTTTTATGAATTCACATTGAGATGCTATTGCATGGAATTAATATTTTATCATGCTTTAGACATACCATAGTTAGTAGAAGGTTGTTCGGTTGAGAAAAATCTTTGTAAATTTACTCCCGAAAACTAATATTTTGCGCATGAATTAAATTAAATTTTGGATAATTGTCACTTGTGGCGCAAAAGATGATTATGAGCATAGCGAATATTCAATCTTGCGACTTGTGTAATTTTGTTACTATTTAATTTAGATTTTTGCGGCAAAATTATATTATGATATGCTAATCAAATTAATCTCAATGCGCATTTTTTTCCCCTCTAAATTGATTTAGCTTATGGAAGTTAATTTGGTTGACCAAGACTTAGTAAAAATGTTCAAATGTGAACAATGTAATCCTATTCTTTAGATGAGCAGAAAGTCTTGGAAACTTTAGGTCAGATATTAATTGAGCCAAAGTAAGGAAACATGACTCAACGTCGTCGTGGTTTTGTTGCCTTGTTTGGCGCAACAAAAATTGATGTGTGCGCTATGATTAGCAGCATGCTAAGCAGTTTTGTTTGGTGAGTTTGGAGTTGTGGGATTTGTAACCCCCTCAATAGATCTAGATGTGATCCTGACTATTGAGCTGAGCATATTGACTTTGTAATTTGACTTTTAATAATGTTGCATCATTGGATGAAGCAATATCCAAGAGTTACATCATCAAAGATATGCGAGCTTAAATGAGTTAGTTAATAAGTGTAAGACGAGTAGCCAGTATGAGCAGTGTTTTGCTCTCTACCCAGCTAATGGGAGTGGATGGAGCAAAATTTCACACACTATAATAGTGTGCGTTGAAGTATCACTTACAGTTAAGAGTCAGTGCTTAGAAGCTGCAAAATCTATTAACACTAAATGAGAAGATTAGCGCCTAGTGGCTGCAAAATCTATTAGCACTACCAACTTGTCTAAGTCTAGACACTTATTCTCTTCACACTTGAGTTTGAGACATGATGAGGTGCTTCCTTGTTTGATTCTTTAGTTAAGGTAACGCTTTTGAATGACCTTTACCACTAAGCGCAAAAGTTGCAGCATAGTAATAAAAAGGTCAAGGCCGACAAGGTTGTTATGACTCTAAGAATTTGACGCATTGCTCATGAGAGTATTGTGTTGAATTTGACTCTTTAGCCAAATTCACGCTTAAGTTGCTTTAGGAACTATTATATATTGATAGCTTATTCTCTCCTTCCTGTAGATAGTAGAATTAATTGCAATTAAGTTGATTTAGGAGCTGTCATAGATTGATAGCTTATTCTCTCTTTCCACTAGATAGTACAATTAATTGCAACTAACTATGAAACGAGAAACAGAGATGGCAAGAGGAGTATCGTCATGTTTTAACTAGATGCAGTAAAGTGTATGGAGAATAAAATTGACTTTAAGGTGCAGGGGATTAGCACTTACTAATTAAATTTGTGACTTAGGCGCACTTGATATCTCCATGACATCCTTTTATGATCTAGTGAACATGAACTAGTCATGAGTCATTACCTAGTTGAGCCTAAACCTTTACACTTGTCTTTGAGAACTCATACATTAGAATGATTGGAATTAGTTTATGAGATTGGTCATGAACCGGTAACTTATTATACTTAATCACATTAATGAGAAGATGACGTGGATGGTTTGAATAGGCCCTCTCGGGCCACTCGCTTGTAACATCCTGCTCTCATGTGAATGTGTAACTTTGTTCACAATGGTTGCGCACAAGTACGTAGGAAAGTCGTAAAAGGGCATCTGTATTGGCGCATTTAGTCCACTATGATATTTGTGACTGGATATGTGTAAGGGTATGATAGCTAGCCTAAATCTCGATACATTTATAGATTACGATATGCATCTTAGTCAATACTATTTGATCTCTCATAAGTGAAAAGTTTTGAGATGATTTTTGACATTGCACATATGACGTCGAGATCAATTAGATAAGAGCTTTCGTGCTTTTAGTTTTGACTAAGGTGGTAAGTATCTATTTAAGTTATTTTTTAAAAAGCTCTGTGAAGAGAAATGGATGCTGTCACGACCCAAACATGCCCCTATAGGTTTAGCGTCGTAACCGGCCAGTAATCCTAAGATTACCTATGGCCTCTGAAACAAAATCACAAAAAAAGGGCTAACGGAAGCAAATATACATATATACAAATAGTGAGTTAAAGCACAGTGAATAACATTAATGTAAAGGGGTTAGTGAACGAATTTCGAACATATCATATTCATAAAACAGATCATAATAGAAGCAATTCTCACATCAGAACATAATAATGGTACATCCCATAGAATACATCATATAGCGATCCCGGTTTTGACCCGACCTTTGTTACATTCCGAACTCGGGTTTCATGGTTTAATATTGTATCTATGTCTTGTTTTCCTCTTTAAACTCTTTGAATTTGAGTTTTGGAACATGTTGGGCGTGTTTGGAACAGGTTGGTTGTTAGTTGGTCTAGATTGTTGTTGCCTAGATTTTGGCTTCTTCGCTCGAGCGAGGCTTCTTGCGCTCGAGCGAGCCTTGTGAAATTTTCTTCTTCGCTTGAGCGAGGTTTCTTACACTCGAGCGAGTTTTGAGAGTTCTCAGGTTTCTTTCCCAAATGCAGAATTTCTGGGAAGGTGAAGTTCTTCACTCGAGCAAGACTTCTTGTGCTCAAGCGAGGGTGTGCGTCTGTGAAATACCTGAAGGTATGTATTCTACGCTCGAGCGACACTTCTTGCGCTCGAGCGAGGTCACTTTTTGTGTCTGGTCGCTTAAATGACAACTCCTTCGCTCGAGCGAGGGTCGCATATATCAGTTTGCAGTAGAGCAATTTTATATCATTTATATCACTTTTTGATTTCCTTTCTAAAAACCCTAATCCGGCACCCTCTCTCTCTAAAACTCTCTCTCTCTACAAATACTCCAAGATCTAAACATCTCTACCTTACTTCCTTTGAGAAAAAGGTGGACGACCTTGTGGGCTTCCATTTGATCTGAGTAAAAGACGAATTTGTGCATTTTTGAAGTTCTACCTCTTCTTCCTTGGGCTTCTACTCTTGAGGTAGGGATATTCTATAGCATGATATGGCTTTTAACCTAGATATTTGTTGTTATGTATAAATGAAGAGGTTTGGGAGTGATTTGAGATAAACTAGGGTTGGTCTCAAATTAAAAAGAGGGGTTTTCCATGTTGGGTTACAAAATGAGCATAAGGCTTTGTATATGAAACTCTCTAGTGTTGAAATGGTGAAATTTAGCCTTTGAGTTGATATGTAAAAAAAGGGAAAAATTTGCCCCAATTTTGTGTTAAATAATTATTTTGTATAAATAATGAAATTGATATGGGAAATATGAAATTGGGAGGATGTGTGAATAAATGGTATAGTTGGATTTGATAAATCACTCACCTATGAAAATTTGATAAATTATCTGTTTGATAAATTGTACATATGTTTAGAAATATCTGTTTTAGGCTATTGGTGAATGATAGTTATGATTGTTGTAGAAACTGTATGAGGACTAGGTGAATTGAAACTGATCATTTGAATTATGTCATTGAATATAACGGTTTGATTAAACCATTGAATATGTGATTTGGACAGTCATTGTATATGACAACGCTTTTAAATACATTGCATATGTATCATTGTTTGGGAGGAGATAGAGGATGGACTCCATTTAAAATTAAGTTGGCCGGAGTGTCCAGGGTGAAAGACTCAAAATCTTACATATATGTATGGGTGCCAATTCCCTTGGACGAGAATCCGTAAAATGACAAGAAAATTAAAGTGTTTGAATAATGATTGTTATTGAATTGTGAATGAATGAGTTGTAGTCTCATTTGGAATTGTTTAGATGATAAGGTACTACACTTATGCATTGAATTGAAATGAATGAATGAAAATGGATTAAGATGTGGTTATCAATATTGAATGGTAATGGGGAGAATGTAAGTTGGCCTTGAGTATTGGACTTTTGACATTTATATCTTAGTTAAATCTCATATATTGTGTTAGTTTATCTCTACTGGGTTTTGGCTCACCTTACTTGGGAAACTATTTTCAGATACAGGTGACATGCCTCCTCCAAGAACGTAACTTGTGAGGACTTAGGAGTTGGAGGCTCTGTTTTTGTTATATTTATGTTTAAATATTTATTCTAGCCGAGGGCTTTATATGTATAGAGCTTAGGACTCTTTCTTTTGTTGTAACCAAGTGATATCTTGGAAAGATGTAAGCCCATAGGGCATTCAATCAACTAGTGTTACATACAGTAGTTTCAGAATGAACGTTTATGAAAGTGTAATGCATGTAACATCTCTTGTAATATAAACTCTAATAAATGAAAGTATAACATTTTCTATTATGTTCATAAATCTCATGGAATGGATTATTCACTTTATTTGAGGGCATTACACATCACATCGCCATCCGACTAGAGTAATCGGTTCCGGATATCGATTAAACACGTATCACCACAATGAAGTGGCTAACGAAATCTCGTAATCACATATATGTCATGGACCCACATTAACAAGCCGTCCCCCACGACTTGGGACTATTTATGGATGCCATAATAGATTTCAAACATAGGACATTTGTTCACATAAACAAATTTCATTTCAAAAATCATAACTTATTAAATCACATTTGGAACATAATTCATATGAACATATCTTTACAATAACGTTACTCACAGTGGGATTCCGAAAACGGTCAATCAATCTTCGAACGTTGACCTACAAACACAAAAGTGCAAAACACAAACATATCTTATCATTACACAAGTACTTGGCCATTACGGCTTAACTTTCTTTACATTGGTTTCTTATTCAATCTATTCCTTATAATTTGTACACGTGAATCACATTCTCGGATCTCGGATTTGCCTCATATTTTCTAATTCAATTACTCATGTCATTTCTTAGCTTATTACTCTTTAATGACTCATAATTCATGCCTACATATGCTCAGAAAAGGATGAAAACAAAAATATGAATACCGAATGTCTTTCACAAATATGCTGAATTTGGCCTAGCCGCTCGAGTGCACCTTTGGTCGCCCAAGCGGACTACTCTGCCTGCAAAAGTACTGGATGGGTGAAAAATACGCTCGAGCCAACAACTCCCTCGCTTGAGTGGTCAAATAAAATACAAAGGGTTCGCTCGAGCCACCAAGTGGTCGCTTGAGCGGTCTGTAAGAGACTGCAAAACTATTTGATGCTCGAAATGTTCACTTGAGCAGCAAGTCCATCGCTCGAGTGACCTGCAAAAATTTTGGGTTTTCAAAATAGAGTTTTGAGCTCCAAACATACAATTTAAAGTTTAGGGTCATGCATGGCTTGGTCGAAAACACAAAATTACTTTAGAAATCATATATATATGACCCCGTAAAATCAATTTGCTTTAAAATCTCACGAATTAACCAAAATTGAACTCAAACACTTTTGCATGTAAAACCTTTCAAGCTCTTTTCACCAAAACTCAAGAATTTAGCAAATTTGAGCTCAAGCTTCATCCATGTAAGAAATTATTTTCCAAAACATGAATTTAAGAGGTAAAACATGATAAATCAAGCATGCGTATACAAATTGATCCACAATTCTAGCATGGATGATCAAAATCAAATTCAACATAGCAAAACTCCATCTATTCATGCATGCATGTGAAGTTATTTTCATTTTCTTCACCTTCTTGACAAACTTAATACAAAATACATGCAAATGTCATAACAACTCCATGAATATTTTCTAAATCCTAAGGTTTTCCTTTTCTTATTTTCCATCCTTAGCCAAATTTTTTAAAATTAAAGTCAACTTTCATAATCTCTATGGTTCGATATTTATTCTCAATCACTATATTTCGAAATAATAGTTATTACTCAGTTTTAATTAATATATTTTGGTATGAAAACGCCCTACCAAGGATGTTGGAGATAACACTCCTTTCTGTGATCAGCATTTTTCTTGGCCAAGTCCTTTCTTGCATATTCATTGGTGGCTATCATTACATACATGTCAAAAAATCTAAATAAATAAATACTCAAGGTAAGGGCAAAAATGTCATTTAACAAAAAACACAAACTCTGAATCTTCTAACATTTGATGAGCATTCAAGTAACAACCTAAAAGATAATTCTATTAGCAAAACCCAACTTTATTATCGTTTGTATTATTTCGACATCAATTGTCCAAAAATAATATTAACTTTCAAACAAAATTATTTGTTTGAATATCATATTGAATAAAAAATTTATTTGAACAATTGAATTTTATTTAAAATTGAAATTTGAACAATTAATTTTTATTTGAAAGTTAAGATTCAAACAACATAAATAATTTATACATGTAAAAAAATAATGATAGTTAGGAATAGAATTAGACTAAAGATTAAATTACCCAATTTTTATACAAATTTATAGACTATCTCACATAGGTGTATAACAGAGTTTGTAGAATTTTGTGTGAAAACAAAAATGATTCATTTACATAATTTTTTTCTTCCAATTTTTTTTTTTTTTTTTTTTGACCTGTGAGAAAATGAATATGACCTTTTATACCGGTCAAAAATATATTCAAAAAAAATGTAAAAATAAAAATTGTATAAATGTAACATTGTTGGGTAAAAAATTAGGCATTCATTGTTGGTAATAAACTCAATGGGTTAGGTTTTTTTAGGTGTTGTTGGGCTCGTGGAGGTCCATTACGGGTCCCGTTTCAATAATTCGAACCGTTCAATATGTAGAACTTGTTGAGTACTATATACCTGTAAAAAATCACGTTGATCGGATATCTATAGCTATCTCATCAGATCAATTTTCTATCAATCGTTTATTTTTTTCATCGTCTATTTTTTTTTATACAAAACTGATTTCATCGCATAGCTATCTATATCCGATCAATATGATTTTTTATAGACATATAGTACTCAACGAGTTCTATATCTTGAACGGTTCGGATTATCAAAACGGGACCTGTGGTAGGCCTCCACAAATCTAACAATACCATCCAGTTCGATCTGAGATAGAAGAGAAGCCAGATCTTTTTTTTAAGGAATAATGTTTAGTCCATACAAAATCCTCAGTCTAATCAAGCCTGAATTACGTGGCACCATCAAAAGTGTTATAAAAAAAAAAAAAAAAAAAAAAGGAGGGGGGGAAATTACCTACACCTCTATTGAGGTTTAACGAAATTATAGATTTCCTCTTGAGGTTTTAAAAATTACATCTCGTCCCATTGCAATTAATGCCGTTAACGGATGTCATAAATTGACTAAAATGCCCTTTTGATAAATAAGGACAAATTACCTACACCCCTTTGAGGTTTAGCTAAATTATCATTTTTAAATAAGTTATGAAATGTAAAATTAAAATGACAAAAACACTTATCACACTACAAAAAAATTAAGGTTTTAGAGACCAAAATTTAGGGCAAAATTATTTTTAGGGGATCAAATATTTTTGTTGCGAAAAGTGTCATTATTATATTTTTAGTAACAAAAATTGAACATTAATGATTAATTATTATCTTTTTGGTATCAAATTTTTTGTCTCAAACAAATTATTTTATCCCTAAAACTCTATTTATTATTGACATTTTCGAAATTGTATCACTAAAAGCCTTATTTTTTATTTTTCTGGGCGACCTTTTAGCGACTATCGTCACGACAATAGAAATTAGTCCCTAAATTTTTTTTGCAACAAAATTTTCACTTTTAAATATCAAAAAAATTAGTCTCTAAAACTCTTATATGTTGTGGTGTCAGATGGTGAAAATATCATAAAATTAACAAATAATTAAATAAGTTAAAAACACAAGAAATGGCTTGTCAAAAAATTTTTAAAATATGTTTGGTTTGATTTTTAGAAATTTGATTTTAAATTTATTTTAAAAAATTAAAAATTAATTTGGTTAAGAAATAAAAAATAATTTTTATTTTTATATAATTTTATGTTTTGAGTGGTTAGAAATAATTTTTACAAATTAAATATATTGTTTCATATTTATTTTTATTAAATTAGTTTTTCTTTTTTTTTAATTTTGAATTTTTTTTTCTAAACAACAAATCAAATATAGTTCCAAAAACTTAATTTTTTTTTTCCTATCTAAAGTAATTCTTTTGTAAATTTTGTTGATTTATCAAAGGAATTTTAGTAGGGACAATATCATTCATCAATTTATATTTTGGTGATATCAGTTAACAATTCTTAATGTTTAATTAACGATAGAGATTAAATTGTTACGCGAATATAAATTTCAAAAGACGAAATATAATTTCTGAAATCTTAAGAAGATTGTGTAATTTAGCTAAATTTCAAAAGAGATGTAAAAAAAAACATGCGTTTATTTGCTCTCTTTGTCTACCCCAACAGTCCTCTCTCTCTCTCTCTCTCTCTCTTTCAAACAAATGGTGTGGTCTCTCTCTCTCCTCTTGCAGATCTGAATCTATGAAGAAAAGAAAGAAGAGAAATGGTGATCGGAGAACCAACCTCCACACCTTCGCCGCCACTCCTTTGCCGACCATCGTGAATCACCCACCCCCTTTCACAAACATCACTGCCGCAAGTCCAACCCCTTTTTCCGCTGCTGCAGATCGCGGGTCACCGCGCCAAAGGGAGAAGCAAGAATGGTAGGGAAAGAGTGGGTTTAAAAGCACCATTTTCACTCTCTTTCTTTAAAACTCCAGTGATCAAAACCCACAAGACCTCCATTTTGGTACAAACTCCACATCTACAACCCATGATCCTGACTCGATCTCAAAACTAACCACCCTTAATTTTGTCTATCTTGAAAGGTAATTGAATGGGTGTAGAGAGATCAACCATTTGTTCTTAATTTAAGACTTCTCTCTTTTCCTGTACATATGCAATACATACAACCCTGGCCAAAACAATAGTTGATGATGATGAAATTAGCCAAGCCAAGAGTAAAGCTTTTTTTTCCTTATCTGAATTTTTGTTTCTTGATGCTTTTCTTGATAGGTTTGTGTTTTTGGGGTGAATTTTGTGAGGTGGGTTTATGAAATTTTGGGTATTTCAAGTGTTAAAATCAAATCTCTAAACCACCCACTTGGTCATTGAAATTGTTGAATGAGAGGTTCATGATTTCGAGACCAGACAAAAGAAGGAAATTAAATGCGATGTCGGGACTGGCTTGGCCGCCGTTGGGGTTGTGGGTTTGCACAACTTGTGGGGGAGCTTTCTTTTTCTTTTTTAATTGGACTCCCATGAAGAAATCTGAAGTTCTAGTGTTTTTGATCATGTAAGAATTTGCATAATTAATCTTAAGATTAGTTTTTTTTTTTTTTTTTTTTTGGCTAGATTCTTGTATTTGGAAGTGTTGTAAGAGAGAGAGAGAGAGAGAGAGAGAGTGAGTGATTTGGTGGTGGTCGATGGTAGGTGTCAATGAGAGAGAAAGGCATCGGTGAGCGAGAGACAGAGAGAGAGAGAGAGAGAGAGAGAGAGTGTTGTTTACCATTTGAGAGGAAAGATGAGCTGAGAGAGAAAACTTTGTTTACAAAGAGAGAAGAAAAGAGGCGTGGGTTAGATCTGATTTAAGATAACAATGATAGAGACTATTAAAAGGTGATGTTTTAAAGTAATTATTAATGATGTGGGATTTATTTATTTTTTAAAAAAAAATAAACACAATAGCATAGTAGTAATGGATGAGATTTAATGCCACATTATTAGTGGTGACACTAATTATTATCCCCACTCATTTTCTTTTTTTAAGGCAGATGGGACAAGTAGTGAAGTAAGACTTTTCGACTCATTCGAGCATTTTGGGTGGGCATAATTTCAGTGGATGTAGAATTTAAAAGGACTTATTTTAATGATGTAAATTGTTTATTTTGTAAGATTTTTTTATATATATCATTTATAAAATAAATAAAAAAATTATATCAATCTAATAAATGTAGTTTTTACATTTTATCATATTTATTTTTTTTTTTAAATTAGATACTCTATTTTTAAAAAAAAAATACTTCTTCATTTTTTAGACACAAATATTATAAAATAAAAATGTTACAATTATCCGATCAATTTAATTTTTTTAAGTAAAATATATAAAAAATGTTACAAAATAAACGATTTAGAACAACAAAAACAAAACTATGAATTTCACAAGTCTTTTAAATGTTCTTAAATTTATATTTTAATTTGAACATAATAACTCAAATTGAATTATCTAAGACCAAAACCTTCCATTAGGCCATCTCCAACTCATATTCAAATCTTTAATCAAATTTAAATTTGATTAAAATTTGGTGAAAATGATGATCCAACCGTTTCACTAAATTGGTATCAAATAAAAAGAGTTTTACTTTTTTCATCAAATTAAAATAACGTTTAACCTTTCATTAAATATCACAAATGACCTATCATGACCCAAACCCGCCTCTAGAGGTTTAGGCTGTGTGTAGACACTTCATTTTGACCAGCCCTAAGACTTGGACGCCTTCTGCTGATTACCCGATGATGACAATCAGAATGTGTTCCCCAGCAATCCTCCACAAGAAAAATGAAATTTGAGCTTTAATCCCAACCTTCACACATTTTGGCCAAACTATTTTAGACCTTAAAACCCTCTTTTCAAAATATTTTTTCAAATTTTTCTACAACGTTCCGAGACTCCCATTTCAATTAAAATATTGCACTTTTCAATAAACCGTAAGGACAAAGTAGAAATAAATGGAATGGAGGCGAACTCTTTAAAAAATATATATTTAAAAACATCTTCTTTATAGGTTTGGATTTAAAGGAAACAGGAAGGGATGGAAGAAAACTGGTTTAGGGAAAAGATGAACACCAGCCTTCACTAAATTAGACATATGTCTTTGTACACTCGGATTTTAAATGTGAGGCCACCACCATTGGAAAGAAGACTTCTAAGGCTTCAATTTAGACTCAAGAATAACATAAAACCAAGTCTAGATAAGGGAGATATGCCCATTTGAAAGTTGGGCTTAAGAGCAGATTTTGTTGACCTAGCCTGATGGAAATGAACTTCCTTCACTAAATTAGGAATATCTCTTTGTACACTTGGAATTTAGATATGAGGCCATCACCATTGGAAATTATACTTATGGGGCTTCAATTTAGACCCAAGAATCACCTAAAAACAAGTCCGGATAAGGGAGATATGCCCGTTTGAAGTTGGGCTTAATAGCAGATTTTGTTGACTCGGTCCAAAACAGCAGTAGCCTCGTTTTTCTTGGTTTTGGTTTGGTTGGGACACCCCATTTTACCTATTTTCTGATCCATTCAAGTGCACCCACTCATCCTCCATTATACCTAATCATCCCTCATTGTCAAAAAGAGGCTTTGTTTGCATCTATAAAAGAGTATCACATGCAACCACCTTGAAATTTTGCCTTCTTATCACATTCTTGTCTCCCACCTTGTCTCCCACCTTCTTTTTGACCTTTACTCTCCCTCATTGCCTATATAGAATGATCATACTGTAAGAGAAAGAGAGGACCACAAAATTGAAGAGAAAAAAGTGAGAAAATGGCGAAAAAAGAGAGAAAATTTGAGTTTTTGAGCAAAAATACTCTTATCATCCATATACACCCCATACCTTCCATAGAAACTGAAATACCATCTTTCCTACACCCAAAACTCCTCCAAAAATTCCTGAAATAACTAAATTTCAGTAGTGATTGATCAAAGGAAAGAGTGAGTGTTGTTGAAAGTGAGAAAAAAATAAGAGAGTTAGCCACTTTTTCACCATACATACCCAGAGTTCCATTCCAAGCTTTCTAATTGAGGATTGAGAACACACTTCTTAAACTTGAGAGTGATCAAGAGGAAGTTTGGAAGTCAAGAAGTTCAATCTTTCTTTGGAAGGTGAATTTCGAGTCTTTCATTATTATTATTTTTATATTTTCTATCTCATATTTATTTTCTTGCTTCTTATTTCATAGTATTTTGTTATAATCCAAGTGATTTGTTTATCTCATATTTATTTCCTTACTTAATATTTCATAGTGTGTTATTGTAATTCAAGTGGTTTGTTTAGCTCATAATTATTTATTTATTTATTTTCATTTGTTTGCTTTAATTTCATATTAGTTTTGTTGTAATCTTGTATGTTCTACCTCATATTTGCTTTCTTGTTTTAGGTTCATGTTAGTTTTGTTGTAATCTTGCATGTTCTACCTCATAGTGTTTTGTTATAATTCAAGTGGTTTGTTTACCTCATATTTATTTTCTTACTTTATATTTTATAGTGTGTTGTTGTAATCCAAGTGGTTTGTTTAACTCATAATTATTTATTTATTTTGCTTGCTTTAATTTCATATTAGTTTTGTTATAATTTTGCATGTTCTACCTCATATTTGCTTTCTTGTTTTAGGTTTATGTTAGTTTTGTTGTAATCTTGCCTGTTCTATCTTATATTTGTTTTCTTATTTTAGTTTCATAATAATTATGTTGTAATCTTGCATCTCCTAGCTTATATTTTTCTTATATTAGTCTCATATTAGTTTTTTTGTAATCTTGCATGTTCTATCTTATATTTATTTTCTTATTTTAGGTTCATGTTAGTTTTGTTGTAAGTTTACACTTTTTTTTCATTTTATATTTGTTTTCTTGTTTTTAATCTAACGGATAGTGGTTAGTTGAGCCACCAATATATTTCTTATTTGTTCATTTTCTTGGTTTTGCAATAGATAGGTTTTGTTAGGCCTAGTTGGCCGGCTGGCCTATTTGGCCGGCCGGTTAGCTTCTTTTGGACAAGACGGCGTTGTCTTCCAATGTTAACCAACTTCCGATGGTTTCCAAGGCACAAGAAACTTTTTTTTCTTCTTCTTTTGTTTATTTTATTTTGAGTGTATTGTGAGGTTTTTATTTTGTTGTAATATTCTCATTATCTCTCTCTAATTTGGTTTATAATTATTCTTTCAAGTGTTGTAATAATTCCCCACACCGCTTTTTTCTATCTCGTTCTTTTACTTGCTTTCTTTATCTATGAATATGCATCATATTTTGTCTTTTATTATATTAATGCTTTGCATCCATGTTTCATGCATCTTTATTCGGCCAATTTTGCATTTGTGGATTTAATTAATTCCTATGTGATTATGTGCGCTACCTCATATTCTTAAGATGATTCACATGTCATATCTTAGAAGCCGAATCTTTAGTTGCATCTCATGAGTGAATTACATTAGGATTTTGTATATAAGATCATGCATGTTTTACTAACTTTGTTTTGTAGTTGTTCGAGGGACGTCGGTAAATATGTAAGCTTTTATGCTTTAGCATCCCGTTTGTGCGTGTTTTTTTTATTATGTTTAGCATTTTACCATGAGACTATTTGCTTATGTGATATAACTCTATGAATGCCAGTGGATGGAGGTTATGTCGCTTAATTTGGAATGATATTGATTTTCATATTTGTAAACTCAATTTATTTGGGTTGTACATCTCCAAAACTCTTTCAAAACTACATGAAATCAAATTATTCCAAAATAAATGATATAGTCTATACTTATATGCTTCATATAGTAATTTTTAGGATTTATTAAATAATCAAAATATGAACATATAAAATAAATAAAATTCATATCATGGTTTAGTAAAGACCGATCTTTTGATCGAGTGAGTGGGGGTGCTCAATTAATAACCTTCCCCTCTCATACTTAAGGTTCTGAACCGAGACAACTTTGGTTATGACGAACAATGGCCTTGGCACGAGTCATGGGTTTCCTAATTTTCCAAAAATATTAGGTGGCAACTCTGAGATCTGATGACGCAATCCATTTCTGGCAAAAGGTTTTGTAATAAAATGAATTTTCTAAAAGTTGCCAAATTTGGACTCTTATCTATGTTTCACATTGCACTAATGAGACTAGATCAAAGAGACCGAGAGTCCGAACTGTTTAACGCCCATGGGTACCTCCCGGGCATGTTATACCATGACTGGCCAGTAATCCCAGATTACCTCTGGCCTTAAAGACAAAACTAATAATTAAAAATAATAACGAGGCACTGCGAAAGTAATATTAAAATACAATCACATCCATCAAACGATGCATATATAAAAGTCCATAAATAATTCAAAGTTCAACGTTCTCATAGATGTGAACATATAGTAACATCATAACATCTTAAACATTTATACAAAATGTCCATACATGACAAGTTCCAAAAACAAAAGAAGACTGAACAAAATAAGTTGATCCACAGGGTTGACACAACTTGGCTCCACACGACTCCAAGATCGCCCCATTACGAATGCACTCCAAAATGGCTTGACAGAAAGTGGACTCTGGAGGTTGTTATAAGCTTAACACTTTATTTGCTCACCTACATATATATATATATATATATAGGGGAAGGGAGTGAGCTAAAGCTCAGTGAATAATACCAATATAAAGAGGTTAAATGAATGATGTCTATCGTAATACAAAATCATTTCATATGAGTTCTAAAGCAAATCATAACGAAATACTTATCGTATCAAAGTTCACAAATTATACTCATATGTGATACATCCAATAGTGTAAAGTAAAGGGGCCCGAATGCATAACAAAGGGACCACAATATGTCTAACGAAGGGACCATATAGGTCAAGCAAAGGGACCACTTGGGTAAACATGAAAGATCTTTGTGCACATATAACAAAGGGCTATGGTATTGTTTCCCCTTATTGAAGAGGGCCATGGTATTGTTACCCCTATACGAGGGCTACACTAAGGATTCCACGAATACATTTCAAAAGGGACAATCATTCATTCTTATCAAAATAGCATTTCAAAATAATACTCTTGCCGTAAATCAAAATACACTTTAATAACATATCTTTACAAAGATGCTACTCACAATGGGCTAGTACTAATGGTAGACCTTGGTTGACCACCTACACAAATCACATAACATAGATACACATTGAAACACGCGTTCGTAACAAATAACGTATCTTAATTCAATTCTCTTACATATGTTTCTAGCTTATTCCATGACTAAAGATGTTTAAATGATGCAAAACAATGCCTAAAAGGACATAAGGATACAAATATTCACTTACGAGTATTAGTCAATATTTGGTGAAAACAGGGTCTTCGCTCGAGTACACACTTGGTCGCTCAAGCCAAATGTGCGCACAATGGTCGCTCGAGCCAAATGCTGAAAAAAGGTAAGTTTGCTCTAGTGCACACTTGGTCACTTGAGCCAACTACCAAAGGTCTGCAAAAATATTAGATGTCTGTGAAGTTCGCTCTAGCCAAGGATCCATCGCTCGAGATAACTGGGCGAATTCTGAGTTTTCCATAATTGAGTTTGATGTTCAAAAACACATCTTTTTTGTTCAAAGCTTGCATGGTTAGGCTCAAAAGCATAGGAACTCTTTATAAAACATGGATTCTTGAAAATTATGAAACCATGATCCCAAATTCTCTTTCAATTTTCCAAAACAAGGTTCAAAACTATATGTTCTTGCCATGCATGTGTTAAATTCAACTCTTCTCTTTGCAAAACATGTTCATATGAGATGAAATCATGAAGAACCTTAAGAAATAACATGTGTGAGTCTCATGTGTGTATGAATTTATAGAAAACTAAGTTCAAAGATGGAGAATTATGCATGCATGTACACAATTCACTCAAACTCACTAAACTCATGGTGATTCTAGCTCTTTTCTTTCAAATTCATGCAAATGGTACTACAACTTGGTGCATTCATCTTCTTACATGGATTATCTTCATAAATTATGGTTAAAGATCATACCTAGAGCTTGAATTGAAGTTGAATTAGCTTAAGTCCCTCAATCTTCCTTCAAATCTCTCTTGAATTCCTCTTCTCTCTCTCTACAAGTGTTGTCTCTCTCTCTCTCTAACTCAAATTTTCAGCTCAAGAAGTTGTTGAAAATGAATTCTAAAGCATGATTAACACACACACACACACACATATATATAGGTGGATTAGGCTTAACCAATTAAGTAGGATTAGGCTTAATCAATTGAGCTTAAGTCTAATCAATTTTACTTAATTTATTCTAATTATTTTGATCCGAATCAAATTTTAATTAAATTTACCATTTGGTTCTAAATATTCCAACTAACCTATTGAACTAATCAATTTCGGTGTCTGAATCCGTTTGGGCTTTTAATTTTGAATTCTAAGTCGACAATCAAACAAATATTTCACAAATAAACAGATAAGTTTCAATTAAGCACATAATCATGCAAATTATGCCCAATAAAATAACATAGAAAAATAATACGCATATTGGGGCCATCACACACTACAAAAAATTAAAGTTTTAGAAACTAAAATTTAGGGACAAAATTATTTTTTAGGGACCAAATATTTTTGTTGCGAAAAATGTCGTCATTATATTTTTAGCAACAAAAATTAGACATTAGTGATGAATTATTATCCTTTTAGGACCATATTTTTTGTCTAAAAAAATAAACCATTTTGAGACCAAATTATTTTTTCCCTAAAAGTCTATTTATTAGTGACATTTTTAAAATTTTGTCGCTAAAAGCCTTGCTTTTGACTTTCGGGACGACATTTTAACGACTATTCTCATGACGATAGAAATTGGTTCATAAATGTCTTTTACAACAAAATTTTCACTTCTAGAGACCAAAACATTTGGTTTCTAAAAGTCTTATATGTTGTGGTGACATGATCATTGGTGGAAGACCGAATGGATGACCAGCCAGACGACCGACTGGACAACAGAGTAGACGACCGGATTGGACAAATTTTGAAGAAAATTTACATTAAGTTGGACGACCACCTGGACATCCTCTCGGTCAACCAATTATTTGATAAAAATTAAAAATTTAGCATTGAATAGTTGTATTCATTTCAATGATCAAAATCACTTATTTTGTAAGCTCTTTCATATATATCATCTATAAATAAAAATAAAAATAAAAAATTTATGTCAATCTAATAAATGCAGTTTTTACATTTTATCATATTTGTTTTAAAACAAATAAATAGATGGTCTATTTAGAAAAACATGCTTCTTCATTTTTTAGACACAAACATTATAAAATAAAAATGTTACAACTATCTAATCAATTTTTTTTTTTTTTTTGGGAGTAAAATACACTAAATTTTTTACAAAGTAAACGATTCAAGTCAACAAAACAAAACTATGAATTTCACAAGTCTTTTAAATTTTCTTAAATGTATATTTAAATTTGAACATCATAACTCTAACTGAATTATCTAAGGCCAAAACCTTCCACTAGACCATCTCCAACTCAAACTCAAATCTTTAATCAAATTTAAATTTGATGAAAATTTGGTGAAAATAGTATTTGAACCGTTTCACTAAATTGGTATCAAATGAATGGAGTCCTACTTTTTTCATCAAATCAAGAGAACGTTTAATTTTTCATCCAATCTCGTGGGTGGCCATTGGTGGACAACTAGATGGATGACTGACCAGTCAATCGGTGAACGACTGACCGGACAACTGGATGGACGACCAAATTAGAGAAATTTTGAAGAAAATTTATACTAAGTCAGAAGACCACCCAAACAACCTCTCGGTCGACTGATTATTTGATGAAAATTAAAAATTTAGTGTTGAACCCAAATTTTTACTCAAATTTGATGAAAAGAAAAGAGTAAAACCTTGTAGATGCTCTTACACTACTATCAATCACACATCTTCAATATATTTTACAAATAGGTTTAACATACTTTCTAAGGTAGTTTCTGTTGTTAATTTTTTTTTGTCACTTTCTCTCAGGTTATCATATCAACTTGTTACTATACCCGTGAAGTTATATTCAATATAATTTAGAAAACTTTGCGCGCTCTAGCTGCTGCTATGGATATTTAGTACATGGTGCATACCTCTCTTCCATTGTTTTATTACCTCACTTGTATTTGTAGTACAATCAATATCTAATAAATATCATGTATTACTTATTAGTTTTAGTGGTACTTCTCTTAAAAATACTTCCTTTCTAGGGATAAATTTTGCATAATTGGGTGCTCCCCTAGCAAATGATCTTATATTTAGATAACTATAGTTTCTCATTTTTCTTCTATAGTCCTAATTTCTATTGTCATCTTCCAGTTGATGGTTGGTAAAGTTTATAAAATCTAGATGATTGGGATTAGGTAGGGTGGAAGAGCTACTTCTTTCTTGTTTTACCACTAACATATCAATATCATTAATGTTATTAGTCTCTTCGAACCCTTTTAAGGCATTATTTTCTTTTTCTTTTCCTATGTCTTTGAAATTTTCTAGGACATTATTTATTTATTTATTTTACTGCATAACTATTTCTCATTGTTTGTTCTAAATCTTCAAGGGGAATGTATTCCATTTCTCCCAAATTAATTAATCCTAATTGTTTATATATATCTTCTTCTAATTCTATTCCCTCATTATTTATTTCTTTCTATTATTTCTTCATCTACTATATCTAATTGTTCAGCTATTTCTAATATTATTTTGTACTTTATTTCATTATCATTTCTTTTTCATCCATTTCTTAACTCCATTATCTTTTTGGTTTGCAAGTGAAACTAATTTAATTATTTCCTTTATATGGATAGAAATATAGATCTAATTCTTTTTGTTTTTCTTCAAAAATGGCTACTTGTTTCTAGATCTTGTATAAAATGTCTAATTTCATTTATTATTTCTAATTGATTAGTTTTAAGTTTTTCGTTAATTTTTTTAATAGCCTAATTAAGGTATTATTTTGTTCTATTATTATTTATAAACAAGTATTATTATTATTTAAGTTATCCGATTCTACTTTTTAACTATATTTAATACTTATGCAAATGTTATTGGCAAAGGTAGAGAAACCAAACTTTGATATCAATTTCTGAGAGGGTAATTTACAAGTAAATTGGGCTGAGCTGGGTAAATGGACCGCGGTAAAAAGGGCTGAGTGAAAGGACCTTGCAGTTAGCTCGGTCCAATTGTGCTTGTGGTTACCATGGTCGGTATGGTGTAATCAGCTCGGTCATACCATTCTGAGCCGAGATGATTTGAGCTTTCCTCCGGACCTTGCTCTTGATTAGCTCGGTCCAAGCTTGCTATGGTTAGCTCGGTCTCAACAGGCGAAACCGAGGTACAAGCAATGAAGAGAAGAACCGAGTTAGTTAGAGCTCGGTCATTTCTGCCAGTTTAGCATGGCCATGTTAGCTCTGTCATTTTGTCATACTACCGAGATAGAACCATCTCACTTGGTTTAAGCAGTGAGGGGGGTGTTAAAGGATAAGCATTATCTTTCAGGAGTGTGATTCGTAGGAGGACTCTATATAGAGGAATAAGAGTTCTATTAGGATTGTGCCATGCGGAACCTATAAAAGCTCACAACATAACCTATGGAGAGGTAACCCAACTTTGATTCCCGAATACATAGAGTTTTTGTCTATTTGTCTATTTTGCTGATTTAGGCATCGGAGAGGTATCCGGCACACACCCGCCAGCTAGCTCACGTTTGTGTTTTCAGGGAGTAAAGCGACGACGTTTGGAAGAGCGCAGATTTGATCAACAGGATTATACGAAAACATTATTTCTTACTCATACAATTGGCGCCGTCTGTGGGAACTCCAGAAAGAACAAAACCTCTTGATCAAGTTTTCCTCGCTAAATTAGAAGCAATAGCGCATAATGAAGACTTGCCGCAATCAGCTATTGACGGGCAAACCCCAGAGAGGGGTGGAAGGCGAGAAGGCTTGCCTTCTATCCCTCGCATGGCAGATTTAGAACCCCAGCGGCAGAACCCCCAGAGGGATGCAAGGGGGAGATGGGCTAACATCCCCCGTCGCTCTCAAAGTCCTGAAAGACAGAGGCGGAGGATGGATCCTTAAGTTCTGGAAGATCGCGTGAAGGAGCAGGACGAGTTGATACAAAGGATGGCGGCGGATATGGAGTCTATGAAGTGCCAGCTAAAAGGAAAATGGGTGGCGACAGGAGAGGGGCGCAAAAGCAAAACGCCTCCTTGCCCCTCGGAAGATCGTGGTAGGCATACCACACCATCGCAAATAGAGAGTAGGAGCCTTAGAACAGGCGATACTCAATCTAGGACTTCCAGGACTCGTTACTCCAGGTCTGAGAGAACGAGAACTGAGAGGTCATATACTGAGGGAAGCACCTATCGGCCCTCACGCACGCACCAAACGTCATCCAGGCAGACGGAGTTGCCTAGATCGTCCGATTTGCGAACCGTGCTTGAAGAAAGGGCACGATGAAAGGAGGATACCAGGGCACGCGACCCGCGCAGAGTTTCAGCCCTTCAACGGTTGGCTCCTCGGATGCATGGGAGCGTCGAGGTAGGAATGTCAATACCGCGCCTTGTTTATGAACCAACAGACAAAGCATTAGCAAGGCTGCAGACCTCGCTATTCGTTCCGGTAATTGAGAACGCGCCCCTACCTTTAGGCTTCCACCAGCCCAAATTCACCATGTATGAGAGGAAGACAGATCCCTACATGCACCTAAGCCACTTACGCCAGGTTATGGCAATATACCGGCGAAACGAGGCTTTAATGTGCATCCTATTCCCATCAAGCCTTGGCGACCTAGGTTTAACCTGGTTCGAAAGGCTACCAGAAGGCAGCATCGCCTCCTGGGCATAATTGGTAGAGGCGTTCGTGACTAGGTTGAGAACGAATACCAAAATGTCGGTAGAGATCAATGAGCTACTCTCCATTGACATGGGCGACTAGAAGACGTTGAGATCCTACAACAGTCGTTATTGGGAGACTTTCAACCGGATTGGAGACTGCCCCACAAACCTCGCCATTGCGCAATACAAACGGGGCCTGCTAGTCGGCAACAAATTAAGGGACTCAATTACTATGACACCACCCCTCACCATGGAGGCCTTAATGGAGAGAGTGCACCAACATATTCGGGTGGAGGAGGATGGCACCCGTGCTAAAGCAAAATTTGGTGCAACAGCAGTACCAGATAAAAAGACTCCGGCAAAAGTCAACACGGTAGAACGACCAAGCAGGAATGGGCGAGGCAGACGGGCTAACAAGGAGGATCCAGACACAAGGTGGCTAAGAGTTCGCACGGCCATTACCACAGTGTTCAAAAAACCAATCTACCGAATTCTCAGTGAGATACGCGACGAACCTTTCGTCCGATGGCCAGCTAAGTTGGGAGAAGCACAAAAAGACTATAACGAAGGTTCCTGGTGCACCTTCCATAATGAAAAGGGGCACCACACAGAGAATTGCACGCTGTTGAGACAACATTTGGAGGAGTTGGTGGCAGCTGGGCACCTGGACCAGTACATAGAAGGAGGGACACAGCCAGCCCCTCAGAACCACAATAACCCAAACGGAATGCCAATCGGCGCCCCACCTCAAGGTGTAATTAACGTAATACATGAGGTATTTAAACCTGCGCGAGTATGTGAGCTCAGGGGAATGATAAAGAAGGCTGAGCACTTAAGGGAGGTATTAAGTGCACAACCTACCATCAAAAATGGGAGAACAGAGGCCACGAATGTCATATCTTTTTCAGACAGAGACTTGGCAAGGATATATTGCCCTCACAATGATGCACTGGTCGTCACTCTCCGCGTCAAGGATTACGACATCAAACGGATTTTGATTGACTAAGGGAGCTCATGTGAGATAATGTATTACGAAACCTTCAACCAACTGAAATGGAAGACAAAGACTTGGCACCTGCAACATCTCCCCTGATCAGATTTAACTCAATGCCAGAGTGGCCAGTGGGCAAGGTAATCCTTCCAGTTAGAGCAGGAAGCATGACGAAATAGGTGGAATTTTGGGTATTAAAAGTCCCTTCCACTTACAACATAATCTTGGGAAGGACGTGGTTACACGGCATGCGATCGGTAGTATCAACATACCATCAGGTATTGCGGTTCCCTAACGAAGCCGGAGTAATTGAAGAGGTCTTTGGAGACCAAATTATGTCCAAATAGTGCTTCGTCACGATAAACGACAGCCGCGTTGCAAAAGGGTATGTACAGATGGTGGAGGAGCCCAATAGCAATGAACTATTTGTGGATGTTGGCAAGGCAACTGAACAGAAGGCGGTGAAAGACTTGGTACAGGTAAGGATAGATGAAAAAAATCCAGAAAAGTTCTTTTTGCTTGGCTCGTCTTTGTCTAGCACTGAGAGGATAGAGGTCATGGAATTCTTAACCTCTAACATCGAAGTGTTTGCCTAGACACCGTATGACATGCCTGGCATTGACCCAAACTTCATCTGTCACCAACTGAACGTCCACCCAAATGCCAGACCAATTGTACAACGCACTCGCAGATCAGCACTCCACCATGCCAAGATAGTAGCGGAAGAAGTGGGAAACTTGCTGGAGGCAGGAGCCATCAGAGAAGTGCACTATCCCAAGTGGATCTCCAATACCGTAGTAGTGCCAAAGAAGAATGGAAAATGGCATGTCTGTGTGGATTACAAAACAGTCAACAAGGCATGCCCGAAAGATAGCTTTCCCCTCCTACGAATAGACCAACTGGTAGATCTGACGGCAGGACACAACCGGCTTAGCTTTCTTGATGCGTATAGAGGTTACCATCAGATCGCTATGTATGAGCCAAACCAGGAGGTCACATCTTTTACAACTCCTAGAGGGCTATATCGTTACAAGGTCATGCCCTTTGGCCTAAAGAACGCAGGGGCAACATTCCAACAGATGGTCACCAAGATGTTCGAACCATTGTTAGGCAGAACAATGGAAGCTTACATCGACGACATGGTGGTCAAGACCAAGGATGAGAAGGACCAACTCAAGGACCGATTCTGAAGAAGAACAAGTTGCGCCTAAATGCATCCAAGTGTGCATTCGGCATAGGATCAGGCAAATTCCTAGGCTTTCTGGTAACCAACCGAGGTATAGAAGCAGATCCTTCTCAGATCAAAGCAATCCGGGATCTTGAGAGGCCCAACACAGTCAAGGAAGTACAGTATCTCACTGGCATGGCAGCTGCGCTCAACCGGTTCATAAGTTGGTCGTCAGACAGATGCCGACCATTCTTCCAAGCATTAAAAGCCAAGTTCGAGTGGGATGAAGAATACGACCGCGCCCTAGAGAGCTTGAAAGAGTACATGTCTTCTCCACCATTGCTAGTAACCCCAGTACTTGGAGAAGAACTCTTTTTATACCTAGCAGTTTCACAGCACGCAATCAGCGCAATGTTGGTCAGAATGAAGGAATCCGACACCTGCCCATCTTTTATGTTAGCAAAACCTTGCTGGATGCAGAAACCAGGTACTTACTATTGGAAAAATTGGCCTTAGCCTTGATGATGGCCTCAAGAAAGCTGTCATATTACTTCCACGCCCACACCATAATCGTCTTAACGATTTTCCCCTTAAAAGCTTTGTTCGAGAGGGCGGACTTTTCTGGCCGAATCTTGAAGTGGGCAGTGGAGTTGGGATAGTTCGACATCAAGTTTCAACCCCAGAACCGCAATAAAAGCCCAAGCTTTGGCAGACTTCGTGGTAGAATTCACACCAGGAAGTCATCATATCTGCCCAGTTGACTTGACTAGTACGACCAAAATAGGGATGGAAAGCACTACAGGAAATGCGCAACCTTTGATACAGGATGCCCAGCCACATCCCAAAACAGACCGGAATGAAGAAAGGGAGGGAGAAGCAAACCATGCTACACCAAGCAAAGACTCATCAACAAGTAAAAACTTGGTACAATCAGATAGTGATGGGCAAACAGTAAGTATGGACTTTGAAGAAAATACCAGCAACACTCATGACCCCAAGGCATCATCCGATCCCTCCACTTACTGGAAGCTGTTCGTTGGAAAGATGTGGAAGCTCTTTGTGGATGGAGCGTCCAACAGGCACGGTGCAAGACTTGGCATAGTCCTTATCTCACCAGATGGCCTAATAGTGGAACAAACAGTCAACCTTGGCTTCCCAGTATCAAACAACGAAGCGGAGTATGAAGCGCTTCTGGCAGGACTAAAATCAGCACTCTACATGAAGGCCACCGAGCTAATGGTTTACAGTGATTCACAGCTGGTGGTAAACCAAATTTCAGGCGACTACGAGGCAAAGGATGAAAGGATGGCTAAGTACCAAGAGTTAGTCAGAAAAGAGACCATGAAATTTGAAATAGTGTGGATAGAGCAGATTGGCAGGGAAGAAAACAGTAGAGCAGACGAACTAGCAGGCTTTGCTTTGATGGCAGATACATCCATCCTATATCCGTTACTGATTGACTACTTACCAAGACCAAGCATTGAAGAACCCGAAGTAGCTGAGGTATGTTGCGCCGAATTAGGCCCTTCATGGATGGATCCCATTATAATGTTCTTAAAAGATGGCGTCTTACCCGAAGAGAAGAAAGAAGCCAACAAGATTAGAGCAAAGTCGCAGCAATCTTGGCTCTCCCCATCAATGGCCTTGTACCAAAAATCCTTCACAGGACCTTACTTGAAATGCGTCCATCCCAGCAAGGTCGAGGCATTCTTGTTCGAGATACACGAAGGCATATACGGAAGCCACCAAGGGGTAAGATCATTGGTTTACAGAGCAATTTTGCAGGGATATTGGTGGCCTTACATGCAAGCAGATTCAGATAAGTATGTCAAGAAGTGCAAGAAATGTCAGAAGTTCGCACACCAAGTACATCAACCAGCCAGAGAGCTTCTACCATTAACTAGCCCATGACCCTTCGTAATGTGGGGCTTGGACATAGTAGGACCACTTCCAACGGCACCCAGCAACAGAAAGTTCTTTCTTGCAGCAACAGACTACTTCAGAAAGTGGGTGGAGGCAGAAGCACTAGCATCAATAAAGGAGAAAGATGTGAAGAAGTTCGTCTGGCAGAATATCATCACTCGGTTCGGCATACCAAAAGCTCTAATATCTAACAACGGCACTCAGTTTGATGGTAAAATTTTTAGAGGCTTTTGTGAAGAATACAAGATAGAATTCTACAACTCTACACCGGCATACCCCCAAGCAAATGGCCAGGCGGAAGCATCAAACAAAGTCGTCTTGGATGGATTGAAGAAAAAGTTAGAAAAAGCAAAAGGAAAGTGGGCTGAGAAGCTCCCTCATGTTTTATGGGCTTACCGTACCACACCTTGGCGATCAATTGAAGAAACGCCATTTTCCTTGGCCTATGGCATGGAAACAGTAATCCCACTAGAAGTTGGCCTCTCCACTATTAAAAGTGAAAATTTTGATCCAGACTTAAATGGAGAAGCCATAGCATTGGAGCTTGACCTTGTAGAAGAAAGAAGAGAAAGAGCACTGGTTCACATCGCCTTATACCAGCAGGAGTTATCCAGAAAATATAACAAAACAGTACATCCGAGGCAATTCAAAATTGGAGATTGGGTGCTGCACAAAGTAATGGGAAACACCCTGGTACCCGAAGATGGCAAGTTAAGGCCCAATTGGGAAGAACCTTACAAAGTGGTTGGATTAGCAGGAAAAGGGGCATACCACTTGGCAAATGAAGACAGCAAAACCATTCCCAGGCCATGGAACAATGCCAATCTCAAACTATTTTATTTTTAGTCTTTCTTTAAAGTACTTGTAATTTTTCTTTTCCTCAGTAAAACAAGTAGTTTTTCCTTTCAACATAATCGTTTTATTCTGTAAAAGTTGTTTTAGTGAGCTAGGGGCATTGAAAGCAGAGTTGGCCGGAACAACCAATGTTGAGCCCTCTTTAGCTAAGATCAGGATTTGGGCTGAAGAGGTTGGTTGGAAAAACCAACACTTACTTCTCCTAAGACAAGATAAGGATCGAGGCTGCAGGAAGTTTGGCAGGAATAACCAAACACTTCGCTCTAGGTTGGCAGGAATAACCAATTTTGAACTATCTTCAGCTAAGATCAGGATCTGGGCTGAAGAGGTTGGCTGGAAAAACCAACACTTACTTCTCCTAAGCCAAGATAAGGATTAAGGCTGCAGGAAGTTTGGCAGGAATAACCAAACACTTCACTTTAGGTTGGCAGGAATAACCAAGTTTGAGCTCTCTTCAGCTAAGATCAGGATCTAGGCTGAAGAGGTTGGCTGGAAAAACCAACACTTACTTCTCCTAAGCCAAGATAAGGATCGACGCTGCAGGAAGTTTGGCAGGAATAACCAAACACTTCGCTTTAGGTTGGCAAGAGTACCCAACTTTGAGCTCTCTTCAGCCAAGATCAGGATCTGGGCTGAAGAGGTTGGCTAGAAAAACCAACACTTAGTACTCTTCAGCCGAGATAAGGATCCAGTCTGAAGAATGGTTGGCTGGAAAAACCAACACTTAGTACTCTTCAGCCGAGATAAAAATCCAGGCTGAAGAGTGGTTGGCTGGAAAAACCAACACTTAGTACTCTTCAGCCGAGATAAGGATCCAGGCTGAAGAAGTGGTTGGCTGGAATAACAACTTTTAGTGATCTTCAGCCGAGGTAAAAACCTAGGCTAAAGAGGTTTGGCAGGTATGACCAGATAGATTACAAGGTTAAGACCGAGGTAGGTATCTCGGCCAGAAAATGTTATACTTCACTCAGATTACAGTTGAAAAATAAATGCAAGCATGGAGTAAACCGAACAAACAGTTGAGGAAAAAGAAAAAAGATTTCATTCAAGATACAAGAGTTACAAAGGAGCGGGACTTCAGCCCGGTTACACGTTCTTTCCAAAAGTAAGAAGAAGAAAGTACAAAATCAAGCAAAAAGGTCATCAAGATCCGCATCCAGCTCAACTCGAAGCCCAGTTTCAGCAGGTAGCTCGGTTACAGAATCAACCAAGTCTTCCACCGGTGGCTCCACCCGAGCTGACTGCACAGCGGGATTATTGGTGACGACTGGGGCAGTGTTGGGCTCTGTTGCCTCCTCTTCATCCTCAACTTGAAGAAATTTTTGTTGAATAGCAGTTGCATACTCCACCATGTAGCTCGGTATGAAATGTGGTGGAGGGTTTTTGAAGACCTCGGTCTCCTAGCCATGACCGAGCTGCGCCATGGCTGTTTTCCACCCACATTTGAAAAATATATCCTTGGCAGCTTCGCACTGAAGGATATACGTGGCTTCACCTTCTTTGTAACCGCGGTCTTCCGCGTCTTCCACCTTCTTCTCCAGCTCGGTTATCTCAGCATTCTTCTTTCCCTCGAGCTTGGCTAGCTCGCGCAGGTATTTATCTTTCAGCACAGCCAAAGCCTTCTACTTATCTGCTTCAGCCGAGGTGACTAGTCCGGTGAGTCGAGCTACTTCGGTCTGTAGCTCGGCCATCTTCTGTTTGGACTCTTCTAGCTCGGCCGATTTAGTATTGGCCTCTGCCACGGCCTGCCTCGTGGTCTTTCGAAGTTCCAGCACGCACTTGTGTGCAATGTGGTTTTTCTACATGGCCTGCAGATAGATAACAAATATGAGTAAAAACCGAGCGAACAGATGGTATAAAATAAAAGACGATTAAAAAGAGTACTTACCAGCACCATTGACTTCGTCGCCGACCGGATGGCCTTTAGCTCAGTCAAATGGTCATGATGTTTCATATCAGGGGGTAGGCACACGCTCTTAGCCAGGTTAAAGGCGAGCGTGTGGTCTTTGTCTGCCACCACTGAATCAATATCTCGGATAGCTCAGTTCCTAAATAAAAGTTTTGGGGCCCATTCAGAAGGGTTAGCTCGGTCAGAACCCGCAGGCTCTGGGCTCGGTTGGGTGGTTTGGGGGAGAATGGTGTCTTCTTCATCAACGAGGCGTGGCTCGGTTGTGGAAGTCCGAGCACGCTTGCTTGGCCGAGATGATGAAGGCTGATGGGTTGGTAGGGCTACCATGACCTCTTGTGATTGGCCGATTGGCGGTACTTCGGTTTGATTTGTCTCGGTGATTAGGGCCCTAACTGCTCTCTTCTTGGCCATCTCGTACTCTGCTGTTAGTGGGATTAAATTGATTTGTGACAAGGTTGGATCTGGCTCTAGTGAGGGTTCAAGGAGGAAATCTGTTACCCTGGTCTTCCTCCGACTGCTGTATCTGTATGTCGGTTCAAAATTTAGAAGCTCGACCCAACCTCGATTAGGATATCGTAGTGCGGCACGAAGTGCGTCTAGGTTGGGGTAGCTGTACTGGGACTTGAGATGGTTTAAGTCTGTATAAAGGAAAAAGACAACGGTTAGTACAGTTGAAAATGAGAATAACGAAGTAAAGAGAGCACAACACTAAACCGAGGTATTTATTCCAGCGACTCCTTTGTTCCAGTTAATTCGGTTGCCCGGGATCTGGGCCTCCTGGTCTTCAAAATTCCCAAAAACCCAGAAAAAATCGTCGTCATTTACATCTTTATCTGGGGTGTTCTTTATTATCTTTTCTCGGTGGCGTCTTATTCGTAAGTAATATACCCAGCCATCTTCATTTTGGCCAAAGGAGTATTGGTGGAATAGTTTGGCTAGACCGAGGTGAAGGCCAAGCCGGCGATTTAGCTCGGCGATGCCGTTTATTATTCGGTATGAATTTGTGGAAAGCTAGGTAGGGCAGAGATTTGTTTGTCTGAGGAATTCGCAAAAAAGAGGCTGAACAGGAAAACGGAGACCGATCTCTACGATGGAAATAACGTTGAAAGGCACGACGCTCGATTTTTTCTAGGGAATGGTGTCTAGTTCAACTAGTGAGAGGTGGACGTCGTCTGGAATTTGGTAATCCTTTCAGAACTCGACTATGGCTCCTGGAGAGTTCACTAAAAATCGATACTTCCCCATGTGGCCTTAAATTACGTATAATTTAGCTCGGCGTTGAGATGACCTTTAGTATCTCGGTTGAGCGTGCAAAGGTGTTCCTGGCCAACCTAAGTCAGCCTACAAAGTGAAAAGGAAAGGTGTTAAGCACAGATCGTTGGACTGTGCTAGAAGTAACAAAGGTAAAATAAATGGAGTCCTAGCTTTGCTACGTGGGATACTATCCATTCTTAGCCCGGTTGGAGCAGAAGACTTTAGCTCGGTTAGGTGGAATGAGAAGTTCGTAGCCCGGTTGAAGCTTATGGTGCAGCATTCTTAATTCGGTTTTAACTAAGTTAGGGAGCTGGTTTGGCCCCAAGTTATGGCTCGGTCGGTGTTTGAGGCTTTCTAGCGCGGTATTGCGCAAACCTAATACAGTTCGCTAACTCAGTTAAGTGAAACATAAGGTATTTAGACCTATTTGAAACTACAGGTATGTTCGGTTGTTCAGTTTTGCTAGGTTCACACCTAATACAAACAACTTCCTAGTTCGGTTCAAGTATTATTTTGGATCAAAAGCATTGTTTCCCAGATTGTTCGTGAATCTAGAGGATCTATTATATGGTTCTTGTGCAAAAGTGGCCATATCCCGTGGAAACTACAAAGTGTTTTGAGAAGCATACATACTACACTTTGAATTACAAAAACAGTGCGAAATAAACGGAAAGGAAACAGATTTGAGCCACATACCAGTCAAGAACGAAGGAACTAAAAACAATATCAGCGAAAGACGAGTTGATGAAGATTGAAGTCGTGAGGGAGAGCTTTGCAGGTACTGTGTTTGAAAAAATGGAGGCTCAGAAAGAGAGAGAGAGGAGATGAATAGTAGAAATGGTTGGTTCAAAACTTTTGTATAAAGTAAAGAGAAAAAGCGGGACTATTCAAATTTTTCGGAGTACGAAGACGGCGTGATAGCTACGCTGGGCCAATGAGAGTTTGCCACGTGTCCATGGAATGGGAAGCGATTCAGTTACAGCGACTGAAAAGACGTTTTGACCGGACAGATTAGTAGCTCGGTGTGAATTTAGCCCGGTTGAAAGGCAGAAGTTTTTAGCTCGCCTGGTAACGGGTAATCCCAATCATGCTACGCATATGGAATTAAGGGGCAATTGAGAGGGTAATTTATAAGTAAATTGGGCTGAGCTGGGTAAATAGATCGCCGTAAAAAGGGCCGAGTGAAAGGACCTTGTAGTTAGCTCGGTCCAATTGTGCTTGTGGTTACCACAGTCGGTATGGTGTAATTAGCTCAGTCATACCATTATGAGCCGAGATGATTTGAGCTTTCCTCCGGACCTTGCTCTTAATTAGCTCGGTCCAAGCTTGCTATGGTTAGCTCAGTCTTAACAGGCGAAACCGAGGTACAAGCAATGAAGAGAAGAATCGAGCTAGTTAGAGTTCGGTCATTTCTGCCAGTTTAGCATGGCCATGTTAGCTCGGTCGTTTTGTCATACTACCGAGGTAGAACCATCTCACTTGGTTTAAGCAGTGAGGGGGGTGTTGAAGGATAAGCATTATCTTTCAATAGTGTGATTCCTAGGAGGACTCTATATGGAGGAATAAGAGTTCTATTAGGATTGTGCCATGTGGAACCTATAAAAGCTCACAACATAACCTATGGAGAGATAACACAACTTTGATTCCCGAATACACAGAGTTTTTGTCTATTTGTCTATTTTGCTGACTTAGGCATCGGAGAGGTATCCGGCACACACCTGCCGGCTAGCTCACGTTTGTGTTTTCAGGGAATAAAGCGACGACGTTTGGAGGAGCGCAAACTTGATCAACAGGATTATACGAGAACATTATTTCTTGCTCGTACAATTTCAATTGAAGGTTTGCAGATTTAATTTAATATTAACTTTTGTAAAAACTTTCATTGGTAATTTACATTGGCCTTTTCTAAGGAAATTTTTTCCTTAATGTTATCAATTCTCTTACTATAATTTGTTACAGGTTGTCCTGAAATAATGACCAAACGAGAATTTAATCAATTGAACTTTCTCATTCAAAAATATAATCTAAATTATATTTTATTTCAGTTCTAAATTTTGTAATTAAACACATATAAATACTAATTTTAAATTTATACGAAAATATAATTTTTTTATAACTATCTATAATGTTTTATAATTTTTCCAGGCTTTGAGGTCAATTTATAATTTGGTGAGAACTATTGATAATGGGACTTGCTGAGTTGGCTTTGGTTTGAAGAGAAGGTCTTCCACCTGTAGGCAGTGAGAAATTTTCACTGAACAAATCTTTTAAATTTTGTTAAATTTATGTTTAGGTTTCGTGTGGATATTTAAATTTGGAATTAAATTTTTTTTAAATTTCATAAAAAAATAATAATTATAATTTAAATATAATATTTTATTTTATTAACTTTCAATTTAATTTACCTTTTAATAACTAATTTAACCGAAAACTTCAACAAATTCAGTTAGCAAACGAGGTTGAACATCATAGCTCAAACTGAATTATTCAAGTCCAAATCTTTCCATTATATTAATAATACAAATCTCTAATTTAAAAATTTTAAATGAAATTCGAGATGAAGGAGAGAGAATAAAGAGATAAAGGCTTATTTTGGTAAGTTAGTAAAAAATTAATTTTTGATTTTTTTAGTAAAAAAAATTAATTTTTTTACGTAAGTCACTATTTAAAAAGTTAATTTTTTTGATTAAAAAAAAGTTAAAAATTAATTTTTTATTAACTTTTCAAAACATTACAAAGAGAGAGGAGTGTAGGCTATATGAGTACTCTCTACAGTCCTACTGGGACCCAGTGGGTCCCCCAACAGTCCCACCTCCACGTGGGAGGCTGTGACTTTGCAGACAGAAAAAAAAAAAAAATTTATTATTGAGCCAATCACAAACAGTGGAGTTGCTAGGGATCCAACTCATTTTTTTACTTTCCACGTCGTTCACATTATTGTATTACTCCCTCCGTCCCAAATATTAGTCCCTTATTTCATTTTTCATTGTCCCAAAATATTAGTCCCTCTTCTAAAGTCAAGTACAAAAATAATATAAATTTCCTATTTTGCCCTCCTTTTAAATTAATAAACAATATAAAAAGTACAATTATGCATTGATATTCTCAAAAATTGTACTATCAAAATGGTTTTTTTGGAAAATCAACTTTTTTGAAATACAATAATTGTACTACCAAAAAAAGTTGGATTCCCCAAAAGGGACCATTAATTTGGGACGGAGGGAGTATCATATCACTCACACATCTCACTTTTACATAAAAATATTATAAATCACTAATTTGCCATCACTAATCTCACCCATCAACAAGTGAGATGACAAACGGAACCAAAAACAAAAAAAAAAGGGTAAACTACCAATAGATCCTATTTTGGAGACTTATTACCTAATAGGTCATATTTTGGAGACTTAATACCCATTAAGTCCTATTTGATAAATTTATTAAGTGATAAAAATAAATTTATCAGTCTTTTTTTTTTATGAATAAATTTATAGTGATAAATTTATCAGTCTCTTTGTTTTTATGAATAAATTTTTAGTAATAAATTTATCATTATCTTATTTTTATAGTGTTAAATTTATTAGTTAGGACCTGTAGGTAAATAAGTCTAGTGAATAGGACTAATTAGTAAGTACAAAAAAAAAAAAAAAAAAAAAAAAAAAAAAAAAAAAAAAACATGGTCCTCACCCTCAAGAATTTCCTCCCTCAAAGTCTCTCAAACCCTCCACAAACCCCTCATCGCCGCATTCACCTTCTCCGGCTCGCTCCACGTCCTGCTCGCTGACCCGGTCGATGCGTCTATCGAATCGGAGGTTTCGGTGCCTGAGAAGACATTGCACGTTGGACCCATTTCGTGTATTGATGTGCAGGAAAATGGGTCTGAGTGTGTTAGTGTTGGGGAAGATGGGAGGGTGAATTTGGTTAGTGTTGGTAATTCGAATTTGAGTCACCGCCGGTTTTTCGATAGCAATGGGTTGGTGTCGTATACAGCGGCGAAGTGGGCGTCGCCGATGGAGTTTGCCACGGGTGGATTGGGGTTTAGTCTTCAGTGGTGGGATCAGAGAAAGCCTGGAGGACCAGCTTCTCAGTTCAAGGGTAATTGGTAAAGCAAATACCAATTTCTTTTTTTCCATTTTGTACAATTATTGCGTAGAAATTTCATTTTAAACATTGTAGTTTCATCCAAAAATCTGGATAGAAGTAGTGGCAAGTAGGTCCGTGACTAGCTCATTTTCAACCTGAGATGCAAATTTGCAAACTTTCTCTTCAAAATGATCTCATAGAACTTGTTGGTCTCCCTATTTGAATAATAATAAAATTATATCTAAAATATGTGTTCTAATTGGGTTCAGATGTGGCAAATGTTATTATACATGTCACTTGTATGGGCAAGGTCTGGACTTGATCATGTTTTAGCCCATATTTGAGTTGAAACAAGGACTCATCCAATGTCACAAGGGTACAATCTATCTGCAATAATGCATGTACTTGATGTATGTGGGTGTGTTTTGTGTACATGATGTAGAGTGAATGCTTCAAAGTATGAAGTTGGGATTAGAAATATGCTTCAAAGTATCCTTTCCCAATTGTCTGTAGTATAAGCTTTTTAAAAAATTTTAGCCTACCATGTCCCAAACAAATGAAAGAAGAGAGACAAGATCCCTAATCCCCGTTCCCTTTTGGAGAGATTTAAAAAGAGACGATGACTATTTATGTTGGGGGTCTTTTCTGCTTGTGATTCCCTGCAATTGCATGGTTCCCATTGATTGGTCTGGGTATTACTAGGCAGCTAGTTTTCAATTTTCCGTCCATTAAAATTTTTGTAGAAGGCCTACAATCCTTGTATGGAGCAATCTCCGTTGTGTTTTTTATTCTTTTTCTCCTATTTATAAGTAAAACTAAATAGGTAAAAATTAGTATAAAATTAAGAATGTAGAGGAGTGAAAACATGAGATAGGGTTGGGGAATCGTCCCATGTTTTGAAAAGTAGAGATAAATATTAAATTACAAATTAGGAAGGAATGTTAATCTGAAATATATTTCAGTGAGAGTCCGTGCAGATTGCATGGGTTGTTCTACTATTGTCTTTTATCTTTTACTAGTGAAAACTACAATTTAGGTTGAATTTTCTAAGTCCTAGTTCAATTTAGCTTTGGATTCTGGGAGTAAATTATAAAGACACACCCTGAGGTTTACTTAAATTACAAATTACCCCATGTGGTTCTAAAAATTACATTATGCCCCATAAGATTTTTGATTTTATAACAAATATGTCATTTTATTAATAAATCATCAAGCTAATTAATAGTTTTTAATAATGTTAAATTTTTATTTCAATTAATAATTCAGATAACTTTATTATTGCATAGGTAAATAATTAGAAATTTCACTTTTTCAAATAATTCTGTTGAATAAAAAATTATGATAGGGGGGTATTTGTAATTTTCTAAACTATAAGGGACAATTCGTATTTTAAGCAAATCTTAGGAGATGTATTTGTAATTTATCCAGATTCTGGAGATGTTATAAATTTATCATGCCTATTAGTTGCCTACCCCATACGAAAATGAACCTTTATTTTGGGTACATCTTGGGGGAAGACCCTTTACAGTTCCAACACTTACTTTATACAATCATCATTCTACACTAGATCCAAATGCCACAATTCAATAGCTAGTCATTATCATTTGGGGTATTTGGATAAAGTGTCGGATGATGATTGTATGAAGAAAGTGTTGGAGAGGATCCGGATCCCATCTTGACACACCTTAATGGTGTGTAGTTACGTACTTTTATCAATACGAGGTGGATTTAAAGGTGTGTTCTAGATAATGGTTGGAAATGTTTAGAGGTTATGTTGTTGGCTTTAAAGGGTGATCACTTGAGCTTTAGGCTAGTTCAATCTGGCTGTAAGTGTAACTTGCTAGCAAGTAATATTTGAGAGTACAAAGAGTTCTGTGATTTTATATACTTGGAGGCTTCAGCTAATTTAGCAGCCGTCACCTATTGATCATGTTTTCATGTCTGGTAGAGTTTTGGAGGCCAAGACACAAGGTTTAAGCCTCTAATTAGAGCATTTTAGTGAGATTTTTGTTCATCCCCCTTTTTGAACACGGCTCTTTATGAGAATTATTTTGTTCTCCACTTAGGTTCTTTATTTATTTATTTCTTTCTTTCTTTTTCATTTCAAACTTTTTTTTCTTCTTTTTTTTCCGGGAGCCATAATATTATTCATTTGAACTGAAATCAAATTTTTTTTTTGTGCTCTAATGTGTTAAGGGGACCTATTTCCTATATGTTCGGATAAAATTTGCTTCTTATCAAATAAAGTTATGATTTTGGGAAAATAAACAAAAGAGAAAAGATGGATGGTGATACGCTTCACATGCAAGGATCATGAGGAGTTCATAATTTGTTGATAATTTGAACATACCAATGTAGGAATTTCTTGAAGCTTAATATGTTCTTAAGTGGTATTAGTCATTTTCTTAGATGAGTTTCTATTATGCTTCTAAATTCAGTGTTTATTTTTGTTCTGTTTGCACTATCTTAACTGCATATTTTTACAGTTGGGTTCAACTCTGTCCATCTGAGTAGAAGCAGTTTTTTTTTTTCATGGTTTGTTTTTGTTGTGATGAGATGTGATTCTTCATATTAATAATGTTTCAGGGCTCATCGAACTACTTCTGGGATTGTACACTCAATTGATATTCATCCATCAAGAAAACACACTTGTCTTGTAAGATGCTGCTTTTTCATTCTTCATTCTTGTCATAAAAATATGTAGATTTGATGCACTAAGCTTAACTCATGGGCATAATGTAGTGTCCATCAAGTAAGAATTAAAAACATCCGAAAGTAAATGCTGAGGCATTAGGACAGGGGTGTACAAACTATTGGGTTTTGTTTTAGCTGTCCCCATTGTTCTCTCTCTCTCCCTCTCTCCCTTCACCTAATTTTTTTGGGGGGGGCAAAATTACAGTATATTTGGAATATCCAGTGGCTGATAATATTTATGCTTTGTCTGTAGTTTTCTAAGTTGCTAAAAGGTTCAGTAATGACTTGGTAAAGATAATAAAGATGATGATTTGGAATATAAACTAAAGCCTACTGTTGTTTGTGTTAGAAACAGATCATATCAAAATGTATCATATTGTGGTATTATGAGGGGTTTGGGCAGCTATATAATTATATGGTTTGTTTGTTCGCCACACTATAACGAAGTTTGCTGTTGTACTGCTGCTGCAGATGCATGCTGATATTCTGTCCTTGAGTCAACTGATTAGGTTTTTTGAGATAACTGGGATCTCTAATTGTGTGCTGATTAAGTAGCCGAGATATCTCTGGTTGTTTCTGGTTGCTGGTTGATGTTCATCTTGATGATCATTGAGATTTATGTATTGGCGCAAATACTACCAACTCTGAGTGAAATTGTTTCTATGGCATATATTTCTGTGTCCAAGATGATTCACTTTCTTAAACTTAGCTTGTCAAAGTGTATGAATTTTGATTTCTCAACTATTGCTTCTTCTTTTTTTTTTTTTAATATTAAATAGACCAGACAGGAATTATGCTTATGAACATTCATTTAAGATGATGTTTCCAAGGAGAACCCCTTTTTTTACTGTTCAAAAAAAAAAAAAAAACAAACACATTCATTTAAGATGGTTATTTTTGTAAGCATCTGAACAAAATCATTCTACATGAATTTTTTGCAAGCTGAATATTTTGACTGATCATGATAATATATTGGTTTACATGCTTAAATTTCATGCTGGGCGATGATTCAAAGGATTTTGTGACCGCATTGAAATTCTTCCACGTTTAATTATTGGATTACATGGTTATTTGGAAACCGAATAAGTTGTCTTTCTGTGTTCTGACTTGAGAAAAATTTCGAGATTGTTTATTTATTATGCTTGCTTACATGAAGGCAGGAGGCTCTTCTGGTACTGTATTTGCATGGGATCTTCGGTGGCAACAGCAGCCAATAGTTCTTTCTGGGGTTGCAGCAGGTGAGTTTCAGTCCCACTCATTATCTGAGAGTGAAATTTGGGAGGTCCAGTATGACAGCTATTCTTCGAACATTGGTAACATTTCAACATCACGGGTGTTACCTGTTATGATCTGCTCAGAAGATGGAATCCTTGCTGTTGTTGAACAAGGCATGAAGTTTGTTGCCATATCTGGCTTTTTCCATTTGAGTGCTCTAGTGGAAAGGCTTAAGGTCATCTTATTTGCTAAGTGGCTGAATTCATATTTCTTGTTTTCTGTGGCAAGAAGATAGAGCTGGCGCACTTAACCCGAAACCGTAAATTCATTCAATTTCACCCATTTAAACTCTCATCAAAATATATAAATAAACGGGTTATAAATGAGTTGTATACTTGTTGGGTTGATCTGGTTAATTCGTCAAGTTGATGGGTTGAGCGGATTAATTTCCCATAACTGTGTACCAAATTCAACCCAACTCACTTAAACCTGTTTATTAAATGGTCAGGTTTTTTAAATGCATAATTCGTTTTGACCCATCCAAACCTTTTGCCTCCTCTACGAAAGGAATACTTGCTTCAGACAATATTTAACCTCTCTTATCTGGTGGTTGATTTGTTTCACACTGCTCCTTTGCACAGGTGAGGAGCCCATTGAACTCTTGGCTGAACCATGTGCTATCAACAGCTTTGACATTGACCGACAGAACCCCTCGGTGATGTGTTTTTTCTTCTCTCTTCCTCCTATACTCAGTTTATCTCAGAGACGTACGACATTTTGATCTTGGGGATAAATGACTTTGCTATGTCATATATCTGTGGAATTGCTAAAAATGACTGATGATTTCAATTGTTGCCATAACAGGACGTGATATGTAGTTTAGAGTGGGAGGCTATTGCCATCTTGATGAGGGCATAATTTCTGAAACTAAGTTGAAGAATTCGGTGGCATAAATAGGATCTGCTCATTATCCTTTCAGTATATCTTCAAAAGAGAAAGTGATGATCTACTTGGGGCAAAAAGAAGCAGCACATCATGATTTTGGGAAGATGAAATGGGTAGCTTCAGTGTGTTCTGGTAACCAGCATATGCACCCAAAAATGTAAGGTTTATAGTTATGTTTCATCTTGTCTAGTACAGAATACAGATGGCTTTTTAACAGCACCAGACTGAATCCATGTTGGAAAAGTAATTGTTCTAATCTTGGGCCGGCGGCTTTTGTTTTGATAGACACTGCTAACGAAACACTAAAGCCATGGACCCAAAAAAAGTTGCCATGAAAACTGTTCAGAGCACTAGTGCATGGCTGAGATTGATTTATTGTGTTGTGGGGTTCATGGCTTAGATGAATTTTAACCACACTGATGTTTCTGGATAGTATTTATGGGTTTGTAGCATTGTTGCAAACGAAATGCAAGCTGCAGTTGCAGCTAACTATGTCTTGGCCCAAGTTAATTGCTTTCAACTACATTAGTAAGGTTTATTTATTTATATGATGTCATTTTCTTTGAAGTGACTTTAGACTAGAAATGGGGAATGGGTCAAATAAGATTTATTTATTTATTTTACTAAAGGCAAATTTTTTGTTTTTTTTGATTTTTTTTGTTGTCTTTTTGGGTGGAAGTTTTACAATAACTCTTCCTTTAAGAGAAAATCAAGACTGTTTTATCAACAATAATGTTAGATTTACCACATTTTTATATTATATCAAGTTTTAACACGATATTGGCAATGAGTTCCATAACTAATGTGTATTTGTAATGTAATATCATGTATACAAGTCTAAATGTACTATTAATAATTAGATTAAAGGTGAATTACACTAACGGCCTTTATAGTTTGGGTTTTATATCATTTTGATTCTTGACTTTTTAATTGAGACATATTTAACTTTGAATTTTAATTCTTATTTCAAATAAAGACAATTGAAGATACAATTGCATAATTTCAAGGGTAAAATTGTCAATTTGATAAAATATAAATTAATTTGACAAAAGTAAATGTTAAAAAAATATTTTTGAATTTTAAAAAGTTATTTTTACCCACTAAAAATAAAATTATATAAAATTGATAAATCTTTTAGATATTTATTTATTTTTACTAAATTAATTTTTATTATGTGTTTAGATAATAATCATGTAATGTGTGATTGTTTTTATTTTCATTAAATTAGTTTCTATTTTTTCAAAAATCAAATTTTGCGACAACTTAACCAATTCATTAAATTAAAAAAATTAAAAATTAAAAAAAATTCATATACTAAATATATAGATTACACATTAAAAGCTTAACAATCACCTATTATATGATTATCATCCAAATACATAATAAAAATTAATTTGGTGAAAATAAATAAATAAATATTTAAAAGATTTATCAATTTTACATAATTTTATCTTTGGTGGGTAGAAATTATTTTTAAAAATTCAAAAATATTTGTTGGCATTTATTTTTGTCAAATTAGTTTATATTTTATCAAATTGACGACTTTGTCCTTAAAATTGAGCAATAATATCTTCAATTGTCTTTATTTAGAACATGATTCAAAATTCAAGGTCAAATGTGTCATAATTGAAAATTCAAAAACCAAAGTGACACGAGTCTTAAACTATAGAGACTATTAGGCCATGTTTGTTTTGGTGGACATGAGCTTGGGATTGGACTAATAATCCAATAAAATTATTAATCCGATATTTGGTTAAACAATTAAAGTACGGATTAATTATTTTAAACTTGACTATTAGTTAAGATAGGATACATAATCCAACGAATTCGTTGTCCTAGGACTATTAGTCATGGGAATGCTAATCCAGTCCGCCCAAACAAACATGGCCTTAGTGTAATTCGCTCTTAAATTAATATTACATATGGTAAATAAGAATGTAGTATCCTTTGTTGACATCGTGTACTTGTGTATTTTTTTTTCTTTTTTGATTGGTAAAAATTAGTGATTAACTGTTAGATTAGTAAGATCTCCCCTTGAAACTTGTTAATTTAGATTTAAAAAATAATAATAATAATGAAAAGTTGAGTATAATTTTAAGTGTTAAGATTTGTTAATTTAGAAAGTGAATGAGCACCATCATAGAAATATCAAAGTATATTAAGAATTTCTTTTTGGGGAGTTGCTATTTACACTCCATTTTGTTTCAAATGTATATATATATTTTTTTTTGGGTCCTTATATATAGTTACTATTATCATTTCATTTTACTTCAAATAAATTTCTTTTTTATGTATAATAAAGATAACGAAAAGAGTATTTTTGAAATAAAGTAGGATGAGAATAGTTTTTATTATTATTATTATTATTATTATTTTTTTTTGTAACTTAAAATGTACCATCAGGAGAAAAAAAATCATTACAACGTTGGCACGTTACAGCCCCTCTTCTCTTTGTTAGTTCAGTCGCTACAATTAGGGATTGGGTTAATATATATTTATTTTGGTAGTTAACCCACAAACCTAGCCTAACATTTTAGTGTGAAAAATAATAGTCCCATTTCCCTCAAACACTATCGTTTCCTTTCACAGGGGCAAAAATAATTGTTTGTATTTTTGTATGGATGATCTTGCCCTTGGTATATATATAAATAGTATATAATTGTATCTGACCTCCTTAATATTATTCACGTCGTCATTGCGCTATGTTTTTGTGTAGTTATTCATTATTGATTTTGAACATCTTCATATTATCGTTATTACTCTCTATTCTTTATCAATCTTAGTTCGTTTAATTTTTCATCATGAATCATGGAAAATTTCATGTAAGTGGAAGTTGTAAACAATAATTACAATTAAGTGATAAACTTATAAATATTAATGATTATAATTATAAATTTTTTCATGAATTTGTAATATGTTTTCGAAATTATCACTTAATGGCAATTTTTCCAATTTTAATTAGTTGGTTTCAAAGCGAATCAACTCAAAATAAAATAAAATAAATAAACAAATAAATAAATAAAGTGTACCTGTCAGAAATAAAAAATTGTCAACTTGGGAATCCTTATTTCTTCCAGCAATGGAAGGTAGGCAGGCAGGCAGAGATTCTATCTATCATCCTCTCTCAAAATCTGATACGATTCGTTTGGCGTCATTTTATTTGTTTCCCAAGCACTACGCTACGCTGCTATACTTTGGGTTATTTTGAAAAGATAATTAAAAATTATTTTTTAATTTTTAATTTATTTTGATTCATATCATTTATCATATTTTTTACATATTTTTTTTTTAAAAAAATTTAAAAAAATCAAAAAATTAACTTTTAACCATCTTCTCAAAACAACCATTTATAGTCTTCTACTACTGATATTAATATTAATAGGAAAATGATATATAAATTTATTTTGTAGATTCGTTTTCTATACTCGTATCAAGAAAATAATTGATTAATAATTAAAAAATATTTAATTATCAATTAATTATTTTTTTGATATATCACTATATTTAAAAAATAAATTTAACTTTTGAGTTTAAATAATGACGCTCATATTAATAGATACAAATATTAATTGGAATTCTGACGAAGACAAACATGAAAGCTACCTTATGTCGTCACGCCATATCATGTGGAATAATAATAGGAGAACTAGAAGAAAAAAAAAAAATTTTAAAAATGAGTTTTTAGTTTAAGGTCATCATATTATAATTTTATTAGATAAAGGAAATGTAATATTTTATTAAAAAAAATTATGTTTTATTTGGTTCACTAGAATGAGCCAAAATTAAATGAAATAATATTAAAGAATGACTATTCACTTCCAATCGTGAACTAAATAAAGTATTAGTAAATTAAACATAAGATTGAACATATTGACGAAATGATCATTTCTTTCAAGTAAACTAAATAATACCATAAAAAATATTTATTTCATTTCATTTTATTCAATCTCATTTCGATAAAAGGAATTCTATGAACATAGATGTGTTCCACAGTATAAAATACAGATCTGTGTTCCATTCTGTGGAACACATCTGTATTCCTAGAATTATTCAAATCAAATAAAGCATAGCATAAGTTTGAGTTCATGAAGCCTTCCTATAAATAATTTCCTCCTCATCTTCGGGAGAATCAGCAGCCAATGTTCCATCTCAATAGAATTGGTACTTAGTACTTGCCCAAAAAAACATTAAAAAAAAATAAAAGCAAAAAACAAAACCAAAAATGGTTCATGAATTGGAGTAGATGATAAGAGCACATAATGAATTCGATAAGAATCAAGTATGTTTTTTATGTACGAATAAAAGGATCTAAAAAATTCCCACCTCTCTAATGCCGATTCTCTATGTTTTGTTTGCGATTCTCAGCTCTCTAAGGTACCTTTCGGTGGCCGAATGAAAAACACAATTTGTCCAATTTGGCAGACCACCCTTAAAAAAAGAGAGAGTATATAGTTATTGAATTTAATTTTTATTTAAAAAAAAAAAAAAAAAAGAACCAATAAGCCTAGGGAACCAGAAATGATCCAAAAATTTATCATGAAAAGTTGATTAAAGGTGTGTATTCAAAGTTTTGGGCAAATAATAGGACAAAAAAAAATATATTACAAATAAGTGGCAAATATTATAAATATTAATAAATAAAATCATAATTTTTTTTTATGAATTTAAAATTACCACTTAATGGTAATTTCTCCTAAAGTTTTTGTTGTAGGGCTAAACCTTCAGCGAATCTAGGCTATAGGATTCAAATTTTGAATATTTTTTTGGGTTTTTTCCACCTAAATTTGTAGCATCACTGAAGGGGGAAAAAAAGTTCTAGATCATTAATTATAGTCACATTGAGCTGTAAGTAACACCATTTTAAAATATAATTGACAATCATTAGAGAGAGAGAGGAAAAAAAAAAAAAAAAACTCTAGATCATTAATTATAGTCGCATTGAGTTGTAAGTAACACCATTTTAAAATATAATTGACAATCATTTTTTTTTTTTTTTTTTTTTTTTTGTAAGATAGACAATTGACAATCATTTTAATTGTAACTAAAATCACCACATTAGATTCATAACCATACCACTTTGCAATATAATCAAACACTAAAATGGGTTATAATTATTTTTGATTTTATAATTTGCTGACTGTCATTCCCCCGACACATGAAATCTCGGACTATCCACATCACATACATTTTCCTTGCAACAAACAAAAGCAACTTTAAGTTTTCATACATTGATATTCATAATGTTTTATAGTATTACAAAATCAGACCACATGCATAATATATTCATTGATTTCAAAACCTGAATCAATAGCATGTAGTTGATAAAGGTCAATGTCTAAACTGTTACAATTTCATGCCACGTTCGCTAAAAGTTTCTAAGATTATATTTGGTTACAATAAAAGTGGGTCTTAAACCCAAAACATAGAAAGCCCTATGCTTACACAAAACAAAACTCAGATGAGTATTCAGCTCCAATGTCCTCCTAAGCTATTCCCTCGACAAAGGCATACTATCAGCATCTAAAAGGTTTTTTCACGTAGGGTGAACTAAAACCCAATAAAGACGAGTTTAATGATATGTATGATGTTTAACAATGCCATATAGTGGATGTATATGAAATGCCATACAAAACTTTCTTTTTCCCCTTTTTGAAACAATGTTATGCCAACGTTCAATTCACAATTTATATCTTCCTTTGAAACAAAAAATAGGACAGTAAATAAACACACTGATAATCTCTAGGTATGTGTTTACAAATAGGCTATAAAAGCACTATCAAAGCCTCTTTACTGGCAACTAGCCGAAAGGAAGGTATGCTAACCACGCGATTTTTTAGACTTTCACCACACACACAGGCCAACTCAATAAGCCACACCCACACCCTCTAATCAAATTCACCACGATATTCACTATTTTTTTTCTCAAAATAATACTTTTTAACATTATGAAAATGCTTAAGTATGAAACCAATGACAGAATTTAAATAAAGGAGTACATATTGTTTCAATTCTCCTAATTCTCATGGAATTTTTACAACAATCAATGTTTTCCTCCACCAATAGCTAAAACAATTATCTCTATTCAATATGTTCTAAAATGGACAATATATAAATTAAGAGCATAACCAATCATTTCCACAACACTTACACCATGAATATTGTCTTTCCTATACATTTTCCAAAAGAAATCTTATTCATTTCTATATGGCTCAAAACTATGAATCCACAACAATTTTAACAACATAGTTTTCTTCTCAACCTTGAGCACAAGTCAAGGGCGTAGTAGAAATATTGGATGCCCTCCTTTTAAAAGACCATTTTCTCAAATTTCCAATACCAAATACCATTACCAACAACTCAATAAGATATTTTTAAGAAAACTTTGAGAAAACCCCTCTTTGTACATTAAAACATATATTAACCGAACCCAAACCTTCCAAAGTGTTAATCTAGTCAAATAACACAAATAACATGCAAATTTTGATAACTTGTTCCAGGTGACTGCTCGAGCGGTGGAAGTACCGCTAGAGAGTAGATGTAAAGTTTCCAGTAGTTTTGCAGGTCGAGGGACCACTTGAGCGAACAAGCGGTCGCTCGAGCAAATATGAGGGGTTCCTAGTATCTCGTTTTGCAGATAGAGATATTGAGAGACGTCGTTTACGACTCGAGCGGTCTGTGCAATTTCAGTAACTTAAAAAGTTACTTTTTAGATCATTTCTCCACTTTTCCTTTTCTATCTTCTTGCCTCTCTCTCATTCCGAAAACCCTAAACTTCTCACTCTAAATATCTCTCATTTCACTAAGATCCAAGTCTAGATCTCTTGCAAGAAGTGGAGTATACATAAAGGTCTTACTTTCTACCGATTGGATTTCGATTCTACGAAGGATTCTCTTTGAAGTCTAACTTTCTTGCTCTTTGCTTAAGGTAGTATCTCCTTGATTTGACAATGATTATGTGGTGTTGTTGTGACCATGACACTTGAATTGGATGAACGAGCAAAAACTACGTTTTATGTTGAGAAAAAGGGAATTTTACCCAATTTTTATCAAAATTTTGATAAAGTTCTTATGGATTATGATTATTGATGTTGAGAATTTTCACATATAAGAAGGGGATGTAAAAGCCCCAAATTGATTATAAACCCTAATTGTGATTTTGAGGAAAAATGGTGTTTGGGTGAAATTAAGCTTCAAATCATAAAATTCTATTTGATATTATATATGAATGAGTGACAATTAGATTTTTGGCTATGTTATTAATGTATGTTGAATTGGGATTTGTGGATTGGAAATTGTTAACCCTTGTCTTGTATATGTGGCTTTCCATCTCTTTTAATTGTGGGTGATGGTAACTTGGAAGGTGGTAAATAAGGGGTGGTAAATAGCATATGGGTCCAGGTAAAGGGTCAGTTTTTTAAAACAATGTATTGTGCCGATACCTGCACAGGGAAGTTAAGGTGCCCAATTACCCTGTCTTGAGCTTATTGCCGGACGAATGTAGAAAAAATGTTTTTGGGTGTCCACTAGTCCTGCCATATAGTAATCGACAAAAGTGAAAAAATGGATGGTTTTGAGTGCCCACCACCTGCCGTATTAATAGTCGGTAAATGTATGGATAGTTTCAGTTATAAACCTATATGTATATGTAGTATGGGACTCCCACAAGGGATTCAAGGCATATTTACCCCCATTGGTGTTGAGAAAGGTTCCTATAATGCAAATGCATTTCTTTTCCTACTTTTATGACTTTTGAACTTAAACTAGTAATTGTGTTGGGTTGTGATAGTGCCATGTGAATTGTTCAAAAAAATTAGATACTCTGTTAAATGTATCTCTACTAGGCATATAACTCATCCCCTACCTAACATTTTCAGGAACCGTGATGTGCCACTACCGTAGTGATATGAAGTATGCTCTTTTGTTTTGTTGGAGTGCCGAGGCTCAAGAATGTTTACTTGTGGAAGCTTAGAGCTTATATACTAAGGGTCGTGAGCCTATTTTGTTGTAACAAGGTTGTGCCTTGAGTTTTGTAATCCATATGACAATTTATTTTGTTTTGTTCTCTAATTTGTTGAACTTTGTCATAAACTTGAGTTGTAATTAATGAGTTGAACATGGGACTATAATTGGAAGCCTTAGTTCAATGAGAAAGAGAACCATCCAGTATTTTATATGTTTGAAATTGATGTCTCTGTATTAATATTTTGGGGGTGTTACACAAATCATTAAAGAAATCCCTATCTCAAGTAAGAAGAAAAAAAGAACCACACCCAAAAATCAATGAAAACGGAAATTCAAACTATTCAAATTAAAACGATTCCTTCTTCAAGCCCAACTTTTAATTCTAAAGCACGACGTTCGAAAAATCAACGGATCAAGGTAGATTGGAGAATTTACGCTAGGTTTTCAAAAAGAGGTGAGAGCAAAAGAGAAGAAGATATTTCGTAGAGAAAGATAGATCAAAAAGTGAATAAAAAGAGATTTTTCTTGTAGCTTTATTCAAACAGACTGCTCGAGCGGTGAAATCTGCACTCGAGCATCAAAACGAAGAAACCAAACTCGAGCGAAAAAACCAAACTTCTAGAAATTCATCTCCGCAAAACAGATTGCTCGAGCGACGAAACCTAAGCTCGATCGTCAAACACTAAAGATCGCTCGAATGACAAACCTAAGCTTGAGAAAAGAAAGCAAACTCTTAGAAGTTCACACCTCAAACCCAGAATTGGGAGAAAGAAAAACTACTCAAGCAATCAAACAATCGCTCGAGCGAACTCAAGTTTACTTAGTCAAAATCATCCCAGAATTACCAATCTTAACCTGTTTCAAACACACCTCCAAAACCAATTTTCAACTCAAAGGCCACCTAGGATAAGAATCGTTTAGAAGAATAAAAATAGATGTCAATGAAGGTAACTCAGAATTTCAAAGATAGTAATAATCCTAAAATAGAATAAAAATCCAAATTATATTCCCACATAAGTCTCACAAGTAACGAGGACATCACACTGACTCCGTCACCACAATCACAATAACACGTAATCAAACAAGGCAATAGTTTGTAATTAACATCAATTTAGACAATAGTTTATATGATGTACATAAGTCTCACAAGTAACGAGGACATCACACTGACTCCGTCACCACAATCACAATAACACGTAATCAAACAAGGCAATAGTTTGTAATTAACATCAATTTAGACAATAGTTTATATGATGTACATAAATAAATATGTATTATACCATTACCCTATATTATGTGGGAATTATTTGTAGTCTCAAAGTGTCATATGGCATTGTCATTGTGCATGTGGTATTCTTGACCAATAACATATCAAAAAAAAATTTATGAGGTGAAACAATGCTAATCTACCCTTATTAGGTAGTTACGAGACAAGAAATGACTTACCAAATATATTTTGTTATTCTTCATTTGTCGAAAACACAACATAAATAATATGACACAATCTTACTTTGGAAGTTTGCTAAGAAGCTCGCATATTAGTTAAAAATAATCCTATAAAAAAATTAGGGTAAATTATAAATACACTCTCTGAGATTTATTTAAAATATGAATTGTCTCCTGTGATTTTAAAAATTATAACTTGCCCCTTGAATTTTATAAATTCATAACAAATAGTCTCTTTTATTAATAAATCATCGTATCAATTAACAGTTTTTAATGATATCATGAATTTATTTCAATTAATAATTTAGATAATTTTATTATTATATAGAAGAACACTTAAAATTTTTATTTTTTTAGTTAATTTTGTTAAATAAAAATTTATAATAAGGGATATTTGCAATTTTTCAAACCATAGAGGATAATCTATATTTTAAACAAATCTCAAAGGGTATATTTTTAATTACTCAAAAAACTAGTGCTAAAAAACTATTTTCTTTGGTACATTCTTCTTTCTTTTCTTTTCTTTTTTTCTTTTTTTCTTTTTTTTATTTTTTTAATAATTTTTTAGTACGTCTAAATAGGATGTTTGGCAAGAAAGAAAAATATTTTAACAAAATGAATTTTTTAACCAATAAACTGGCTTCCTCCAAATGATGCATACTTCTAAGACCAAGGGGTTGGCTTGGTAAGCGTGATGCTTGGGTTCAAATTTTACTAGTGTGTTATGTAGTCTCCCCTTCTCCTATCCCCTTTTTCCATATTGTAATAATAATAAGGTTTTGCTAATGACAATCCTAAGTACTGTCAATAATAAACACAATATCAAAATATTTATAATCTTAATACATATTTTACATATCTTAAAAAAATTTATATATTTTTATTCATTCTTTAGACATTTCAATACACTTTTTCTAGCACAAACAACAACTCTTAAGGTTATTTTTAGCATTTTTCATAATTATAATAATAATAAGAAGAAGAAGAAGGGGGTTAATTGCACATACACTACAAGACATGTCACTTTTGGTTACCAAAATATTGGTCGCCAAAAGTCCAATATTTAGTCGCTGAAACGATTTAGCGACTAAAATATTTTGTCGCCAAGCTCGTCGCCTTTACCCTGTCGGCAATAGTATTGGCGACTAAATTTCATTTGGTCACCGAAAGTGACTACATTCGGCTACTAATATTAGTTTAGTCGGCAAATGTTATGTTTCCGCCACTAAAACATTTTCTCGCTGAAAATATACTTTTGGCGACCAAAATTTTGGTCGCCAAAGATAATAAATAAATTTTTTATTTTCATTCGGCTACTAAACAATTTAGTAGCCAAAAGTAACTCTACAGCAACTAAAAAGGAATTTTGTCGCTGAAAATATATTTTTGGCGACCAAAATTTTGGTCGCCAAAGATAAAAAATAAATTTTTTATTTTCATTCGGCTACTAAACAATTTAGTAGCCAAAAGTAGCTCTACGGCTACTAAAATTTCTTTTAGTCGCCAATTGTGATATGTTTAGCTACTAAAAATTTTTTAGTCGCCAATTGTAATATTTTTAGCTACTAAATTTTTTTTAGTCGCCAATAATCAACATTCCCCTACTAAAAAAATTTAGTAGCTAAAAACTTGACTTTTGCCAACTAATATTATTTTTGGTAGCCAATTAACTTTTGGCGACTAAATTGTTTTTGGTAGCCAAAAATAGTCGCGAAAAATATATTTTCTTGTAGTGATAGCAGCTTTGCACTTTTATCAAAATCTTACTTTAATCCTTTTGTTTTTAATTAGGCTCTTAAATTATAGATGGACAAAAAGATAAAATTACAATTTGACAGAGATTGACTATCATAATTGAAAGTGAATGATTTAAACTGAAATTTTGATGAAAGTGAAAAAATATTAAGTATAACTAACCCTAATAACAATAATAACCAAAAAATTGTGTCAAAACAACAGATGATAAAAACAACAAAAGGCCTTCAACATGTAATAGATCTTGAAGCACTATTGCATCTCTCAGAACAAATCCCCAAGTACTACTAAAAAATTTTGATAATATGTTGAGACAAATAACTACTCTCTCATGTCCTGTCAAAAAAAATCAAAAATGCTATGGGCTATGAATATATCCTTTGACATTTATCCTGAAATGAGTTATATGGTGTAGAATTAAAATTTGTGTGATGTTAATTCCATCTACAATAATTGTGATTTATAGATTTGTTTTCTATATATTTTTCTGGGTATTTTTCTAAATTTATAGGATTGCTGGAAACTTGTCCTCTCTCTCTCTCGTCCATTTCTCTCACTAATCGTGCATGGAATGGAGGAGCCAAGAGGTTGTGTGTTGCATTGTAGCAAATTGCTAAAGCTAAATTATACTGTACCCCAAGTAGCAGGAACCACCTCCCCCACTCAGAAACGCATATCTAACAGTAGTAGACAAGTAGTAGTGACTTAAGATTCTTTTCTAGTTTAGTATGATATATAACAACGTAAGCGTATCAATCAACCTTCAATCCTTTTCCTCCTCCCCGTCTTATAAATATTCCCACCCTCCCTTTCACTCTTTTCTCAAGCCCAGCCTAACTCAAGTACGTAAGTAATAAGTATCCCAACCCAACTTTGTGGGAATTGGGAACTGAACTTGAGAGAGAGAGAGAGAGAGAGAGAGAGAGAGAGAATGTTGGGGAAGAAGTGTAAATCCATAGCAAAGCTACCTTCTTGTTGTGTACCAAACTCGGATTGTGTCTGTTTGGGTCATCGGAGTCAAGTTGCCAGCGAAACGGTGCATGCCAGAAAGCTTGCTGCTCCTGTGCCGGCATCGTTGGAAAGGTGCAGTGTGTGCTTAGAGGAAGAAGAGAAGGTGTGTAAGTGCGACAACAATATCAGTACTGAGGAGGAGTTGTTCAAGAGTAACAGTGTGATCGACAAAGATATCGACCATGCTGCTACTTCTAGAGTAAACGCCAACAGTTCTTTTGCTCATGCTGTCATCAACATGGTTGGAATGCTTATAGGTATTAATATCTTCCCTTTTTAACTTGAGCAGTGTTATTCTAATTCAAAAATTAGATTTATATTTCAAGTTGATTGATTAACCAATCAATTACTCTTATGTGTTATTTTACTCTTTTACAATTTTTCTAATTATCAATTAATTATTTCGCTTACACATTATTAAGTCTAAAAAATGAATTTAAAAAATAATTTCGCTTACACATTAAAATGAATTGGGTAAATTACAAATACATCTCCTGAGATTTGATTAAAATACGAATCGCTCTCTATGGTTTTGAAAATTAAATTTCACCTCCTGAGGTTTCTAATTTCATAACAAATTGCCCATTTTATTAATAAACCATCAAGTCAATGAACAATTTTTAATAATGTTAAAAATATGTTTCAACTAATAATTTAGGAAATTTTATTATTGTATAAAAGAACAATTATGAATTTTATTTTTTTTAGTTAATTCTAGTTAAATAAAAAATTCTAATAAAGAGATATTTGTAATTTTTCAAATGATAAGGGACAATTTATATTTTAAGCAAATCTCAAAAAATGTATTTATAATTTACCCAAATGAATTTAAAAAATGAGACTTGCATATATCATTTTTCTTTTAACTTTGCCTTCTCACTGTTCTTCATTCTTCCTTTTTACTTGTGATGGTTCACAATTCAATAATTATTTAATAAAAGTAAATTAACATCTCCCGCCTGTAATTTTTTTACTGGCCTCGTTTGGGAATAAGTTTTTTTAGTAATTTTTAAAATTTTTAGTTAAAATATGATATAAAAAAATTAATATATTTGGAATGATTTTTTGACTTTTTACGAAAAGATGTGTAAAAAGTAAAGAGAAAATGAAATTTTTGACTTTTTTGTATAAATTGTTAATTTTTTGATTTTTTCAGTAACTTTTTAACTTTTTGACTAAAAAAGACACTTGTCAAATAAGATCTAAATGATTGATTTACAACACTAAATAAGTTATGTCACATCATTTTTTAATATTATTGAATAGAATATTACGTAATCAATATCACATCATGTTACATTAGCTCACATAGTACTGTTAATGTTGACATGCTAAATCAAAAATGGATAATTCTTACCTGAAACATCGTACTACTGCTTAACAGGGCTTGGACAATTATCAACTCCATATGCTCTACAAAACGGAGGATGGTCCTCTGCATTCCTTCTCGTCGGCCTCGGAATAGTCTGCGCATACAGTTCCCACCTCCTCGGAAAATGCCTCTCCAACAACCCCAAATTAATGAACTACACCGACATCGGACACCACGCTTTCGGCGCCAAAGGAAGGCTCCTAGCAGCCTCTTTCATCTACATGGAAATCTTCATGGCTCTTGTTTCCTACACAATCTCTCTCCACGACAACTTGAATACCGTCTTTTTTGGGGCCCACTTCGACTTACCCTCAATTCACTTATCGACCTCTCAGCTGCTGACTGTGATCGCGGTCTTGGTCGCGCTTCCCAGTCTGTGGCTGAGAGATCTTTCTTCTATATCTTTTCTTTCCACCGGGGGTATTTTTATGTCACTCATTATTTTTACCATGGTGGCTTTAACGCCTATTTTGGGAGGCGTGAAGGCGAACAGGGAGATACCGATTCTTCGTGTTGAGAATATTCCGGCGATTTCTGGGCTTTACATATTCAGTTTTGCAGGACATATTGTTTTCCCTAATATTCATAAGGAGATGAGAGATCCCTCCAAGTTCACTAAGGTTTGTCATTCTCTTCTTCACTTCTATTACTTAAATTTCTTTTACAATAATGGCATTATCACATTATTCTAATCAATTTTTTTTGTATGAATAAAATTATCTTATGTTTTTGTAATTTGTTTTATATCTTTTGAAATATTGTAACCATATTTTTATTCCAACTAAAAATTGGTGAAGTGTGGGGGGCAGTTGGTCCCGCTAGGTGCCTTTTTGAGAAAAGAAAAATATTTGAAATACTTAATTTATCATTTTTAAAAATTACTTTTAATGATGTGTTTGATAAGTATCAAATTTTAATTTATTAAATATTTTATTATTTGAGATTTATCCTCAATATAATATCGTTAGAAAGAAATGATTTAGAAGTGATAAATTAAAGAATTGTAGCATTATTGTTTGGCAAAAGCTCAAGTCAACCTATGATCGCTGCATTTTACATAGTAGGTGTTTGGAAAATGGATTTTTATGTAGGTTTTTTTAGTTGTAGGATATTATTGAAGAAAAAAATTTTTGTGTTTGAGAAGGTAGTTAGGTTTTTTTGTGGTTGGATGCAATGTTTGTGAGAAAAAAAGTGAAATGATTATAGGGTTTGATGTGATATTTTGTTTGTATTTGTTTTTTTTGGTTTTGCAAAAAAATTGTCTTCTAGTGAAAAAAATAAAAAAAAAAACCCAAAAAAAATTGTTGCCAAATATACATATCAAAAATGATTTGGACCACTAAAAAGAGACCTCTAATGCATCTCTAATTTGTTTTTTTCTTCGCTCTTTTTTGTCTTTTACTTCACTATTTTTTTTTTTTTCTTTTTTTAATGGTTGGACAGCTCATTAGAGCTGCACTGTTGCAGCTCTAATTAGAGCTCCGGAGCATGACCCATATACATATACAGGCAACTTTTGGATTATAAAAATTTTGAGCCAGAAAAAGAATATTAGGAATCTTTGTGAAAAAATAAAAATAAATATGGCGTGATTCATAATTATTTTTTATTCTTAAATAGTTAATATTTTATAGAAATATGGGATTCCTGTGAAAAAGTAAGGGATCATATTCTTACTTAGTTTGATAATATAATTCTGATTAAAATCAATAACTTTATTATTTCAGTTCATTTAAATATTAAAATCATAGAGATCCACAATTATACTATCGTTCTCCCTTAAAATTCATGTCATCCAAACTTGATCATATATTAATATAAAAAGTAAAATACAAATTTTCTCCATTACATGAAAGGAATGAGAAAGGTTAGGAATCATGAAATTATTTTCATGAAAATGATCATGAAAAATTTATGATCCTTGGATTATCTTGATTAGTGTGTGGTGCTTTATTTTAAGTGTAATCCAAAGGTCACAAAACTTTCATGATTATTTTCATGAAAGATTTTTCATGATACCTAGCATTGTTGGAAAGGAATAGAGATGTTCATCAGTCTGATTTTATTCACACACTTCAAGAATATGTGTACAACACATATATTTTGATTGGTTGTGAAATAGTAGAAACTACCATTTTAGGTAGGGCCATTACACTTTTTGAGTATTAGGTCCACAATCACATTTTGTGTATTGTTTATATTTTTTGTTCCTGGGATATATCCATGTGGTGCCCTAAGTTCAAATTCATTGGTTGAAATAATGGAATCCAATACTTTTTATTGAGTTTTTGGAGAATAACTTGACAAGTGTCAAGCAATGAATGATGTGAAACAGTAAACCATACCACCAAATAATCACTCTCTTCACACACTAAAAGGGTGTATGAACAAATTCATTCTTCATGTCCATTGCATCAAGAGTATCATTTCTGCAAAAAGATGTTACACAAACTAATATGTTACACTAATTTTTTCTTATTCACCTATGTGTGTTATGTACTTAAGAAACTATCAAATCTAAACAAGATCCATTTTAATAATGTGATAAATTAACATTATTTTCAATTGGTATGAGAGCATACCGATTTCTCAATTGGTATAAGAACATATTGAATTCTCAAACTCACATGTTAATTACTTCTTTGCATGCAGGTATCTATAGTGAGCTTCACATTGGTGACACTACTCTACACAGCCTTAGCCTTCATGGGTGCCAAAATGTTTGGCCCTGAAGTAAATTCCCAAATCACCCTCAGCATGCCTCGCAACCTCATAGTCACAAAGATCGCACTCTGGGCAACGGTTCTCACCCCAATGACCAAATACGCACTCGAATTTGCACCCTTCGCAATGCATCTCGATCACCATCTCTCTCATTCCATGAACATGAAATCCAGGACAAGGACGATCGTTCGAGGCAGTGTTGGCTCATTTTTGTTGCTCATAATACTAGCCTTGGCTCTCGCTGTGCCCTACTTTGAGTATGTTCTCAGCCTCACAGGCTCGCTCGTCAGCGTTGCAATTTGCATCATTTTTCCATGTGCATTCTACACCAAGGTTTTCTGGAATCAGATATCAAGACCGCTTATCGTTCTCAATGGATTGCTCATTGTGTTGGGCTGCCTTCTTGCTGTGTCTGGAACCATTTCATCATCCAAGTTACTTATAAGAGACTTACATAGAGCTCACTCGCCATGAGAATAAACCCATGGAGAAGTTATAGTCTTTGCGAGATTTGAATCTTTTTCCTTCTTTTTTTTTTTTTTTTTTTTTTTTTTTCATCAAAGTACCAAGACCTTAACATTGGCATAGCTTACTATTTTGAGTTACGATATGGCTCTTTTCTTTTATTAATAATTTTGTTTTCATTTCATTTTTTTTTTAAATCTTCTAGCTCTGGAATAATTCTATATGCTTTATTACCTTGTCAAATAACTCCAATCAATTTGCTTCTAATATGTAAAACGTGAGATGAATCTAACCATTTTTCTTACTTTATGCAAAAAGGAAATTAATGCATTACTACCACCGAATATTACATCCCCAATCCACATGAGAACAACTCCAATCTCACACGTCATTTTTTTTTACTAGCTAAACTATAAAAAAAGTAATCCTTTATTTTGCCTAATTTATTTTGAATCTATATATTCTAACGCAATTATTTATTTTACTCATTTATACACACAAACTGTTTAAAGAGTGTCTCAAAGCTTTTCAAATATAGCTAGTATTGAAGAATTTTGTTAAAATAACTATTTGTAATAACTAACTCATTAGGATGACTAAAATATGATCATACTAACAAATCTCTTTTGAAGAGTATCTTGGAGATACTCTCAGCCCAATAGTTAAGAGATGACTCATAAATTCAAACACATTGGATTTTCGGATCTTGTTGGTACCTATATTGTAATTTACAAGAGATTGCAAGCATCTAAGATTTATTCTGCAACGATGGATCCAAGAGGCCCTCTCTACTTTGGACAAGTTTTTCATAATTATAAATAAATAAATAAATAAAAATCACATTCTCAACACCTTATTTGAATTCTAAGAACCAGATCCTAGCATAAATAAATAAATAAATAAATAATTATAAGAGCTAAATTCTCTTCACTTTGTGGATTTGACTAGATAGTACCGATAATCATAATCTCAAAAAAACAAACAGTAAATTTCCAAAATAACACGTACCATTTATTTTTTTAAAAATAATAAAATCATGTCTATATTTATCGAATAAAAAGAAAATCTTGATAGATAGTCAACACACCAAAGCCTTAAAAAGTCAAAATAAATTATTAAAACAAATTCATAGCAAGCCCAATGGAGACAGGAGTGTCCAGACCACACACTCATCCTTCCATATTGAAATTTGTGGATTTGAGAGAGAGTACTGTAAATGTGCACTCATGCTTTAAAACATGAAATACTTCCACTGAAAACACTAGCTTCAGTCAAATGTCTTTTTGTTCTCACTCTCTCGGAGGCACTGTTTGTTTGAATAAAAATATTTTCCTAGTCTTTTTGTGTTTGATTGCAAAGAACTAGAGAAAAACATTTTACATGTAAAATCTATTCTACCAAATCAAGGAAAATAACTTGCCCACCAAATTTGGTTAGTCATTTCACAAATGAGTGTTTAGGTTGGTAATTAGTGCTCTAGTGCGTGGAGTCATGTGAGTTGGTTAGGGACTAGGGGAATTTGTGAACATTGTGGCGGTTATGAAATCGTACATTTTGAACTCTTAAACCGTGAAAATGCATCACTTTCAACACTTCCAGATTACCTTCAAAAGCGATGCATTTGCACGATTTTCAAAATTAAGATGGCCAATATGTACGGATTCATAAATGAGGAAAGTACAGTGATATTTACAAATAATTGAGGGAGTCTTGGTGCAATTAATCCAAAATATTTTACACACCAAAAAAGAAAAGGCGAAAGTAAAAAATTTCTTGTAAAAAGTTTTACATGGAAAAATGTTTTCAAAACGTAGCGATTCAAATGGAGCCCTAGTTTCTCTTCTTTTTCATATAAGAAGAAACCTCTATAAAAATTGAGAGCCTCTCACCCTAGATTCTTCCTCAGCAAATTCAAAGTGAATCACCCTAGTTTTCAATTTCCAGCTATTCTCGAAGAATTGCAGGTGTGATCCATGTTTGGATTCTTAATTTGAAGTTGATTTTCCTGTTCTAGAAGCTCAAAATTCTGGTTTTGGACGTCACGCTACTTAACGCATGTATGTTGGTAATCAAAGTATGGGGAAAACCCTAGCTATGACAAATACGGATTACAACGGAGTTCTTTACAGTCACAAGGATGCCACTGGAGTGTATAATAATTCAATTAATGTAAATGAATCCTGATGAGAAAGTGAATTCAATGAACATTATCCATGTTCTTGAGAAAACAACTATAGCAAAGCCAAACTCTGTTTAGGAGGAAGTGGCAACTGAAATTACTAGATTGAATTTTTTAAATATAGTTAAAGAAAGTCCTTGAAGAAAAGGAATTTTTATGCTTAGAGTAGGAGCTTTCAGTATCACAATTCCAGAGGAAAAGAAAGGAACAAATATCAGCACGGAAACCTACAGATTCGCCTAAGATGCCGGAGAGATATTGCTCAGAATGAATGAATGAATACCAAGTGGTGAAAAGACAGAAGATGAAAATAACACAGGAACAAGAGAAACCAATCAAATGTTCAAATCTTTCATATAACTTCAATATCAAGCTAGTTTGCGCAAGAGATTAAATTTTTTTCTATAACACTCAAAAAGATAATCTTGATACACATATATGCAGATACATAGGATTTCAAATTAGTGTTTCTCATTTGAAATGAAGTGGGATCTAACCTCTACCAGTGAAGCCGAAAACTGGCGGCCTGCATGAGTGGATGAGCCAGATATGCGCCTAAAGTCAATGCAGTGATTGATAAATACGGCAATCGAATGAATTCTTTGTAGTAGTCTTTGGGCAACTTTTGTCGACCATCGAGGATGGCTGCAAATGGAATAACGCTTGTTCGGCTCTTCACAACATCAAAGGCCTCACCATATCGTATAGCTAGCCTCCTGTCTCCATTCCAAACACCAAACAGATGGTGTCCTATCAGGCCAATGGAGGCTGCTGCTGCAACAGAGTTCCCGATCCAGATTGTGTGAGCCAAGCACCACATCACCTGCCCAACCATCTGCAGGAAAAATAAACAAATAAATTAACAAAAAGAATAAAAAACATCATTGGGCAACTTACAAAAATAGGGGGGGGGGATGAGAGAGAGAGAGAGAGTCCCTTATTGACATGCCACAACAAAGGAAGGTTTTGGACACCATGCAGAAATTAATAAAATTAATCCAATTTTTAACTTTTATTTTTGTTAGCACCTATAACGAATCAACACCATCGCATTACAAAGATCATCAGGGCTTCCTCCACTAAGATAATAATAATGCTAAACACCAACTTCACTCATAGGAGGATGATAGTTAAGGCATCAAGTACAATTGAACCAAAAAAACAAAAAAAAGACTTATATTTCCACCAGCCATCCAAAAACCACTTTTATAGCAAACTGGAAACCTTATCCATTGACCAGAATATTGAACCTATCCTCCTTAATTTTTTTTTTTTTTTTTTTTTTTTTTTTTTTTTTGAACTACTTTTCTTTTTCCCTTGTTCGTCAATGTTCTGGAAACTTTGGTGGATGGTCCACACAGTGAACTATAGATTGATGTATTATGATTGAAGAATGAGAAGAAAAAGAAAAAGAAAGAAACCCCCACAAAAAAAAAAACAAAACAAAACAAAAAACAAAAAACAAAAAACAAAAGGAAGCTCAATTCTTCCATAGATTCCCATTATTTCAGTAAATGTGATACCAACATAGTCTAAGAAAATAACTTTCATTGTATCATCCACATTCCTAGCCAAAAGGATATTTCACAGAGAAATATGAAACAGAACCAAATAAATGACAATTTTTTGAACTATTCATGTAACCAAATATTTTAAACATTCTTGTAATCAATGTTCTAAAGCATGGACTGTTGTTAAAATTGGGAAAGGACTGGGTCAAGGGTCAAGGGTCACCGGTTCAACCATCAAGTAAAGTAGAATTGAACCGTGATGTCACAATTCTCATCAATATATTAAAAATTATATTTAAATAAAAAATAAGTAACAAGACATTCATTTAAACGATTTTTATATTTCAAGATACATATATGTTTACTGAATATCTATGTTTATATATACTATATGTTTATATTGATTGCTTGTAAACAAATTAATTATACTTGGTGTTTGGAGAGAAAATATATTGAATGCATAATACATAATATATATGTACCTAATATTAGTGGTGCGATAATTTAGTGGTTGAAGCACACTACTACTATGACGGGTTCCGTGTTCGAACCCCCTAGAGAAGCTTTTTTCAATGTTTGGCAATGATCTAAGCAACGTAGAAGCTTTCCGGTTTGTTGAACCAGCTTTTGGTTCAAAAGCTTAGCCGGTTCAACTGTCGTGCTAGCCAGGTTTACAAAAATAGCCCATTTTGAATCTAAAATGCATTCAGGGGTTAATCCAGACCGGAAGCTAGACCAGTCAACAGGTCAACCAGTCAAACTGGCTAGTCTAGTCTAGTTTTCAAAACATTGCTTGTAATCCCCAGCACCAGCAGTAAACGAAAGCTATGATCCAAAGCCATCAACCTTGCCTAAGACAAATCTGGTTTTATACATTCGCATGTTTCCTCTAAATGCTCAAGATAAGACTAGTCAGAATAGTAAATGGACATTTTAGATAAAGGTGATGGATTAAATACCTGTGGGTGCCTGGTTATTCTCATGATACCTGTCTCCCAAAGATGCATTTTAGGCTTATCAACAGCCGCAACCTCTAACAAATTAAAGGTTGAAGGATAGAGGAAAAAGAAGGAAACAAAATTAGAGAGCCACACAACTTGATGTAATCCAGGAACACTTTGCAGCTGCCACAACTGCAGACCGTCATATCTGTGGTTAATGAAGTATACCTGAATCACAAATAAGTGAAACACCAATCAAACTGGTTTAAACATTAAATAAAATAAAATAAGATAAAAAGACTTCATAAGGCCATAAATTCAAGGAAACACTAAACATTTGTACGATCTTCCAGACATAATAAAGGGTTGAGAACTCACAACTGTACTAAGAGCCAACGGAAGAGATAAGCCCGCAAACAAAACACGGAAAGCACGTTCTCCAATGAGCTTCTCACCCTTATCTCTGAAACTAGCCAAGCCACTGTGGACAATGGCAAAAATGAGAGTAAGCGTAAACATCACAACCTGCAGAAGAATGTTTACAGGCTCAGCTTTCATAAATCTACATATTACAAAAAACAAAATAGGATACAGCATCCTCTAATACAAAAACCAACTGGTAAAGATAAACACATAGCAACAAATCCTTTTGATTATTACAATATGTAGCATGGAAATTAAGACCCTCATAAGCATGTATAAATAGAATCACAGTTACTTTGTGAAGTTCCAGCATAAAGCATGAGAGGGAAGAACAACAGAATCCATTTAGCATACTGGTAAATTTTCAGCACCAAGCCAGATTCTTGATCCTGTTTTTTAAGTATCCTAATTGTATTGCCTTCATCAATCATAAGAAGCAAAAGAGAAGATGATGGAACGAGTTGTACTAAACAAGGATCAGATCACATTTATCAGAAACCTTGACAAGATATCAAGTAAAATATATTCCAAATCAATTCAATTCAAGTTCCAATGGCTAAGTTCCTCTATAATGAAACCGCTTCTGACCCATGACAACTTCAGAAAACTTGGCCAAATGCTTCCTAAAAGTGGATTTGCAGTGAAATTTAGTCATGCTTGATTTTTGAAAAGGCAAATAGCAGGAATTTCATGAATTAGGCTGGGGTAGTATAGACTAGAATTAAAGCCTAAAATGTAGAGAAAAAAGGTCGCATATGAAAAGAGTTTATGTGGAATTACTATGGGTAAACTACCAATAGGTCCTATTTTGGAGACTTATTACCCACTAGGTCCTACTTTGGAGACTTAATACCCATTAAGTCCTATTTGATAAATTTATTAAGTGATAAAGATAAATTTATCAGTCTTTTTTTTTTATGAATAAATTTATAGTGATAAATTTATCAGTCTCTTTGTTTTTATGAATAAATTTTTAGTGATAAATTTATCACTCTCTTATTTTTATAGTGTTAAATTTATTGGTTAGGACCTGTAGGTAAATAAGTCTAGTGAATAGGACTAATTGGTAAGTACCCCAATTACTATTTGGTAGGACACACATTAATGTGCACTATTTGGGCGTCATCCTAAATCTGATCCTACAATCCAATCTTGTGAGTCCCTCCAATGATCCAATGTAGGTTCTTGACTTTAACAACCTTGGGTTTGATGCATGTGCCCTTACCCTTTTTTAAAAATTTGTCTAAAATTTTGCTAAAAAATTGCTCAAATTATACTATAAATTTGCTTGACTTTGCAAAAAAAATTATTTTCGAGAAATTGTCTTAAACAACCCTTTTTTAGTAAACACTTTTAAGTTGTTTTTAGATTTTTCAACAACTTTTATTATCACACAGATAAAAATCATGGGTTTCTCCAACTTTTTCACTGTTTTTTGAAAACACAAAAAAAGAAATTACTAGAAATGAAAACAATACCAAATAGTTTTTGATGCAGAGTGATTGGCCATACAATTCCAAAACACATAAATAGGCATGTAGAAAAACAAGGCAAGCAACATTAGTAGGGACCACACAGCACGGGCTTAGAATTGCATAAAAGTCGTGGAGATCAGGATCTAGAATTTAGGCAAATTCCATCATTTAGGGCTTAAATTTTGCAATTTTCCCATTTTTAAAAAGTTCTCTATTATCAATTACTTGGTCCAAAAACAAATCCGATTTAAAAGCCTTATGCTGTGTTTGGTTGGAAGATTTGGGAAGGGATTGGGAAAAGGAAAGAGAAAAGGTAGGTAAAATGTGAATAAAATATATCTATATTTCACCTAATTTCACACACCTTTTCCTTTTCCATTTCCAAATCACTTCCCAAATTTTCCAACCAAACACAGCTTCAGGTTCCCCAGTTGATGAATAATATGGAATTCCTTTACAGGTATTCTCTATATTTTTCCTATTATTCTAGTAATCTTCGGATTTAACAAAATTGCAGATGAGTTATGGTGTTCTTGCTGCTACAAATTTTGCTCTTCCGGCTACATTAGTTTTGAAATGTGACCATCGACAAAAATTCTTAGAGTCACCACCGCTTGATTCCCTCCATTTTAAAAGGGATTGTATATCCATTCTTCAATCTACATTCTCTCTTCACCAAGGTTCATGGCACCTACCTACTTTCAGTATAACAACACTCTTGAATGCTTATAATTGTTTCTGTTTTCAGTGCCAAGAAATTAAATTCTCACTTCATCAATTAATCCAAATACTAGTTGCAAGTCTAAATTAAGTAGGTGTTTCAGTAAACTTTAGATGTCACATAATTACTCTCTCTTTCAGCAACCATAAACAAGCATATAAGGGCCAGTTTAATTAGACGGATTATAGCATAGAGATGGGAAAATTAATCCATGAGACTCACATTCTAGTGTTTGGTTGCAATTTTTGTTGTCCGGATTAGATTCTGATGGGCATTCTGTCCAACAAAATTCGCGGGTTTTTAATCCTACAACTAATAATGCAAAACAAACAAATTATTGGGATTATATATATATATATCCATTACAAAATAAACGTCTGGACGGGAAGAGATTATTTATTCCACTAATCCAGTTGAATAACCAATTCTACGCTAATCCTACGGATTGTTAATCCTCTCACTATCAATCCTTCTAATCAAACAAGAACTAAGAAGAATAAAACTAGTACCATCATCAAATACTACCAAGAAATTCGAAAATAATAAAAATGTGAACTTGCTTACTAACCTCGTGGCTCTCTGAAATGGTGGAAACAGAATCAATGAAGGCTTTGCCGAACCCAGTAGAGTTATCGATCCAGGCCACGTCTAGCACAAACAGAACAATCCCCAAAACGGCAGCGAAGGAAATCCAAGAGGAAATCTTCTGTTTGGCGAAATCGAATTCCGCAGAATCCTCGCCCACCAAAACATCATCAACCTCCTCCTCATCAGACAATTCCAACACTGACCTCGGAGTTGGTCCGTCGATTTGGGAGAGTATTCTTGTCAGAGGCTTTGATGAAAATTGTTTGCGAGTACTGAGGAATGGTGAAGAATTGAATTGGGAGGGTTTGAAGGGGTTTGAAAGAGTGAAGAGTTTTGAGGTGGTTTTGAATTTATTAGTTGGGAGGTGAGAGTAGGGAGAGATGGGGTTTGAAAGGAGAAGAGAAGTCGCCATGTTTGGAGAGAGAGACAGAGAGAGAGAGAGAGAGAATCAAGGGGGTTGTTATTTTATTTTATTTGTATGCTTGGGAGGGGAAGGAAAGGGAAAGGGAATCTGGAAGGAGTGATTCGTTAGGGTAGGTGATTTTGAAGGGAGGAATAGGACGAAATCAGCTGCAGCTGATATATGGAAGGATCCATTTATCTCTTCTTCACAGATTAGGCCGCTCAGCTCAACTGTCACTCAGCAGCCGAACTCTAAACCAATCAACTGGGTTTGGGTTGTGAACTCCACTATTCGTTCAATTGTCATTTGGGAAATTATACTGACACCCAGGTTTGCTTGTAGGAAAATGTTATAGATTCAAAATAAATTATTAAATATTTTATCAAATATTTTATATGGATGTAGGGTCTATATACATATGATTTGTGTGGATCTCACACACTTATGCAAGAGGTTTGATAAAATATTTGATAATTCATTTAGAGTCCCTAACATAACTTTTGCTTTTATTACAATTTCTTCTCTGGTATTTGAGAAATTACATTGCATCCCTGTCAAAATCTGAGTCCTGTTAAAGTTAAAAGAATAAAATGTCTAAACTAACTACCTTTCAATATCCAACAAATTTATCAATCTTAAATCAATTAGGCCATCTCCAACGTTTAATCAAATTCGTCATCAAATTTAAATTTGTGAAAAAGTACACTTTTTTGAACTCTAATAATTTCATCAAAACTATATCAAATTAAGAACATTCCAAATCTTTTACTAAATTGAGAATGTCTTACACATTTTAATAATTTACTGTGCATAACCGTTGAGTATGAACCTACCAGACAACCGGCCAAACGTCTGGCTCGATGTCTCTCGAGTGACTACCTCAAAACATAATTTGTGAAAAATTTTCATTGACCGGTGGACCGCCCGATCCACCAGCTCCGCATCAAAGTTTCCAGAAAAGGAAAACCTTATGGATTGTGAACTCCTCCGCTATTCGTTCAACAATAATGATTCATCCCACTAAAAACACCACTACTAATAGCACTAATACATTAAAAAAGTAAAAAAATAAATAAAAAATACAACTCCAAGACCAAAATATCACATTATTACTGATGGGACCCACTGTCACCTAATTAGTGAGAGCACTAATTAGTGCTCCCACTCATTTTCCTTCGTTCAATTGTCACTTGGAGGAAGGAATAGGACGAAATCAGCTACAGGTGTTAAAAGAGGATCCATTTGTCGCTTCGTCATAGATTAGGCCGCTCAGCTCAGCCGAACTCCAAACAAGTCAACTGGGTTACTGGGTTGTGAACTCCTAAACCATGGGTAGTTCGATTTTCACGCACTTAATAGACACATTTAATGAAATAATATTTTAATAATAATTATATTTTAAATTAAAATAACTATAATAGTCATTTATCAATGTCTATAATATTATATGAAAAAAATTTATGTACATATTTTTGAAAAAGAAAAAATTTTTAGTATAGACCTTTTGACTAAAAAAAGCTAGATCGTAGTTTTTTTTCATTATTGTCACTTTACTTGCTGTATACTCCTCTATGGCTTACAAAGTAATACTCTCATAACAACTCTTATCTTGCTTTAATCTGTACGTTTATAATCTATTATTTATATTGTTTCTTATTAATTCCACAATTTTTTTTTGATTTTGTTATGGAAAAGTTGCAAAATAATAGAAGCTCAAACTTAGGCAAAAATATGTCATGTAACAGCAAAATCAGTGATGAACAAATTAGTTTTTTCGTGCACAATTTTTTTTTTGTTTTCACGGTTTTCACTCAAACAACTAGTGTCAAATTATTGTAATATATTCGGACATCAACTGCTGAATCATTTAATTTATTTCGACACACTAAGACCGAAAATAAGAGATTATTTTGATAATTTAATATCGATTTTTAATTAATTTTTTGATATTTATCAATCAAATTTAGTAATTTATTTTGGCTATAAAGTGCCAAATTATATTGTTCTATTCGACTTTGTACTGCCGAATTATATTATTATATTCGAAGGTGCTCACGTGAGTCACGAATGCAAGTTCAACCAGTAAAGATAATGAGCAACATGTGAGAGATACGTGAAGAAGGAGTTAACAATGTTACGACCCAAACCAGGTGCCCAGAGGCTAGATCTCGCGATATCGCGACAAGTCAAAAACTGATGTCATAACAAATTAATAATGCAGTGTAATAAAATAAAATAGTACCCAAATATTTATTTAATTAAAACATATACATTGGAGCTTTTATTTATTTACATAAGCTAGACTATAATTATAAAGTGCCTTATGCCTACCATACGCAGTGGTCCTGTTACGTCTAACTTATGAATAAGGAATTAACTCCCCACTCTAAGCTTCATCACATGAAAGTGTTTAATAGTTGTAAGCACATAACAGAGTAAGTAATATTATACTGAGAGTATAAGGGTATAAAAATCACTATGGATAATTATTTAAGCTAAACAGAGAATAGCTTGGTTCAAATAAATAAATCATTTTAATATAATACAAAAATCATTTTAATATAACAGACATGTGGTGTAGAAATCATATAAAATGTAACACCCCAAATATTTAATTAATTTAATAAATAAATAAATAGATATATAAAATTATTAAATATTTAATTAATTAATTTGTTAAATTTATTAAATATTTGGGATGTCACATTTTCCCCTTCTAAATAGAAGTTTGTCCCTAAAACTTATTAATTATAATCTTTTCTAAGTATTAATTTAACTATTTTATATAATAAGATAACTAATTTGGCTTAAGGCATTCAAAAATGGATAATAGTATAGTATTATTCAAGGTGTTATAAACAAAAAGCAGTTACTAGTAGTTACACGCGCACGGAGATAAGATTATGACCTTAAGAAGTAGCGAAAAGGAAGGAGGTCATGGTGAAAGATAGTAACCTAACCATTGAGTGTAGTTGTGGTATTATATTGGCCTGTGTGTCTTTGGTGAAAGTTTAGAAACTCGCGCGGATAGGTGTCGAGCCTTCCGGTTAGTACTGGTAAAAATGGCAATTGGTAACGCTTGTAGCCTACTTGCAAACGTATCCTAGAGATTTCCAGTATTGTATTCACTGCCCTGTTTTCAATTGTAAAGAAAATGATTCATGAATTGTGATATAACCTGATATTACATGGTTTTTAAAAAGAGATGTAAAAAGATGTTTTTAGCATGAGCATTGCACATACATTCACCTTTTAAATCTGTTAAGATTCATACACTGTGTTAGAGTATCTTTACTGTGTTTTGGCTCACCCTATGTGGAAAACCATTTTCAGGTACTGATGATATACCTCCGCCAAGGCAATAACTTGGGAGTACTTGGAGCCAAGAACTTTTATTTTGTTATTGTTGTATTTATTTTGTACAAACATAAGGCTTTATGTTTAAACTCACTTTTGTTGTAACCAAGTACTGTCTTGGAAAGTTTTTACCAATAGGGCATTACTATATCTGTTTAACTTTTATTTCATATCTTTTGCTGTGACACATGCTATAGATTCAGGGTTAGGACTTATAAATGTATTACTACATGTGTTATACTTTTGTAAAGAGATGAAACCTTATGAATGAGAGAACATTATATTTAGACATCTATTATTATTTAATATCTGTCGTGGGATGATTTTATTGTAATTCTTTCGGAGTGTTACAACTTGGTATTAGAGTTACCGAGTTTGAATACTTTGGGATCGTGGGAAGTGGTTATTAATACAATGGGTTCCCTTGCTAGATGATATTAGGAATAAACCTGGTAGGCTATGTGATAACATGTTTATATGACTAAGTAGGTATGGGATTTAATTTCTAAGATATTGATTAGGTCTATGAGTTTCTAGAAGTCCTGTTAGAAGAACATTTGATCACTGTTATTTCTAATTAGAACTCTGGCAACATCGCTGGATGATCATTATCTAGAAAGGAAATTCGTATGTGTTTATGTGACTATATGCTTATGTGAAGTGAATTAATTGTTGTCTACCGCATTAAGAGAGTGAGTTAGCTTTGGCACATTTGTAAATATGTTATTCTCTTATGTTACCTTCATTAGGATGTCAGAACGTAGACGTGGTGGTGGTAGGCGTGGCAGGCCTAGACGGTAGGAGGTGCCGTTACCAAATGATATTCCGACGCAGAAGGAAGGGGTTGGTCAGGCCAATGTGGACTAACCAGTTGGTGAGCAAGCCATGGGCACTTTAGCCCGTGAGATGGTCGGAGCTTTGCGGGAATCTATGGACATTCTCAAAGCTGAGAATCAAGTCTAGACCCATGTTGCTGAGACATGGCTATCATTTTTGAAGAGAGAGTTTTTCTAGTTGAATCTGGATGAGTTTTTGGGGGATCCGAAGGAGCCACTGAAGGCGGATGAGTGGCTAAAGCAGATGGTGAAGACGTTCGAGATGCTTGGCATCAAGGACGATGAGCTAAAAGTGACCTTGGCATCATTCTAGCTAAAGAAAGATGCGGGTCAGTGGTGGAAGTTTGTGCATGGGCGCATTGGGGTGACTTGGGAGGCTTTTGTCAACGTCTTCCAATATAAGCTTTTACCCCTCACAGTTAGAGAGAGGTTGAGGGAGTAGTTTTTGAAGCTCAAGCAATCTTAACACACCGGTGGCTGAGTTTGAGACTACCTTTACTAGTCTATCGATGTTTGCACTTGAGCTAGTAGCAAACACCATTGTTTGGAGTTTGGGAAGATGTTGAAGACCAAACTCCTTTTTAAGGTGGTCGCATCCATGATTAGGGATTATGGTCGTCTTGTGGAAGCAGTTACTCACTTAGAGACCGTGATTCAGACTGAGAAGGAGCGGGTGAGGAGCTCTAAGTAGAGGAATCAGGAGGTTTAGGGGGAGACTCGGGATAGTAAAAAACAGAGGGGTTCCAATCCACAGTAGTCCTATGGAACACAATCTAGGTCCACTTTCCCGGTATCAAGTTCTGGTTCTGGGAGAAGTGGTCAATGAGGGTCCTAGATTTATTGGGCCTTTAAGATCCTAGAGCGTATTGGGGAAGTAGCTTATCGTTTGGCCTTACCGCCACAGCTTTTCGGGATTTATGATGTGTTTCATATCTATATGCTTCAGAAGTATGAGCTCGATCCGTCACATGTGTTGGATTGGACCAAGTTAGAGGTAAATGAGGATGCCTCGTATGAGAAGAAAACGGTTAAAGTCTTAGACATGCGAGACCAAGTCTTGCGAAATAAGACAATTCCATTGGTAAAGGTGTTGTGGACACACCATGGGGTTGAGGAAACGACTTGGGAACGTGAGGTTGAAGTCCATGAGAAGTATTTGAACCTTTTTGTTGATATTTGAAAACTTATAAGGAAGATCTTATTATGTTAATCAAATGTTAACATTGTGTATGTTTTGATAATGTGAATTGTATATTCAGTATTGAGAACCTTATTTATCATTATTATGAGAATGAATGACCGGTAAATAAGTCATGGTTATGAGGATGGTTGGATCTTTATTATGTTGATTTAAATACAACGGTTATTGTGTTGATTTTAAAATTTCGGAGACGAAATTCCTTAAGAGGGGAGGTTATAGCGATTATGGTTTAAGCCTGACTCGTTCATTGTTTTGGATCCGGGTTTTCTTGGCTTGATGGTTATTCATGTCCTGTTTCGTCTCGTTCCTTGTTGAGTCTGGTTATGGGAGTGCCTTGGTTGTGTTTGAAACAGGTTGGGAGTTAGTTTTTCAAACTATTGCTGTCCTGTTTTTGGCTTGTTCGCTTGAGCGAACTTTGAGAACTTTTAGTACTTTTGTAGGTTTGCAAAACTACTAGGAGTATGGCATTATTTGATCGAGCGGTGTTTCTAGCGCTCGAGCAGTCTTGGCTTGAGCAGTCCTTCTTACACTCAAGCGGTCTTTTGGAACTCTTAGTACTTTTGCTGGCCTGCAAGGTACTGGAAGGGTGGTGTTCTTCACTCGAGTGGCCTCTTTTATTGTGTCTAGTTGCTCGAGCGACCATTTCTGCGCTCGAGCAGTCTGCACGTATATTAGTCCGTAAAGTCATATTTTTAAGTTACTTTTTCATATATCTCTCTCTAAACCCTAAATCTAGACACTCATCTTCTACTCTCGAATACACCTTGATCTAGTGGTTTCTCAACCCTTGTCCTTTGGAGAAAAAGGTAGAGCTCAATTAGAGCTTTCATTTGATTGGAACAAAATTCGTTTTCGGCTTCATCGAGTTTTAACTCTTGTTCTTCTTGGTCCTTGTCTTTGAGGTAGGGATTTCTCCATACTTTATTATGATTTTTAACTTAGTTATTTGTCTTTTCAAAGAAATCATGAGATTTGGGAATTTTGACAAAAATCTAGGGTTTTGGTATTGAAATCAAAAGAGGGATTTTCAAATGGATCCTTGAAAATGGTTGTGGAATTGTAAATATGGTTGAGTTGTGGTAAAACAATGTATTTTTACCCTTGAAATTGGTTTGTAAAAAAAATGGAGTTTTGCCTTAAAATGTGAATATTTGGTTTTGTAAAGAGAAAATAGAATTAATGTTAGTATTATGAAATTAAAACGATGATGATGATAATGGTGGAGTTGGATATGAATTATCACTCCTATTTGAAAAATGTTGGAAAGTATATCTGTGTTGAAAATTAATTATCTGTTTAGAGATATTTATTTTGGGTTATCGGTAGAGGATAGTTATGATTGTTGTAGAAATTACATGAGAATTAGGTGAATTGAAACTAATTTCTCATCTATTGCATTGAGCATTATAACATATTTAACACATTGAAAATAGTTATTGTTTTGAAGAAAAAATTGTGAATACCTTGGAAAATCTAGGTAGGAGTGCAGTTGTAGTATTATGTGCCTGTTTGGTGCAGCTTAAAAGCTGTTTATTTCAGCTTTCAGCTTAATTTAAGTTATTTTGATATATTTGGTTTAGCTTATAGCTTATAGTTTATACCTTTTTGGAAGTCAAAAATCAGCTTATTCTTTGAGTGGGGCAGGAGATGCTTAATTTATAAGTCAAAAATCAGCTTGTGTTTATAGTTATAAGCTATAAGTTGTTTAGGCATAAGCTATAAGCATTTTCCCACAGTTCTACCAAACAGGGCCTATGTTGGCCTGTGTGTCCTTAGTAAAAGTTCAAAAACTCGCGTAGATAGGTGCTGAGCCTTCGGGTTAGTATTGGTAAAAATGACAATTGATAATGCTTGTAGCCTACTTGTAGACACATCCTAGAGATTCTCAGTATTGTATTCATTGTCCTGTTTTCAATTATAAAGAAAGTGATTCATGAATTGTGATATAACCTAGCATTACATAGTTTTTAGAAGGAGATATAAAAAGATGTTTAGTTTTTAGAAGGAGATATAAAAAGATGTTTAGTTTTTAAAAGGAGATATAAAAAAGATGTTTTTAGCATGAGCATTGCATATGCATTCACCTTATAACTCTGTTAAGATTCACACACTGTGTTAGAGTATCTTTACTGGGCTTTGGCTCACCTTATGTAGAAAACCATTTTCAGGGACTGATAATATACCTTCGCCAAGGTAATAACTTGGGAGTACTTAGAGTCAAGAGCTTTTATTTTTGTTATTGTTGTATTTATTTTGTACAAACATAGGGCTTTATTTATATTGAGTTTAAACTCACTTTCACTGTAACCAAGCACCGTCTTGGAAAGTTGTAGCCAATAGAGCATTACTATATCTGTTTAACTCTTATTTCATATCTTTTGCTATGACACATGCTATAGATTCAGGGTTAGGACTTATGAATATATTACTGCATGTGTTACACTTTTGTAAAGACATGAAACCTTATGAATGGGAGAACATTATATTTAGACATCTGTTATTATTTAATATCTGTCATTAGATGATTTTATTGTAATTATTTTGGGACGTTACAATTTCGATGGCATCAGAAGAAGGCTATAAATAAGAGATTATTTTATTTTTACCTTTATACTTTTACACGATTTTCAATGACCCACTACTCTTATTTTCATGCGTATCCCCATACTATTTAAATTACTATCAATTTTGCCCATGTCGTCACATTTGAAACGGAAAACGTTAAAAAAAAATTTACATTTTGGCCCCAAATTTCAAAATAAAGATGCAAACCAACCCTCCTAACACTTCTCCAGCCCGCAGACGAATCGTTTCGATTCAGCAATGTCGACACCAGCCCTCCTAACACTTCTCCACCAAACGCAACTTCTTGGGACGAATCCTTGCCATTATCGAAATCTCCATGGTCCTCTCACGCCGCTCAAATCGACGATTACTATTCATATACAGACTTAATGGGTTCTCTTGGTTTGGGCAGTCAATAAAAAGCACACATCCAATAGAGATCTTTCTCAATATATATCATTCAGCCAACAAAATCATGCAAAAGTTGCCCACCAATCATATCTCTTCCAAATTGCCGATTCTGTGCTTCAAAACTACCCATTATATATCCATCGGTGTTCGCTTCAAGACCGAAACGACGAGGTGCGTTAATTGGAAAGGGCTTCGATAAACCAATCCCATTATTCTGATGAAGTCCTAGTGTTAAAGAAACACCCCCATTTTACACTTGCAGTGTTTGCACCAACGCTAATTTGTTAATGACGTGACAAATTTTCATAAGATAAATTCACCGGCTCTTCAGTCTCCATGTATATATCGGGAAATTCATTTCTAGTGCGTTTAGACGGAAGGTCTTGGGCCCACTTGGTGGACGTGGATTGATTTTTAGAAGCAAGTGAGGTGGCTGTAGACAAATGATCATTTGGCCCATCGGTATTTTGTTGTTCCACTCTTTGCAAAGCTTTTTGACCTTGTCGTGTTTCGAGCATGTGTATTTCTTCCACCATGGGCTTCCAAAGTCTCATCCTTGCATTGATGAACCAATTGGAAACCTGGTTAGCATTGTCAACCTTGATCACCTCAATTTTATATAGTCATGGACGTGTTTAAATACAAGTCAAAAGTTTGATCCGACATTGAACACCTTAAAGAGAGCTCTCTGAGTGGCTGTATATGTGTGTGCACATTTGTGTAGTGTGTGTGTGTGTGTGTGAAGTAGAGGCTACTAAAGCTAACAAAAAGTAGCCCACCTGGCTTCGTGAAAGTCCAGTCTGTTTAGTTAACATTAGCTTCTCTGTATCAGTCCGGTGGTTGCCAGATTTGATAGGTTGGTCTTCACCGGCTCCGCAGATGGGAGTGTCAAGATATGGTGGTGAGAGATGCAGGAGAAGGGTACCAAACACTTTTTTTCATAGAACTCCACTATATGGGTTGTAATGTTTTAAAATTTTCAAAATTAGTTTTCAGACAACTTTCAGCATATCAAAACCGGCCATTACACAAAGAAGTGAGAAAGTGATGTAGTATAGGGCGAAGTAGGAAGTGAGGTGAAGAGAATGGCGAAAGAATGAAGTAGAACCGTCAACAATCGAGAAAGATATGAAGTCCGAAAGATGGCTCGAAAAAAAGTCAAAAATGAGAAGAAAAGTCTTATTATTTTTTTTTTATCAACTTTCAGAGCTCTGATAGCATGCAAAAAGAGAAAGAACAAGACATGTGAGATGCGATATAAAAACTAGACTGTGAGTTGAATCCAACGGCGTAAAAATGAGGCGAAACGAAGTTATGACGAAGAAGATAGAAGGGCTTGAAGTGGTGGTTGGTAGTGGTGGTTTGCTGGTAGAAAATAGTGGGTTTGCATCTTTATTTTAAAATTTGGGGCCAAAATGTAATTTTTTTAACGTTTTTCGTTTCAAATGTGACAGCAGGGGAAAAATTGATAGTAATTTAAATAGTATGGGAGTACACGTGAAAATAAGAGTAGTCTGGGGGGTCATTGAAAATCGTGTAAAAATATAGTGGTAAAAATGAAATAATCTCTATAAATAAATGAAAATAGAGACTAAGGAAGACCCCCGACTAAATCCAGACTCTATATTTTTGTCAATTTCATTTATCTTTAAATTTTAGCACTTTACTTTTATCCACTGCACTTACATTTCATAGGAGTAGTGTAACTTTATAATCCAAGAACTCGGTCAGTTTGAAGTTTCGAAGTTTCCCTTACTAAAGATAACATTTTGTAATTATTTGTTCAATTAATCAATTGCAATTTCTGCATAGTCTCTCCCTCTCATTCTGTTACGAATTTGAGTTAAAATATTGGTTCATCTTTTCAACACAACACAGTAAAGTCCTCTTCATTGAGGTTAAGAGAATCTTAATACAATCGCTTGATAAAATTGACATTTATTATCTGTAAGGACTTTTCAAATCCTTATTGGCACACTCAAATTACAATTTTAACTTTCAAAGTGTCAAAAATAGCCCGCAGCATCAAAGAGAAGCATATATGTATAAAATTAGCTTGATTAGAAATTAATAGGTATACTAATTTTATTTTATTGTATTTTATTTTATAAACTGGATATTTTAGTTACTCATTTTATAAAATAAAATATGATTAGTTAGTGTCTCTCGATGTCCAATTAAATTAATTATATATATATATATTTTTAATATCTACGATTTAGATCACCATCATACGTACCGTGAAACTCACAGAATAAAATCTTGAGAGATATAAACATAGGCTTCGCTTGGGAAGTAAAAGTTGGGACTTTTTTGACTATTTTAGTCACAAAAAATAAAATAGACTTTTTAACCCAATAAGACAAAATATCACATTCAACCCATAATTATTATATTCTTTCTCTCACAAAAAATTCAAAAAAGTCTAAAACCCTTTTCAAATCAAACTTTTTAACCTCAAACTAAAATAATCAAAAAAAAAATTAAAAAATCGAAAAATTAAAAAACCGACCCTCCTCCTAAGACCATCTCCAACGGTGAACCAAACCCAGCACCAGATTTAAATTTTGATGAAAAAGCCCCATTTTCATGCTCCAACCGTTGCACCAAATTGATAACAAAATGAGATTTCAGCAAAAAAATCATCAAACTGAGAACGAGACACAGATTTGGTGAAATCACTGTTACTGACCGTTGAAAGAGGGACACCGGTCAACCAACCGGTTGTCCGGCCGGTTGACCAACCGGTCGCCCGGTTCTCTTTGAAATACATGGGTTCAAACCGGTCAAAAACAGTTCAAATAGTTCAAACAGTTAAAAAAAAAAAAAAAAAAAATTTGCCTTTGCCGGTCGACCACCCGGTCGACCACCTCCCCAATTTCACTTTGATGCTCACCGTTGGAGCGCCTCGTATCAAATTGAGAAAATCGTCCGTTTCTTCTTCAAATTTGATGAAAAAAGAAGTGCAGCGTTGGAGATGCTCTAAACCAACCCATAATGGAGTCTTGAATTGTTTTTAATTGGCAAACATCAATGTTGATTCAATTGTAGGGTCAACATTACTATGAGTGTTCTATATATTATTTTTTATTTTTTTTTATGATTGGACGTTTATTGTGTGGTTGAATTTTAGGGCTGGTTTGGGGGTAACCTGAATCAGTCAAAAAGTCAAAAAGTTACTCCAAAATCCAAAAAGTTATCACTATTCATAAAAAAAAAATAATCAAAAAATTAATTTTCTACCAAAAAAGTACACACCGAAGTCAACAATTTGCAGCTGCTGTGCTGCGGCAGTGACCAATGTTGAAATGATTGGGTGTGATTTGCACACACACCGCTGTTTGGCTTGTGGGGGCTATCACGGGTCCCGTTTTGATAATCTGAACCGTTAAATGTGTAGAACTCGTCGAGTACTATATGTCTGCAAAAAATCACATTGATCGGATATCGATAACTATATGATCAAATTAGTTATATATAACAAATGGATGGTGTTATAATTAATGATTGAAAAATAAATAAATCTGATCAGATAGCTATCGATATCCGATTAACTTGATTTTTTATAGGTACATAGTGTTCGACGAGTTATACACATTGACGGTTCAGATTATTAAAATGGGACCCGTGATGACCCCCACGGGCTAAACAAAACCGTCCAGTGCTTTGTACAAAAATTAGCCAATAATTTCCAATTCCAATACACTCCTTCCGATTTGTACGGCTAGGGCCCACCTCTCACTAATCATCTCTTACACACTTTTTTAATACACATTTTTTCATAAAAATTCAAAAAGTTAACCCAAACCTCCATATTTTTTTCTCAACTTTTTTAATCCAAAAAGACAAAAAGTGCACTTTTTTAGGACACCCCAAACCAGCCCTTAATTGTGAGATACACAATGCACCCAAATTGAATTTTAGGCCAAGTTTGACATATTGTCAAAAAGTAAAAAAGTTACTCAAAAAGTTAAAAAATTAACATTATTCACCAAAAGTCAACAATTACGGCTGCATAACTCTCAATCCTAATTTTTCCCTACAAATTAATTTTTACAATTTTTTATTATACATTTTTCCATAAAAAGTCAAAAAGTTAACTCAAACATCCATATTTTCTTTCTCAATTTTTTTGTCCAAAAAGGCAAAAAGTACACTTATTTAAGACACCCCAAACAACCCCTTAATTACATAATATATATATATATATATATTTGGGAAAAACAGCTTGGGATCCTAATTTGGAGATGCTCATGACCCCTAAATATGTGCGATTAGTCCATGTATGTTTTTATTTTTATTTTTTTTGTTTGTTTTTTTCCCTCTCTCTCACATATAATGACGTGAGAGTTGTGGGGGTAGAATTTTTATAGGGATCTCAATCATTATTTATTTTAATTTTTTTTTGTGTGGTGTGTTCTATTTATATATGCATAGTATTATTAATTTTGCTATTACTATTGCATTAAATAAAAGAACTTGTTGGGTTGTTTTTTTTTGTTTTTTTCATATGTTAGGAGGGAAGGGAACTAGAAGTATGTGGGAAGCCCAAAAATATTTATCAAAAGATGCGAGCATAAGATTTTAGCGTGTACTGCATCATACAAGACCCTTACCATTTTGCAAATTTATGCCCCATTTTCCGATGTCCTCCACTTTCCTTTTTTGTTTTTTTGATTTGTTTGTTTGTTTGTATTTTTGTTTTTTTGTTTTTCATTTTTTTTCAATCTTTTTTGGGTGAAGTACTAATAAATCTTAAATAGTGATCTTATGACTATTTGGTCCTATTTTTTTTTATAGATCTAAAGATTTCATTCTAGTATGAATTACATAAAAGGCCAAGTATAAACATATGTATATTATGTATTGATGGTCAAACATGGATTTTCTCATAATATTAAAATTACTAAACGTAACATTTAAGAAAAACTCTTTAGTGTATATTTTCCAAACGTAACACTTCAATGTAACACTTAAAAAACGTTACACTCTAATGTTACACACTAAAAAACTCTTTAGTGTGCTTTTCTCAAACTTAACACTCTAATCAATATAACATATAACAACTCTTTAATATACTTTTTCCAAACGTAACACTCCAATGTAACATACTAAAAAACTCATTAGTGTATTTTTCTCAAACGTAATAACGTAACATTTCAAAAAAACTCTTAGTATTTTTTTTCTCCAAACGTAACACTTCAATATAATATAGTAATAAACTTTTATTGTACTTTTTTCAAATATAACAACGTAATATTCCAAAACAACTCGTTAGTGTATTTTTCTCAAACGTAACACTCTAATTATTGTAACACACAAAAACTCGTTAGTGTACTTTTTCTAAACGTAGCACTTTAATGTAACAATCTAATCAATATAATACACAAAAACTCGTTAGTGTACTTTTTTCAGACGTAGCACTTTAATGTAAAACTCTAATATAACACTAGAAAATCTTACTAATAGAAATGTAGATTTCAACGTTCGACAATCAATACTTCAAAGAATTTTTCACATCTCACATTTCCATTCTCATCCAAAAAATGAATTAGAAAATTAAAAAATTGAATCACAAAATGACATTCACTTAAACTCAAATGACACACCAAATCAAATAAATATAACTTTATAAAATAAAATAAAAAAACTAATTGGTTTATAAAAAAAACTTTTAGGACTAAATAGGTCAACATCCTCCTGTATGAGATTTATGGGTAAATTTTCTATCATTTTTCTTGACATTTCCTTGAATTAACATATACCAAAAAGAAGGATAAATTACGCTTTGAACTTAAAATTGTTGTTCATGTTACATTTTGGTTAAGGGAAAAAAATTCTCACTTTGATTCCTCAACTATCAATTTCTTTTCCAATTTGAACCAAACTGCAACGGACATAATGTAGGGTTGGTTTTAGAATTTTATGCTCTAAATTTCTCATTTGGCTCTTTAAGTTGTAAATTATTTATACTTTAGTCCTTTATCTCTTGACATAGTCTAATTGAAGTAGGAAAATTTCTTTGGGGAACTACAGGTAGGGGCATAAGTGACACTTACACTCTCACAATCTTTCATTTGTATCTCACCACAGACGCATTTACACCTTTCATATATGAATAATTTATTTATTTTTCATTCTTCCACTGCATATAATTTTTCCAAATTTCTTCCATTAAGGATCCCACCACCAAACATTCCACTACAACAAACCATTTGTTTTTCTCTCCAACTCAATTCACAAACACCCATCACCTTTCTCTTGTCTTACCTTCTCTCTTTTATTTCATAACCTCTCTTATCTTCAACTGTCTATACTACCACCGCAACTAAACCTACTATCTCTTTATTGAATCTATTGGCGCTAGTTGGCAGGTTGTCGTTGTTAACACTGCATTTCATGTACATTAAGGTCCAAAGTGAGAATTCTCTAATACTTCATAGAGAACAAGGGCATTTAATTTATTTTTTTCATCTTTCCATTGTTGTCCTTAAACACTGGTCGAATATGAATATGGGTGGAGTGAATTTGTCCCAACGTGACTTTTTTCTTAATGAAACTATAACGTTCATTGAAAATTGAATTTAATTGAAAAAAATTGATGGTTAAGGAACTAAAATGAAAAGATTTTTTAAGGACAAAACTAAAAAAAAGTTAAAAAGTCAAATAATTATATTTTAAAAAAACAAAAAATCTCTTCTCTCTCTACTTTTGGTATGTTTTTTCATAAAAAATAATAAATTCATCTTAAACATATTCAGTGTGTTTAGTTGCAGTTTTTTGAAAATTGAATTTTTTATTTTTTATGTTTTTTTGTTTATAGTAAATATTTTTTAAATTTTAAGCAATTTTTTTTTACTTTTTTAGATGCACTTTACTTAGATATATCTAAATAGTAAAATATTTGTGAAAAAATATTTTAAAAAATTAATAAATACGCAAAAAATATAAAAAATATACTGAATTTTCGTATTTTTTAATATATTTTTTTGTATTTAGGGTATTTTTAAGGATATTTTTTTTAAAGATTCCTAGTATTAAAATTTTATAGCATAAAAGATATATAATATTTTCACAATGTCTAAGGTCACTCTGATTTACTTATAATTTTCTCTGATTTGGTTACCATTTTCTCTGCGTTCAACAACAATAACCATCTAGCTTTAAGTAAATCCAAGTTCAATCTACCACCGTACTTTACATATATATTCATCATCTCCAGGTAACAATTCATGAAAGTCACTCTCTTCAATCCAGAAAATTTCTTTGGTTTCGATCTACATAATTTCTCTGGTCCAAACTACAGAAATTCTCTCTGATTTATTTATACTTTTCTCTTATTTGTTTATCATTTTCTCTGCGTTCAACAACAACAATCATCTAGATTTAAGTAAATCCAAGTCCAGTCTACCACTGTACTCTACATATATGTTCATCATCTCTAGGTAACAATCCATGGAAGTATCATCTATGTGGGTGTTTGGAAAGTGAGTTTTTTTGTAGGTTTGTTTAGTTGTAGGATATTATTAGAGAAATTTTTTTTTGTGTTTAGGAAGATAGTTGGATTTTTTTTGTGGTTGGATGTAATGTTTGTGAGAGAAAAAGTGAAATAATTATGGGGTTTGATATGATATTTTGTTTGGATTTGTTTTTTTTGTTTTGTAACCAATTTGTCTTTTAGTGAAAAAAAAACCAAAAGAAATCCTTTCCAAACACGCCCTTTATTATCTCTATGTAACAATCCACGGAAGTCACTCTTTTCAATCTAGAGAATTTCTCCGGTTTCAATCCAGAGAATTTCTCCAATCTCTTTGATTTACTAAACTCTAGAGTAGGGCTGCTCACGGGTCGGTTTTGGCGGGTTGCGGGTCAAAATCGACCCGACCTGCACTTATGCGGTTGGGAAAAAATGGACCCGCAACCGCCCGCGATGCGGTTCGCGGTTTGTGCGGGCGGGTGCGGTTCGGTTTGCGGTTTAGATTTTTTTTTTTTTTTTTTTTTTAAACTTAAGCAAATTTGACATTTTGTGTTACTTTCTAAACACTTTTTTTTTTTTTTAGAAGAGTTATAAATTAAATTACAAGATATACAATTCATGATCATAATAAATAGTCCACATGTTAGATAAGATGATATGGAACCATACTTGAGGATAGTGGATTAATCTTCCTCCTTAGCTTGCAAAAACAAATCCTTAAAAGTCAAACTAGTAACACTAATTTAAATATGCAAAAACAAACCCTTAAAAGTCAAACTAGTAACACTAATTTTAATAGTGGATTAATCTTCACTATTTAGTTTTTAATATGCAATAATGTGATAATAGAATGACAATTCAAAATATCATATTTAACTGTGTCTACTAGACTAAAGGAATATAATGATTTTATATATATATATATAAATAAAAGTCAAACTAGTAACACTAATTTAAATATCATTAGATTATGATAATGTATATAAGTACCCATATAATAAATTTTACTTTCATCCAAAATGTAAAAATAAAAATAATAACTAGTTATCTCCATCTATCCAAAATGCAAAAAATAATAATAATAACTAGTAATTTTTTCTTTAAAAAAAAAAAAAAAAAAAAAAAAAAAAAAAAACTGCGGGTTGCGGGCGGGTCGGGTTCGACCCGAACCCGAACTTTTATGAATTTCTTGACCCGCACCCGCCCGCCTACCTACATCGAAACCGCCCAAAGCACTGCGGGTAGGGTAGGGTCGGGCGGTTTGTGCGGGCGGGTGGGTTGGTTGCCCAGCCCTACTCTAGAGGCATATATATTAGAGACCAAGAGGGACAAAAAAAGAAACAAAACTCTCACATATTAGGCTTGTGTTTCTAATTTAATAGGAAAGTGGAGTTGTGCTTTTTGGTTGTTTCTCTCTTTCTCTCTCTCTCTTTCCTTTCTGCTCTTCAAGATTGGATGTTGCATTCAATCAAGTCCATGTACATTAAATTATTGTTACACTATATATACATGCAAACACATATATAGAGAGGTCCAAAGAAGCCAAAGGAGAGGAGCTAACTCACGCAAAACATACAAACAGTTGCACACAAAGAGAGAGAGAGATAGATGGGCTTGCCAACTCTTTTGTGTACCCACCACCACCACCAGAGGGTGGTACTTTGGGGTTGGGAACTTATAACCATGTAATTTGATGATCCAGTCTCTGAGGCAAAGTTTGAGAACCAATAGACTCACGCCGTAAATCTAGATTAAGCGGTGAACATGAAATCGACGTTTTTCGAGCTCACATTCAATGTCATGACGAGGATGATTGTAAGGAAAAGGTACTACAGGAGGGGGTGGAGAACTCAGAGGAAGCGAAGAGGTTCCCGGAGATTTGATTTGAGATAGTCAAATTTCTCTGTTATATATGAGTGTGGGGTTGAGAGATTTTAGACATCATAAAATAATATTATGAATCTCTTCCATTATTAAAAATGGAAAAGGGATCTTAGATTAATTTTTCTTATTTTTTAAAGATTTTTTCACAAATATTATTCTTTTTAAGTGTATTTATATTGGGTGTGTCTAAAAATTTAAAAAATTATTTAAAATATTAAAAAAATTCATTGAAAATATTAAAATACGAAAAATAAAGAAGTAAAATTTTTTAAAAATTATTTTTAAAAATTAGAACCAAACAAATTGATTAATTTTTTTCTCATATTTTAATAAAAAATTCAAAAAATTACTACTAAAATAGCATTCCAAAAACAAACAACATTTTGAGGTGTGAAAAAGTATTTTCTGAAAGGAAAGAATATTATGGTGGGATTTTGGTGGGACAAAAAATATCGCATGGGCAGGCATAGCGCGTAGGAGGCTTTTGAGACACGATAGCTGATATATACGGTAATATAAGTAATACAAATGAAAATTAATTAGGTGCTCCTCGCAACCTCGTGCTCTTTCTCTAAACCAATCATCAATCGTCAGGTACTCTCATGTTATTGTGTTGTAACAAAAAATTGTGAGTGCCACTCCCTTACAATATTTTTAAATCTAGTTGGGGTTTTGTAAAAGGAGGATACAGTTGGGTTTACGTGGGTTGATTATAAAAGGAGGATACGGTTGGTTTTTATGTGGGTTGATTATAAAGAGAAAAGTAAGGGGTTATGAAAATTTTTTTATGAAAATAATTATGAAATATTTATAAGTTTTGGATTATTTTGATTAGTGTGGCGTTTTATTTTAAGCGTAATTTAAGGGTCACAAAATTTTTATGATTATTTTCATGATACTTAGCATTGTTAGATTATAAAACCCGTATTAATAATTTGAATTGTTTAATATATAAGTTTGTTGAGTATTTATTTTTATAAAAAATTATATTAATCAGATATCGATAGAGACTCAATCAAATCACATTTGTATCAATAATTTATTTTAAAAATTATACTTATAAGTAACACAAATGTAATTTGATCAAGTGACTATCGATATCCAATCAACTCAAGTTTTTTCAAGGATGAAGTATTCAACAAACCTTACATATTAACGATTCGAATTATCAATGTAGAGTCCGCAATAGATTTACAGAGATCCAACAATATCTTTTAATCTGATTTGGATTGAAAAGAAACATTTCTTTTTTTAAAATACGTGTCTTCACATCAATTGTCAAACAAAAATGGCTCGTAGCTCGAATTGTGCGAGGCTTGAATGGCCCGAACTTTCGAAACACAGAGACAGAGAGGGAAGAGAAGAGGAGGGAGAGGGAGAGAGAGAGAGAGAGAAGAGAAGAGGAAGAGAGAAGAGAAGGAAGATCGGTGATGGCGGTCGGTGATGGCGCGGAAGAGAGGAGGAGAAGAAAAGAAGAGGAAGAGACACCGATCTGAAGATGAGAAAAGAAGAGGAAGAGACACCGATCATCGCCATCAGAGGCACTCGCCATCATCGGCGACTACCATCACCGATCTGAAGATGATGATCTGAAGAAGATGATGATGTTGATCTGGAGATGATGAGTATATATATATATTTTTTAAGTTCTGGATCTGAATCTGTTCTGTATATTTATTTATTTATTACTTGTTCTGGATCTGAAAAAAAATAAATAAAAAAAAGTTGTTGATGATGAATAATCTGAAAAAAAGTTGTTCTGTTCTGTATATTTTTTTTTTAGTTCTGAATTTGAAAAATATATTTTTAGTTGTTTTGGATGTGAAAATAAATAAATAAATAAATAAAATTGTTGATGATGGTGATGATGTTGATGAAACCCAGCTTGTGAAAGTAATTGCATAAATAAAATTCTGCTGATTGGGTGAATCTGTCTGTGTGTTCGAAAGCTGGGTGAATCTGTCTCTGTGTTCGAAAGCTGCTTGCATAAACCAAGCTGGGTTATCATCATTATTATGATTTATTATTATGCAATTACTTTTACATAAATAAAATTGTTGATGATGATAACGATTGGGTGAATCTGCTTTGAAACCCAGCTTGTGAATCTTCCTCTTCTCTTCTTTTTCTTCTTCTTCAGCTTCAGAAAATGGCGAAAAAAAAAAAAATCTCGAGCCACAGTTTCTTGAGCTATGAATCGGAACTGATTATCAAATTCCTACTGCGTTACTATACAAAATCATGAAACCTATTCTCCATGACATTCCTAAAACATCAGTTGTGATGCTCCTTCTCTCAATTAATCACCAATTGCCAAACAGTAATGTTAGGTATCATGAAATTTTTTTCATAAAAATAATCATGAAAGTTTTGTGACTCTTGGATTACACTTAGAACAAAGCACCACACACCAATTAAGGTAATTCAAAGATCATAAATCTTTCATGATCATTTTCATAAATTTTTTCTCATAATTCATAACTTTTCTCATTGCCAAAATCTCTGCCTTCAACACAAAGCTTTCGTTTAAAATGTGGGTTGATTTTTTATCCTTTTAACTTTTTGATTATTTTAGTTTAGAGTTAAAAAGTCTCGTTCGAGATAGATTTTTTAGTTTTTTTAAGTTTTATGAGAGAAAAAAATAAAATAATTATAATTTGGATGTAACATTTTATCTTATTTAGTTAAAATAGCTAATTTTTTCATATATGACTATTTTAACCCAAATGGACATGCCAAACATAACCAAAGTCATGAACCTCCCATAGGGACTATTTGGTATAATTTATTTAAGTTGTCTTTGGTTTTTTATTTTAAAAATTCATGTGAGAATGTTTAGTATAACTTTTGCTTATAATTTATTAAATAAAAAAAAACTTAAATAAATCAAAAAAAATTAATTTTTAAAAACTAAACCATGTATACTTTCGCCTTTTGATTTTAAATTATGAATTTTTAACATATAAAAGTTGTTTTGAGTATAACTTATACGTTGTGTTTGGTTAGCTTGTCCAAATATATTTCCACCCTTGTTTTGAATGTCTTAGTGCCGTTTTGGGAAGACTATCAAAACGCCACGTTTTTTATCCATGTGCAAAAAACGCTCCTGGCCCAAAACGCAACTTCATGCATTTGGGAAGTCAAAAAACGCCACAGTTGAAATTACAATTTGGGCCATGAGAAAAAAGTGAAAAAGTAAAAAATAAATATTAAGTAAGGAGTTGTGTGTTTGGTTATGAGTTGTAAGTTTTTGTATTAAATATTATATGTCACATCAAAAATTTTTCATTCAATTCAAAACTCTTTTCAAAACTCATTTACTAAACAAATTTTCCACACTCAAATCATAGTTTCAAAACTCACAAATTCAAAATATAAATCTATTTTCAAATCATATTTAGAAAACTCTACCAAATACTAACATAATTTTTTTTTACTTATTACAAAAAGATGTATAAAAAATAAAGAGATGACGTGATTTAGACTTCGTTTGACAACCTTCACTTTTAACTAAAAAAATAAAAAAATCATTATAAATTATCACATTACTTTCTTTATTTTTCTATACATCTTTTCATAAAAAATTAAAAAATTATTAAAATAATTTATTTTTAAATAAGGCGTTAACTCAATAAATCAATAAACACTTTATCATAGTATTACCAAAAGAGCTTTATGTCTTTTTTGAGGAGTGATTTTATAAGACAGCTTATTGAATTTTTTTTTAAAGCTCAAGTCACAGTACATTTTTATTTTTTTAACATCTTTTTACAATAAATAAAAAGAATCGTGCTATACACCCCCAGTGGGGGTCGCACCCCCAGTGAGGTGGCGCGCCCCCACTGGCTGACAGCTGAAAAAAAAAAAAAGAAAAAAAGTGTGTTTTTGCCCAATCAAGGGCTGCCACCTCACTGGGGGTCGACCCCCAGTGGGGTCTGAAGCAAAATTCTCAATATTCAGTATTTTCCAAAAGAAGCCTTATCCCTGGTTGGTATCACCAAATAATTTCTCCAATACATAAGAAAAATGATTGGTGGCCCTAAAAATTGTGGCTCAAATGGCTCAAATTTTTCAGTTTTGGTAACTTTATTTTTTTTTTTACCTGAAAAGGAAATTTGAGCCATTAGGGACACCCAAATTCGGGCCCCTAACAGTGCTGAATACATAAATGCATACCATATGCACCAGGGGGGAGTCTATGAGTATATAACCGTCTACTTTTGGCAGCATGTGCGAAAGGCTAGAGAGAGAGAGAAAGAGAGTCACGCCTTCCGCACCAGTCTGCTCTGTAAAACGACGACCAGCGTATGAGCATCCGAATCCCATCACCCACCCCCTCTGCTATACCCAAAGTTGCAGAGAGAGAGAGAGAGAGAGTCAGTCATTCGTGGCTTTCTTCATGAGTTCTCAGTTTTTTAGAGAGAGAGAGAGAAGAGAACCACCAGTGTGTTGTTTGTACGGAAGACTCTGAAACATATCAGAACCACCAGAAGGTAGCAGGCAGCATCTTCGAGTGAGAGCAAAGAAGCTATTCTCTCTCTCTCTCTCTCTCTCTCACTTTCTTCTCTCTCCTCTCATCTTCCCAATGTAACTCCAAACCTCAACCTCAACCTCAACCTCAACCCTTTCTACTTTTTCCAACTCTCCTTTTTCACCAGTTTGATCTGAAAAACACTTGTTCATTGCATAGCCTTCTAGTGCTTCCTCAACAGTTTCTGTTCTTTTGTTTTTGGGGTTTGGTTTGGTTGAGCTCATCATCTTATTATACATCCTTGGGTTCTACTAGGCCTTGTTAATCTTCTCAGAAGCAAGAGGTGAAAAATGCTTTTATCAAACTTATTTCTATATTTTAATTGGATAGAATACAAGTGAAATTCCTGTTTATCAAGTCAATATTAAATGTCTATTATATATTGATATATATATATATATATGTTACTTTTGCCTGAGAACATATACCTCTTCTACAAAAGAAGAAGAGATTAGTGGGTGCGATTAAAAGAAATATTTATGCTTGACATTCTAATGCCTTTGTTTTGTTTTGTTTGTGTGGTTTGAGGTTCTCTGTCAATCTTTCTCGAGCCCAATGCCTTTGTATAAAGTCACCAGCTTTTCCCTTATTTATTTATTTATTTTTATTTTTTCATATGTATTCCACTCTCTGCTCCTCGCAACATTCCAAATCCCTAGCTAGTTTTTGTTTTTTCAATGAAGTTTTTTGTTTTTTTGTCTTTAATTTACCCCCAAAAATAGAGAGGTTGGAACTCTGAATTTCGTCCCAGTTCAGTGATGTAAAGTGCAAATTTAAACTCATATAAATTAATCTGATTTATATCAAAAGAAAAACAATGAGTTTGAAGGAGTGATGGTTTTTTTTTTTTTTTTTGGTAAGAAGAGTGATTAAATGATTAATTGTTAGTAATTGCTTTTTTGTGCCCAACACAGGGTTCGATTATAGAGCTGGATGAGTACACATCATTATTGTATTAATGATTTCATTAATGAGCATGTTAATTGTCCTCAGCTCAGCTACCACCAATGACCAGGTCTCTCTCTCTCTCTCTCTCTCTCTCGCTCAACAATAACCTTTGTTTCCCCCCTAGTTTTCTTCCTCATTTTTCTTGCCTTTTTTTGGGTTTTCATAGTTCAGAACTCAGAGGTGATTTGCATTTAGCACCTGTGTTCAGAATTTTCTATTTTTAGACTACTAAGAGGAGGATAGTTTTGAATTTTGCCTTCCCTAAATGAAAAATAAAAAATATTTAAAACCCCTAAATTTACTTCTAATGACGTCTACAATTGCATATTGGTTGTAGAGTTCTTTTTTTTTTTTTGAATCAACCCAAGACCCAATCCCTTGCCACCTCAGGGGTAAATTTAGGGACATGTTTTAGAGGTTTCTTGCATTACTCTTTTGAAAATATAAGTAGACAGAATTTTTTTTTGAAGAATGGATAACATGAGAGACAAACAGTGGGTTCCATTTGTGTGAGGCCGACATGCAACAAAAAAAAAAAAAAAAAAAGTTTTCATGCAACACAATTGTTCTTGTGTGGAGATGGGTTCCGAGTCTCAAAAGCATACTTTTTGAAATGGGGTAAGATTTTATATATTTTTCTCAATATTACTTCAACAAGAATCTCGTGCACTAGGCCTTTTTGTGTGGACTGTATATATTAGGTCTGTTTGTTGAATCATAAACACACGGGGACAGAAGCTTACTTGAGAGTGTAGTAGGTGATTTAGAAAAACGTTCTTGTTTTCATCTATATATATATTTTGCATAATTACACTGTTCGTAGGAGTTATTCCTTTTACTTGTTGTTCTACAGGGAATTGTTTTCACTGGGAGTAATGTTTGTAATTGAACTTCAGATTAGGGGAATGCTGAAATTAGGAGTTTAGTACATCTAACTCGGAGGTAGTTTAAGTTTCTTCTCCAATTGTAGTATGAACAGAGGTGGCTTTTAGTTTGATTTGGAACTAAGAGCTTTCATTGCTGTGTTTTGAAATTATCTTTCATTTGCGCTGATACATAGTGTGGCTCTTATTTTGAGCTTACATTGTTTAATTGCAAGATGTATGTCCCTCAAAAAGAATAATCTGATGCAAGTTATTTATTGAAAAAAGTTAAAATTTAAATCATCTGAATAATTTCTAGATTCTGCTTTTTCTTGTCAAGAAACCTCATGACTTCTGTTGCGATACCATTATTTACAGATACTATTTAAATAAAATGTGTTTTACTTCGATTTGGAGATTTTGTCATAATTTCAGAGATCAACATGATGCAAACTTTTCAAATTCCTTGTTTTCTTTGCAGAATCATTCCCTTGAATGGAAAAGGTGAAACTCTCTTGAACAAAGAAGTATATTATTGGCCATACAGAACAGTGTCTTCAACTGATCTTCATCATCAGAATTCAGAACTTGGTCCTGAGTGAAAATGTCAACTCCGAGATGGAAGGCCTCTCATCTTCACTTCGTCATCCTCTTGTGCTTCATACAATCATCCTTCTCAATGGCAATTTATTTTGGTGACATTGGGTCATTACTTGCTCTAAGAAACTCTCTTTTCCAAAGAAGAGATGTTATTCCAAGTTGGTTTGACTCAAAGATTTCACCATGCAACTGGACTGGCATAAAATGTGAGGGTCCTGCAGTATGCCAAATTGATCTTTCTTGTACATTGTTACCCCTGGATCTTCCATTTCCAAACTATCTTGGAAATTTTAGAAATCTCAAGCATCTTAATGTCAGCCATTGTGCCCTCACTGGTCGTATTTCTGAAAATCTATGGAGTCTGGAGGATTTAGAGACCATGGACTTGAGTGATAACAGATTGTTTGGGATGCTGCCTCCAGCCCTCTCTAACCTGAAAAATCTAAGAGAACTTGTGCTTGATGATAATAGCTTCTCTGGTAGTTTACCGTCAACAATTGGACAACTCACTGAACTTGCTGAACTCTCTGTCCATGCAAACTCATTTTCTGGAGTTCTTCCAGCTGAGCTTGGAAATCTACAAAAGTTGCAGTCCCTTGACCTTAGCGAAAATTTCTTCTCTGGGTACCTACCTTCCAGTTTAGGTAACCTTACAAAGCTGTTATACTTTGGTGCTAGTCAGAACAGATTCAGAGGACCAATATTTCCAGAAATTGGAAATCTAGGGATGATTAGGACTCTAGATCTTTCATGGAACTCGCTGACTGGAACTATACCAATGGAAGTAGGGAAATTGATCAGCCTGAATACATTGAATGTGGGAAAAAACAACTTAAATGGAGCAATACCAGAGACAATTGGCAATCTGGGAGCCTTACAAGTGCTTAATCTCCAGGGTTGCAGATTCACAGGAAATGTGCAAGAAGAAATTTCCAAGCTGAGTAGCTTAACTTACTTGAATATAGCACAGAATGATTTTGAGGGAGAACTGCCAGCAAGCTTTGGCAAGCTGTCGAATCTAGTTTACTTTCTTGCTGCAAGTGCGGGACTGAGTGGAACAATTCCAGAGCAACTAGGAAACTGCAAGAAGCTCAAGGTTCTGAATCTTTCCTTCAACTCATTATATGGTACACTACCTGCTGGTCTTGCGGGCTTGGAATCAATAGAGTCTCTTATACTTGATTCAAACCACCTATCAGGTCCATTGCCTAACTGGGTTTCGAACTGGAAGCGAATAGAGTCTATAATGCTGGCAAAGAACTTCTTTAATGGCTCTTTACCACCGCTAAATCTTCCGTCCTTAACCTTACTTGATGTCAGCACCAACATGCTTTCTGGTGAGTTGCCTTCGGAAATATGCAATGCCGAGTCACTGGCCAGTTTGTCGCTGTCAGATAACAACTTTACTGGTAATATAGACAACAGTTTCAGGAAATGTTTGAACCTCACAGATTTGGTGTTGTCTGGAAATGATCTGTTTGGTAAAATACCTGCTTATTTGGGTGAGCTTCATCTGGTTACGTTGGAACTGTCAAAAAACCGATTCTTTGGCAGGATTCCTGATCAATTGTGGGAATCAAAATCACTGATGGAGATTTCACTCAGCTACAATTTTCTTGAAGGTCAGATTCCCATGGGTGTTGCTAAAGTCTCCTCGCTTCAGAGGTTGCAATTAGATAATAATCACTTTGAAGGACGCATTCCAAGTTCCATTGGTGAACTCAAAAATCTGACCAATCTGTCTCTACATGGTAACAATTTGACTGGGGAGATCCCCTTGGAGCTATTCGAGTGTACGATGTTGGTGTCCTTGGACCTTGGTTCAAACATGCTTACTGGTCAAATTCCAAAATCCATATCCAAGTTGAAACTGCTTGATAACCTCGTGCTATCAAACAATAAATTCTCTGGTTCAATACCTGAGGAGATTTGCTCTGGGTTTCAAAAGGTGCCTTTACCAGATTCTGAGTTCACCCAACATTATGGCATGCTTGATTTGTCCAATAATGAGTTTGTGGGGCTTATTCCAGCATCAATTGAGCAGTGCATTGTTGTAACTGAACTACTGTTGAAGGGAAACAAACTTAGTGGGACTATTCCCATTGGGATTTCTGGTCTGGCTAACTTAACGTTGCTCGATCTGTCTTTCAATTCTTTGACAGGGCCAGCTGTTCCCCAGTTATTCTCAATTAGAAACCTACAGGGACTTATACTCTCACATAATCGGCTAAATGGCTCAATTCCAGATAATCTGGGGTCAATGATGCCTAGCTTAGCCAAGCTTGACTTGTCAAATAATAGGTTGACAGGTCTTTTGCCTTCTTCCATTTTTGGTGTCAAGAGTTTAACCAACCTAGACATCAGTATGAATTCATTCTCAGGACCAATCTCTTTGAACTTAGGCACCACTAGCGCTCTTTTGGTCCTAAATGCAAGCAACAACCTCTTTTCAGGTTCCCTTGGCAACTCTTTCTCTAATCTGACCACCCTTTCCATACTAGATATTCACAACAATATGATCACTGGCAGTGTGCCTTCTTCGCTCTCCAATCTTGATACCTTGACATACCTAGACTTCTCAAACAACAAATTTCAAGGGTCTGTCCCTTGCAATATCTGTAATATAGAAGGCCTTGCTTTTGTCAATTTCTCTGGTAACAGATTCACTGGACACGTGCCAGAAACTTGCACCAATACTAAACCTTGCACACCAAGGCAACCGAATTTCCCTTCACGATACCCACCTTCACCGGTTTTAACAGGTGCTTCTGTTTGGGCTATTGCTCTTGGTGCCACATTCATTTCCCTTGTCCTTCTTGTTTGTCTTCTCGGATGGGTGATGCTGAAACAAGAAGCTGCAATTCTCGACCAGGGAAAGGGTAAGCTTGTGACAGCAATTGAGCCAGAGTCCACCGATGAGCTTCTTGGTAAGAAGCCTAAGGAGCCACTGAGCATTAACATAGCTACTTTTGAGCACTCTTTACTCCGGATAGACCCTGCAGATATTCTGTCAGCGACAGAAAATTTCAGCAAGACGTATATTATCGGTGATGGTGGATTTGGTACAGTGTATAGAGCGTCATTACCAGAAGGTAGAATCATTGCGGTCAAAAGGCTTAACGGAGGACACTTGCACGGTGACCGTGAATTCTTGGCTGAGATGGAGACAATTGGAAAGGTAAAACACGAAAACTTGGTTCCATTACTTGGGTATTGTGTCTTTGCAGATGAGAGGTTTTTGATATATGAATATATGGAGAATGGAAGCCTTGATGTGTGGTTGAGGAACCGGGCAGATGCTGTGGAGGCACTTGATTGGCCAACCCGGTTCAAGATATGTCTAGGGTCAGCTCGAGGGCTGGCCTTTCTACATCATGGATTTGTTCCCCACATTATCCACAGAGACATCAAGTCGAGCAATATCTTGTTGGATAGCAAGTTTGAGGCACACGTATCAGACTTTGGCTTGGCGCGTATAATTAGTGCATGCGAGAGCCATGTTAGTACTGTCCTTGCAGGTACTTTTGGGTACATACCTCCCGAGTATGGTCAGACCATGGTGGCAACAAGCAAGGGTGACGTGTATAGCTTTGGTGTGGTGATGCTAGAGCTTGTAACGGGGAGGGCGCCAACTGGACAAGCTGACGTGGAGGGCGGCAATCTTGTTGGGTGGGTGAGGTGGATGGTCGCATCTGGGAGGGAATTCGAGGTGTTAGATCCGTATTTTTGTGGTTTGGAGCTTTGGAAAGAGCAAATGTCGAGAGTTCTTGTGATAGCAAGGTTGTGCACGAGTGATGAGCCGTGGAAGCGGCCTACTATGCTCGAGGTGGTGAAGCTGTTGAGGGAGGTAAAAATGAAAACTGGGACATATTAAAAAAAAGCAAAAACAAAAAAACTCTGATGTTTGTTTGGTTTTAAGCTTTAATTTCATGTATAATGCAGAGGCTGAGAAGAACCTCAAGTAGATGAGCAATGTGGAGCTAGTGAGGAATGAAAAGTGTAGTATGATGATTTTCCAACTAAATAATATTTCTGAACAGTAATGAAGAAGTATTAGATCTAGTTTATCTTCTTTAATTTTATGATGAATACATTACCACTATGGATTTATGCACACACCTTTGGACACTGTGACTTGTTAGGATGTACTTTATGCTTAGTTTGTTTTGACATAAAATATTTTGTTGTGTTTTTTTGTATAAAAAAAGAAGGAAAAAAATTCTGTGTTTGGTTGTGACTCAAATGATATGCTAGTTGTAGTTTGTGGTACTGCTGGTGCTGATGTGGTTGCAGTTGCAGTAGTGGCTGGTGATAAGAAGGCGGTAATGGTTGCGGGGTGGTGGTAGTGAGGGTGATAGTGGTTGTGGGCAAGGAACAAAATTGTTTCGTTTTTGGGTGGATAAATAAAATTATTTCTTTTCTATCAAAATAGATGAAATGTTTCTGTTTTCAAACAAAACATTAATAGAATATTGAAATTCTAGTATGTTTATTGAAACATATTGAAATGCATCAAAACTCTACAAAACATACCGAAATCACATTACGTCGAATCATATCACATTATCATCTAACAGTAGTAGATGAAGAACAGCTTGCTTTTTGCAATGCAACATTTCCAGCAGCAGCAGCTTTACTCTTCAATAGTCTGTACGTATATATATTCATGAAGGTTCCACATTCTCTGCCAAAACTCAAAAAAACAACATGCCTTTAATTTAAACAAGCAAAACCTAATACAACTAAGTCATATTTATTAAATTTTTCAGAAAAATGATTCTATCGTTAATTTCAGAATCTTAAGATTTGTTAAAATATGTTTTAGTTGACCTGAATATTTAATTATAAAAATTTATTAAATTCTTAGTTATTGTTAATCTTGGCTACCAACAAGATTAACAATAAAAATAAAAACAAAAAAATCTTATTGTTTGTTTTGACTGTGTAATCTGTTCTTGGCTTCATGCCTGCTATCAAAAAAATAAAATAAAATAAATGTTTGAGAGCTCTAATTTATGTGGGTCTCATGTGATGTGATGTTTTAGTCTTTTTTTATTTTTTATTTTTGATTTTTCACATTAGAGATAGGTTTAGAGCCTCAGCTCTAAAGCTCTGAATCATTGCTGATAAAATAAATAAATAACAATTAGAAAAAGGAGAATTAATTGCTTGGAAGATTGCCAAAAAAAAAAAAAAAAAAAATACTAAAAAGAATAAATGAAAGTCATGCTCAACTCAAGTTGTTTGGTTTAAACTGCCCAAGCTGCTGGTCCAGCTTGACTTTTCAAACATATCTTAAAAAAAATGTTGATAAAATAGTAAGTATTATTATTTATTTTTGTTGTTTGTATCTACACAAAATTTAGTCATGTAAACACTTAAATTACTAGTTTTTTAGCTACTTAAAATATTAGGTTATAAATTCAATTTAAAAAAATTGTATTAGTGAGTGAGTCGATTAGAATTTATTTTTCACAATAATTATAATTAGGCGATAAATCATAGTTATTAAGATAAATATAAATCATAATTGGATAAATTACATTTTGCCCCCTTCATGTTTGGTCCTCTTCTCACTTGGTCTCTTAAACTTCATTTTTTTCCACGTTGGTCCATTTTAAATTTTTTCCAATTTTTAAGCTACCTTCTATTAAAAATTAGAGAAAAAATGACACATTAGCAATCACGTTACATAAAAATATTTTATTATGTATAACTCACACCTATGATACAAACTCAAATCCCAATATAATAATATATTTTTTATGTTATGTAACAGTTATCGTGACATTTTTAATCTAATTTTGAACAAATATTAACTTTAGGAGTAAAATAGGAAAAACTTGAAACATGAAGTGTCGATTGAGGAGGCAAAAAAAAAAAAAAAAAAAAAAAAAACTTTAAGGGCCAAAGTGGAAAAATGACCAAACATAAAGGAGGCAAAATGTAATTTACTCATCATAATTATTGGCATAAATTTTGAATATTTTTTATAAGTAACATTATTAATTTATTAAAAAAAAATTACTTACCTGGTTGTAAAATTTGATCAACTAGTATAATCTACAATATTCTATAATCAAACCATAAATTTCGCAAACAATCATTCATTACTTTTAAATGATTCATTAAATTTTTTGAAATAAAACTTCATTTCAGAATGTAGTGAGTGATTGGTTTACTAGAATGAAATAATCATCGCTTAACCTCTTTATATAGAATGACTATTCTCTTGCAATGATGAATAATGATTCTATTTATAATATATATTTTTATTAAGATTTTAGTGAATCAAATATGAGAATGAACATTATAATAGAATGGTTATTTGGTTTCATTTACATTCAACAAATTTGGCCTCACCCAAATCGTCTGAATTTGTACATACAGGTCGTCTGACTGGTCATCCGAGAGGTCATTTGGCAGGTCATCCAGAAAATGCCGGTTGATAAAGATGACAACTGTAGCTGACAAGGGTGACAATCGCGATTGACAAAAGACTCTGGTCATCCAAGCAGTCGTCCGACTTACAAAATTCGAGCGATTCGAACCAACTCAAATTCCATGTATCAATCATTTTTCTTCATTTTAATAATCTAAACATAACATAAGAATTAAAGCTATTTGGAGTCCCAATTCAAAGCATACTTTTTATTTTTTACTAATTAAAATATTAAAAAAGTAATTCTTTATTTGCCTTTTTTATTTTTTATTTTTTATTTTTTTATCTATGGATTCCAACACTACTATTTGTTTTATCAGTAATGATTTAGACCCCACAAAACATCACCCCCCACAACCCCCACTCACTTGTGATTGGTCCAAGTAAGAAAGAGAGGAAAAAAAAAAAAAAATACAAACACATCATTAGTCCACATCACTGTGGGGGTAGTGGGGATCTCCCCAAAAGGGGGCCTCAAACATTTTCCTTGTTTTATATATTCATATGCACAAATTGTTTAAAGAGTCTCTCAATACTCTTCAAATATAACTAATCTTAAATTTTTTTATTAAAATAATTATTATAATAGTTAATATATTGAAATGACTAAAATATGATAACTAACTATAATAACTAACCTCACTCATTTAAAAAATTCCTTTGAAATGTTCTGTGGCAAGCACTTTGCTAGCCTTCCGTCAGGGCTGTTCGCTGCCTAGCTGTAACTTAATATTCGTATTGTTCATTTGAATTGAAAAATAAAACAATCTTATTAGGTTATAATAACAAACAAAAAATTTATCATAACCGCTAATTTTTTTTTTCTTCATGTTTTGTAATTAGGAGGTATGCCTTTCTTGATTCTTGAATTATGTTCTTTTAATAAAATTCTAACCTGTGCAATAAATAAATAAATAAATATGTCAACGATAGGTTTATTTTACCTTTTTGTTTTTATATTATTTATAAACCACAAATACGCAAGCTATTTAAGGTTTTCTCTCTTTTTTTTGACATTTGAAATCCAATATACAATTACTTAGCCAATAGTGCCCCACGGGCGGCTTCAGGTCGTATTGATATTTGAATCATTTCGGTTCAGCTCGGCAAGCCAATTTTATAGACTGGGCCTGGTCATTCTTTATTTGGAAAAATTACTATGTAGTTGTAACCACGCCCCGCGAGGGATCGCGCTACAGCTCGGACTCTTCCGTTTTGTTTGGATGGTGCGGTTCTCAATTTGAACCAAAGAGTCCACCTCTGACAAATCTTTTTGAAGAAAAACAGATTTTTTGAAAAGTAGTGCCAAACATAGACTGTTTTGCCAGATTACAGAGTCGCCACCTAAATATTTTTTAAAAGGGGGAATTTAGGAAACCCTGACTCGGTGCCGAAGGCCACGTGTCCGTCATCACCAAAGTGAACTTGGCTCGGGAGCTTGGGTACGATCGGGGAAGGTCAGCTATGAGCACCCCCTTTCGCCCGGTCCGAAGACCGGCCTCTACTAACCATGATTTCCTTTTTTGAAAACGTTATGAATTCTTATTCCGGTTATTAGCCTAGAATTACTATGTTGTGCGCACAGCAAACAAGTATAGACTAGATCGCCTAATTTGGAAATAAGCATTGCATATCCGTCTTGTTTGGAAAACAGTTTGAAATTGCTACTCGCGAGTAGGCTAAAACACGGATTTCAATGAGTATTCCCAACTCAAGTAATCCAACCTCCACCCACAGGCATTCAAGCAGTTTATCACATAAGCACTTAGCCGCATGGCAGGCATACTGTCATGTTAACATTCACACGCATGCGACATGCTAAAGCATAAAACTTACATCGTACTCCGTGCCAAAACAAGAAACCAGTTAGCAAAACATGCATGACCTAGTTTATGTTAAGTGACTAATGCATCGCATACGGAATGTAATCTAGACAGGCTCGGCTATCCTAAGCATGGCACATGAAATGCAACAACTATCACATATTCAATTTGGAATTGAAAGTACGATGCAGTTTGTATGATGTACCGAGCCTGATGTATGTAAACAAATGCATGAATGCACGCATGCATTGCATAAGGTATGCTAATTTAGATGTGCCCTAATCTACCATCATAAGCAGGTAAATAAAAGGGTAGAAAGAAATGGGGGTTGGAAGACATACACCCACTCACACACACTTATTACAAATGCGCCCTCACTCGGAGGGACCAAAAGAATAATACAGTCCAAAGAATAAATGAATAAATTATTACAAAATTCTAATTACTAAAATTAAATCAAGTAAATAAAAGAAAGGGGGCCTCAGCCCTGCCTCGGGATGCGCGAATGATGCATGCTCGTTGCGACTTGCCCGGAAAAGCCTACACCGTGCCACTGCCACCTCTGTTTTTACTGCCCCGTCTCTCCAAAAAATACCAAAGTCCCAGGAAACCTTCCTTGTGTTCTGCTGAGTGCCACCGGCTGGAGGAAACTACCACCGGCTACTTGTGGTGGCCACCGGCTGCAAAATAGTCTATCGGCTAGCAATATAGTGCCGGTCGGCACTCTTTCCTGCCGGTCGGCACAAAATTCCTGCAGAAGACAGTTTGACAGCAACAGCAGGCAACAGTGCATGGTATTGGATTTTTGAGCATATTTATGCATGGCCAATGCTTCCTATCATGAATGGGACTCAAGGAAACATGGCTCTTGGTTCTAGGGCTATCAATTGTGCACCTTGGTGCATGATAGCCTAAGATACCAAGGTTGCATTTCAATGTAAAAATGCATGCAACACAACAATGATAACTAAGTCCCTATCATGCCAAAGTCAAGGGCTTTAGTGACATGGGAATTGAGGTGTGTTTTGTCACTTGGAGTACAAACACCCCTCATTTCCCACACTTGGTTTGACACCCCAAACCAAGTAATGAAATGCAATCCATGCAAACATGCATCAACAATGCAACATGACACAAAAGTGTAAGGCATGCCAAATGCTATGTAACACATCATGGGAAGTATACAATACTAAGCATGCACAATGCAAAGTGTGATACAAACATGAACACCTAAGGCAATAGGATTGTCTTATGTCAAGACCATGTTGACTAAGCATGCAACACACATATACTAAACATGCAATGGTAGACTAAGCTACAATGGGACAGCCCTCAAACCTCCCTAAAACAGTGGCAAAACATGCCCAAAATGATGACCAAAACTCATGCAAGCATGCAAGGCAATAGGCCCAAAACCAAGGGCACCAAAGAGAGTACCTTACTACCATTATCAAGGCCACTCATGGCATGCATCTAACAACCAAAAACAGACTTCTATCATGCAAAATGACACCCAAAACCCACATATGGCAGCCCCAAAATGTATTAATCATGCAAGCATACACAATGCCAATTCCTAGACATAAAAGGGGACACCCTTGAAGCATGAAAATAGTCACATATGTAAACATACACACATGATTTATGGACTGAAATAGGGTCACAAATGATGCCAAATCATGAGGATGATCAATGTTGAACATGCTAGGAACCAAAATGCATGAGGCTTACAAGCCTAGAATACAAAACAACCATGTCAAGCACACTATACATGGCAAAATCAGTGGCTCACAGCCCTAAAACATGGCAAATCAAGACCAATATTTTCAAGATGCTAAGCTAAAAACATGGAGATACATGAGGCTAAACACATGGCATGTCTCTAAGCAAAATGGAACATTACAAAGCAAGTATGGGAAGCATGTTAAGGGCCACGAAACCAACCTTAGACAGAGGTATAACATGACTTAAAACACCCCAAAAAGTTTTGAAATGAAGCCAAATGCAAGCATGCACACATGCTACCTCATGAGCCAAGAATGAAAGCCAAAGATGGACAAAGGGGAGAGGGGTGTCCCTCCCCTACATGAGACTTCAAAACACCTCCCTCACCACTGAAAACCCATTGGTTTTCAGTGGTGAGAAGACCAAAAACACTGAAGTTAGACAATGCTCCAAAAAAAGGCACAAAAGGACCAAAACAAGGCCTAAAAGAGTGAGGCTTCACTCAAATACAAAAGTGACCTTAATGAATGTTCTTGAGCAAGTAAAAATAAAGTTTTTTTATGTTAAACACAAAGCTCAAAACACAAGACAAGAGGGGTAGAAACTAGTTGCAAGAATGGGGAAACTAAAGCAAAAAGTTTACCCTTGAAGATCCAATGAAGAACAGGTGGAGCAGCCCTCCTCTAGTGATCAAAACCAGTCCAAGATCACACAAAACAAACCTCCAAGCCTCCCAATCTCGGATTAAGGTGTAGTAGTGTGTGTAATGGTGCAAAAGTAAGGTGAAATCACACTTTTTGGTCCAAAAACACACACACAAGAGGAGAGAGAGGGAGATATAGATATATATGGATGTATATCAGAGAAATATATGTATAAGCTCTGGTTTTGCCCTTAAAATGTCTAACCCTTGAGCAATGGAGAGGGGTGGTCTTTATATAGGCCAAGACCAAGCCAAGACTTAATGGCTAAGCAAAGGAAAAGGTTCAAAAGGGGTCAAGGGGGTGCAAGGCTTCTTGGAGAAGCCAAAACAGCTGGCCAAGCTTCTCCAAGAAGCTTGGCCAAAAGGGTTCAAGCTTCTAGAAGCTTTAGGGGGGGCAAAGGTGCATATGGGCCAATCCTATGCACGGGGAGGAGAGATGGTGTAATCTAGCTGGCACAGCTGGCATGCACAATCCTCAGGGGGGTTCAGAAGGGTCACCGGCCAGCCAAAAACGTCACCGGCACAAAAAAGTGCCGGTCGGCAACATATAGTGCCGACCGGCCAAAGTTTTTGAGAAAACAGTGCCGACGGACAAAAGGGAGTGCCGGTGGGGTGTGGGGGCAGCCGGTGGGATTCAGGGATGGCTAACAAGCCTCCCCCTACCCTCAAATGCAAAAACACAAGTGTTTGGTGCCAAAACCGAACACGAAGCAGCCGAGTCAAGAGGTCCTGAGACGAGGCGCGCTGCCGAGGCCTTCGGGAACTCGAGACGAACACAATCATGGATAATCACCGAGTGTTCAAATGGTGACGTCCAAGTCTTGAGGACGGTAAAAAATGGGGTGTCTACAGTAGTCTTATGTAGGGATCTATTTCCCTTATAATCTCAATATATTTTTAATAGATTAACAGGTCTACAGTTTTTTAAGTTTTATATCCGGAGGTCCCATTTTTTATTTTTTTATTTTTTAAATGACTGTATTACCCTTTGTGTTGAGATCTATGTATACGTGAAAAATAAAATATTTGCTCCATTCAAAAAAGAAAGTCAAATATTTGCCTTTGCGATCTCGATTTCTCTTCATTATGGCAATCTCTTTGTGCTGTGTGGTCGATCTCATTGTGCTGTGAGGTGGATCTAGTTGTGCGATCTGAATCTCTGTGTATAGGCGATCTCTGCGTACATTCTCTGTGTGTGTGTGTGTGTGTGTGTTTGTGTGTGTTTGTGTCTCACTCTGTCTGTGTCTGTCGATACATATATGTATGTATATATAGATAAGCAAATTTGCGTGATATCTGGGTTGTGTTTGGCAATGTTGTTATAGTTCTTTGTTTTGTGATAATTTTTGTTTGTTTGATACTTATTTTGTGATTTTTGTATGTGATATAGTGTAATGATTTTGATTTTGTTGATTTTGTTTATTGTATAGTGTAATGTGTTTTGAAGTAATAGTTTGGAATTGTGAATTCTGATGTTTTGATACTGATATGTTGTAACTGTATAATTTTGCAGTTTGGAATTGTGTTTTGTGCAGTGTTAGTACTGATATGTTGTAATTGTATAATTTTGCAGTTTGGAATCTGTGAATAATTGTTTGTTGGTTTGTGATTTTGTAGCATGGAGGGTGTTTCATGTTAATGTGCAAATACAATAATTCTTGTGATGCTATTAAGATTAGTGAGGGATGTAGTTATCATGAAGTTGTTGAGAAAATATCTACGAAGTTCAAGGAGTTGAGTACTGGTAACTTTTGTTTGTTTTTCTCTATTCCTGGATATTCTAATTGTATTGTTGAATGTGATGATGATTTGGGAAATATGCTGTCAATGGTAGGTTGTAGTGGTTCTCATGTTATTGATGTTGTTGTGGGTGATAAGAGAATTATGGAGGTTGATGATGATAATTCTTGTAGGATTAATTCTGTAATTTGTGAGAGTTCTTTGGTTAATGATTGTGATGATATTGGTGGTTTGTTGCCTAGTTTTTATCCAGAACCAGAGAGAGTTTTGTTGTCTGCTAGTTGGAAGGGGATTATACATAGTGTTGGTCAAGAATTTGAAGGTGGAGTACTGACGTTCCGCATTACATTGGCTAAGAATGCAGTTAAGTGTGGTTTTGCAGTGAATTATTTGAAGAACGATGCAACAAGAGTAACTGCTGAATGTATGATGAAGTTGTCTACGGGTTGTAAATGATTTGTGCATGGAAGGATGTTGATGAATTCCGGTATTTTTTTTATTATGAAGTTGGATAATATGCATACTTGTGGGGTTGTTGCTCGTAGATCTTGTAGCAAAATGGTTGGTTCTAGACTTGTGTCTGATATTGTGCATAATGATATTAGTGATAATCCGTTGACTCATCCTATTGAAGTTAAAAAAAAGTTGAAGAAGCAATATCGTATAGATGTTTCTTATCGGGTTGCATGGTTAGAAGTTGATAAGGCAAGAGGTGGGTTGTTTGGTGATTTTGCAACTTCTTTTGACCAACTTCGATGGTACCTTGAGATGGCTATGTCACGACCCAAACCCGCCCCTGTAGGTTTAGCACCAACCAGCCAGTAATCCGTGGATTACCAAAGGCCTCTGAACAGATTAGCAAATAATAAGGGGCTGTGAAAGCAATAATACAAAATAGATAAGGTCCAATGAGCTGTGACAACGTATATGGGACAGAACATTTCAAAACTTATTTATATATACATAAACATGCCAGTCCAGATACGCAATATTTACAAGGTATTTACAGAATGTACTTCCCAAGACCTGACTTTACAGAGCGTACACAAAGACTAGCATGAATACAAAAAAAAAAAAAATAGCCATGGCATTAGGCTTCGTTCGGAACCTCCTCGGGAGGCACAACAATTGGCTGACAAAAACAGAACAGAAGGCCGTTAACTCTGGCCCTGGTCATGTGCCGGCTCACCTACATACATAATATAAACTGTGAGCGAAAGCCCAGTGAATAATAATAGAGTAAAGGGTTTCAATGAATGAGTTCGTACAGATTCATAAATCATAATTCAGATTTGTATCAAATTCGTCATTTGTCCAGATCATATACAGATAGAAATCATAAGTCATGATTAAGTTTACATGATACATCCATTAGCATTAACAGAACAGAACAGAACAGAACGTATACACGTGAGGTTACGAATAACCAGTTCCATAAAGGAACCTCCGGATCCGAGCAACAGAACAGAAGCTGAGCCCCCGTGACAGGGCCTCCGGTACGGGTAACAGAGTGCAGACATAAATAAGTTCCATAAAGGAACCTCCGATACCAGGTAACAGCTAACAAATATCACATGATGCTAAGGATGTCACGAATACATATCAGAAATTGAACAATCATTCATTGTACAGAACATATCATTTCGGAAAACAGACCTTGTTTTATCACACAGAAAGTAGATACAGTTTGAACATAACTTTACTAAATTATTACTCACTGTTAGCCTTGAAACAGACAGACGGAGCAGATTGATCACACGATATGCGGCACGTGACCTACATAACACATAACGGACACACACTTGAAACACACATTCTAATTGCACAAAACTTACGTCATTGGTTCTTAGTGTGTTTCTAACCTTAAAGCCTCACTATAGAGTCTTAGACATGGCCTAGAAATGCCTAGGATGGAATGAGGATGCAAAGATGCCTTGGAAAATATTTTTCAAAACTTGTTGAAAACAGGGGTCTCGCTCGAGCGTGGCTTCCTTCGCTTGAGCGAGCTTGTCAAAATAGAGGGGTCACTTCAGCGTAGATTCCTTCGCTCGAGCGGTCTGTAAAAATGCAAAAGTACTGGTTGTTGAAATTTTACGCTCGATGCACGCTCGATGCTCGCTCGAGCGTGAGACACAGCTCTTCGCTCGAGCGTAGGTCTCGTCGCTCGAGCGTGCGTCTGCGTGCACCAAAAACCTAAGAGCTTGCAATTTACGCTCGAGCCACCATTCCTTCGCTCGAGCGGAGTTCTGAACAAACGATGGTTGCTCGAGCGTGGAATCCTTCGCTCAAGCAAGGAGGCTAAATTCTGGAATTTTCAGATTTGCCTCCCAAGCTCAAATCAAGCATTCAACACCTCAAATCTCAACCCTTTGGGCCCATTTTCTGGAAAACACTTGTAAACTCATAGTATAAGATGTTTCAAAGATCAATTGGTAAAATCAAAGCCCAAAGGTGAGTCAATTGAACACAATTACAAGTAGAACAAGAACAAAACAAGAGCTTAACATGCAAGTGTTCATTTTAAATCCAATGCTCTAAAACATGACCAAATGTAAGATTGAACTCAAAATCATGATGAATTCATGGACTAAGGCTAGAATGTGGGCTTGCATGTAAGAACTTCCATGAAGACACTTCAAAATGCTAAAATATGAACATGCATGCATGATTTAAGCCTCAATTCAACATTTTCAACCAATTCATGACTTAAATCACTAATGTCTCATGAACCATGCATGAATTAATCTTAAATTCACAATCAAGAAGATGATTCTCCTACCTTAGGTCTTGAGTTCAAGGTGTGCTAGCTCAATTGTGTAGTTCTTCTACAAATCCTCAAATTTCCAAGCCAAATTCTTGATGAAACCAAGTTTCTCTCACTCTCCCTCTTTCTCACGGTTTAGTCTGGGAGGATGGATGAAAATGATGCCAACAAGTGTAAATCAAGACTAAACAATTGGTTTAGCAAAGTCCACCTAATGGCATTTTGATAAATAAGCCATCTAATGTAATTTAACACTATTTATTCTAATTTACTCATACCAAATCAAATTCTAATTAAACATACCATAAAATCACATATGTTCTAACTAGTCTAAAACACTAATCAATTTCGGACTCGGGCGCCGATAAGGCTTTCAATTCACAGTTCAAAGTCGAAGCATGAACAGATCATTTTATGGCAAACAGATAAAAACACAAAGATAATATGCAATTTAATTCCGGATTCCTTCTAAATTACTATTAGGCATAAATAAGCATGGTTTAGCATTAATCGGAGGTCGGGGTTACAGGCTATGAGAACGAATCCGGGAAGTGTGTTTGAATTAGATGTGGATGAAAGTAGTGGGTGTTTTCAGAAGTTGTTTGTGACATTTCATGGATGTTTGTATGGCTTTCAATTTTGTCGTCCGTTGTTGTTTGTTAATGGTACATTCTTGAAGGGGCGTTACAAGGGGCATTTGCTTGCAGCAACACCAAAGGATGGTAATCAAGGTATGTATTTATTTGTAGTTAGTATAGTTTTGGTTTGTCAGTGTGTTATTGTATTGTGAGTCTGCTAATTTTTGCAGTTTCATGTTATTTTGTTTGCAGGCCTGTTTTCTTTGGCTTTTGCGATTGTTGACGCTGAAAATCAAGATAATTGGATGTGGTTCTTAAATCAGTTGTTAAAGGCTGTTGGTTCAGGCCAGAGATTGACCTTTGTGTTTGACCGTCAACATGGATTGCTAGATGCTCTTTCAGTGGTTTTTCCCAATGCACATCATACATACTGCTTGAATCATTTGAAAAGAAATTTGATTGACAAATTGGTGGGACTTCATACTAACTATAAGCTGAGTTTGATGAAAATATTAGTTAAATGTGCTTATGCGCCAACTGTTGCTTCTTTCCAACATTATATGGAGAAATTGAGGCGTATTGTTGGAAATGGTAGAGTTGATAGTATGTTGGATGGTTTGCAAAATGATAAGTGGGCCGATGCATTTTGTAGAGGGAAACGATATAGTGAGATGTCATCTAATGCTGTCGAGTCTTACAATAATTGGATTGGTAGGGCCCGTGAGTTGCCTATTACTTGTATGGTTGATATGATTAAGATTCAAATTATGACTCAATTGTCTAATAGAAGAGTTGAATCTAAAAGATGGACTACAAAATTGTGTCCAGTTATGGAAAAGAAGTTGGTGGACTCTTTGAAGCTAGCTAAGTCTTGAGATGTGATTGTTGCTAGTGATACTGTGCTTGAGGCTCATTCTTCTATTTCTTTTTATGTTGATATTGGTAGACAGACTTGTTCTTGCCACGAATGGCAATTGAATAGTTTTCCTTGTTGTCATGCTGTGCATGCTTTGCGTAGTAGTAGCAGAGATGTGTATGATTTTATTAATCCTTTTTTTCATGTAGATTGTTTTAGAGAGTTATACAAGGAATCTGTTTATCCAGTGCCTTCAAGTGAGAGCTTTGACTTTCATGGTGCCGGTAGTTTGATTATCAAACCTCCTATAATGAAGAAGCAGCCCGGGCGGAACAAGAAGAAGAGGATACCTTCTAGGGGTGAGAATGTGAAGCAAATTAAGCGTGGGAGGTGCTTGAAATATGGGAATCACAATAAGAAGACGTGCAAGGCTGCTATTTGAGGCCATAGTCTATTCTTTTGGATTTGTATTTGAATTTGAGGAATTATGATAATAAAAAATGTGATACTTGGTATTGTGGAAGTAATGAATAAAGTTGGTTGCATTGTTTTTGTTTTTTGATGTGTTCTTTAGTTATTGAAGTTGTTTTGTAACAGTTTTGTTTTGTTTTATTTTATTTTTTTTTGTGTGGATTTAGTTGGTTTTATTTTTATGGAATGCTGAGAAGGTTGTTGAAAATTTCTTATTGAAACTGTATAATATTGAAATGTAGTTTTACTACATGATATATTTATTTTATATTTCGTAGTGACAAACTGTACAATTTTGTAATTTTATTTTCAATTTTGAAATGCAGTTTATCTATTTGTTTAGCCATGAAATGGGATGCATAATTGTGTAGTATAGTTTTTTGTTTCAGTAATGAAACTGTATAATTTTGCAGTTTTAAGAATTATGAAAAACATCCTGATAAAACTGCATATTTTTGCAGCTTGAAAAATTATTAGAAACAACCTTTACTGGATGAAAATATATGAAACCACAAATGTGACGACAATAATAAGCAGAAGAACACAAACAAGAATAATAAGCACAAGAAGAAGAACAACAATAATAATAAGAAAGAAGAAGAGCAACAACATCAATGGCAAGAATCATTTTCACCATAATAACTAGAAGAAGATCAATTCCCAAAAGCATATAAAGTACTTGTCACATGTTAAAAAAAAAAAAAAAAAAGAAGGAAAAGAAAAAGAAGTATAAAAATATGTTCACTGGAATATTTGTATTGTCAAGAAGTTTCTTCATTGTTTCTATGGTTTGGTATGTTTTGTCAACATTTGGTAGTGCTCGAGTTTCTAAGATCGGTTCTTATCATTGAGGAATTGACTGATGATTTTTGCTCGAAATTTGACCCACTCAGTTGGTCGAAGTGATTTCTGCACAGGTTGCCAGTTGACATATTGGTTGATAACATTGCAGACGGCGATTGCACAATCATTCCTGTAAAGTTTTAGATGAAGTTAATTAGTTAGGTAAAACTGCAAAATTTAGCATATTGGAACATTAGTTTATTGATTTTGTATCTTACGAGTGTGGGGCTTGTTGTGGGCATTCCTCAATTGATGCAATCATTGTCTCGCACTCTTGAGATGATAACATGTTTCCTTGATTGCTGAATAATTCTTTATTCCATCTTAGTTTTATTCCATCTTAGTTGATGTTGTTGCTACAAAATAGTTAGTGGGTATTTTTGTTAGTTATAGTGATGAGTTGAGATGTTTTGAAAGGAATGGAACTAAATAGGAAATTTTATTTAACTTACAATTTCTTTTTCAATTTCAAAGTGTTTGTTGAGGCAATCTTTTGCTGGCCTCAAAGAGTCATAATGCCTCCATATCCCATCAGCATTGTCAAAGCCCACAATTGTTCAATGGTTGTTGTGGTTGATTGGGAAATGGATATATCTATTTTTCATTGCTTTTGGAAAATGGCTGTCCATCATTTTTTCTCTGAGTGCTTGATCTTGGTTTTGTAGTCGAGTATGTAATTTATATATATGTTTGAAATATGTTATAAAACTATGTAGTAAGACATGTTAAGAAAGTAGAAAATTTTGCAGTTTGAATAATATTGAAAGGTATGTTAAGTTTTGCTTACATTGATGAGTGTTCAGAAAACGTAAGATCTTCCCGCGTATGGATTTCTTGCAAAGCCTAGATCATGTTTCTCTAATTCTTCAATGGATGGTTGGAGTGCCAATTTCATTTCTGAGAAGGCATTAATGACCTGAAACATGTTATATATGAGAATGTGTTAGGTTTGTGGAATAGGTTATTGAATATGAACAGAAATTGTAAAATTGTGCAGTTGGAGACCTACATTCCCATATAAGGCTTCCCTGTTGGTCAATCTGCATATATCTGAAAATTAAATGCAATTTTCATCTTGGCTGCCAGACCAGACACAAGCACTTGATTGTGTGTTGTTGATGAGTTGAATTTGGTCTTGGTTTTTTTTGGATAGGCTATGCCAAACCTTGTTTGTTTTGCGGCATGAAATGGCGAGTGGCTTGTTTTGGATTGATTCTTCCTTGAAATCATCATCACTTTCCAGTACTTGAACTTGTGTCTTCTCTTGATTGGCATCCTTTTTTGGGTTAGTTTCAGCAGCACCTTCTTTCTTTTGGCCAATATCTTCTTGCATCTTTTCTTTCTGCTGTTGTTTTGCTTCATGAGCACCCTCTTTTTGCTCGGGTTCAGTAGCAGGTTCTCTCTTTGTTTCGATTTCTTCTTTTTTCTTTTCATTCTTCTTATCTTTTTCTTCATTGGTAGCCTGTGTTGGTTTGGGTACATCAGCAACAGTTTCTATCTTGTTCCTTGTATCTTCTTTGGCTTTTGTCATTGGTTGGTATTCAAAATCTGGGTCATGTGCTTGTTTTCTTTACTTTTCTTTGATTCTCTTGACCATTGATCTTTGTTGGGGACTGCCAGTTTTTTTGGCAGACATTTCCTTCAATTGATTTTCTTTTCTACGTAATTCAGCCACGAATTTTTGTTCCATTTCTTGCATTTGTGCTCTCATGGATGATACGACCTTGTCCTTCTCATCCTCTTTGGTTGATGTTTGTGCTTGGTCATGACCTATAAAAATGTTGGATTGTGTTTTGGTTAGTTTAATTAAATTTTGCAATTTGCTTCAGTATTAGACAAGAGTTTACCTTGTGCATAAAATGTGTCAGATATCTCTTGAAGTTTTTCTTGTTGTTCTGTCCTTTGTTCTTCTTGTTGTTTTGCTTGTTCTTTTTTTTTTCATGTTGTTGTTGTTGGTCTGTCAGATCTTGTTTATTGACTTCTTGTTGTTGGTTTGTTTGTTGTTCTTCTTGTTCTTGTTGTTGGCCTTCTTCTTCATCAATGTCTTCTTGTTGATCACCTTCTTCTTCTTCTTGTTCTTCTTCTTCATCATTGTCTTGTCGTTCATCAGCTTCTTCTTCTTCTTCTTCTTCTTCTTCTTCTTCTTCAGCAGTCACTTGTTTTTGTTCATCATCACTCTCTTCTTCTTGTTCATCGCTTTCTGGTTCTTTTTGTGGTTGTTTCTTTCTTTTCTTTTGTTTTTTTTGTTTTTCTTCTTGTTCTGATTCTGATTTTGATTGATGTTTTTCTTCGAGAAAGTCATCTTCATCACTGTCTAGAAGTCTTCTTTTTTTTGTTGCTTTTGTTTGTTTTTTTCACTTATTGTCCTTTTTGTGGTCATATTTCTTTGCTGAAGAGTCTGTTGATGTGCTTTGATTGATATGCAATAACTGTATTTCTTATTCAGTTGGGGTTAAAGCACTTTGGTCAACCTACATTAATGTGGCATATATTAGTAATACTGTAAAATTGGTCGGTTTCGTACATGAGTTGTACTGTGAGTAATGTGAGTTAAGTGTTGAAATATGTTGTTTGAAACTGAAAACTTTTACAGTTTCATAACATGGGTGATGCTAAATAGATTTGTGCGTTTAAATTGTTAACTTTTGCAGTTTCATAACATGAGTGATATTAAATAGGTGTGTGCTTTGAAACTGCAAACTTTTACAATTTCATAATATGACTGTGAAAGGAGTGTTGAATAGATTTGTGCTATGAGAGTATAGAAGAGTTTGAATACCTTTTCAAGTTCAGCAAAGCTGATGTGTTTCCACTTGGAGTACATTTTGCCAAGGTTCCACTTCATAAACCTTGGGAAGCCTTCTTTGTTGGATGGTCGGAGGAGTTTACTGTGCTCATAGTACCGGTACTGTAAAAAAAATTGAAATATGTTAGACAGTATGAAATAGGTGGATGTTTGATATTTTTGTATGAAGTAGTTGAGTAGTGTGTTTATCAAGAGTAACATGACGCATCCAGTGACATGCCTTGGGTTATTGTTTGCATTTGCCATTGAATTCATGAGTGTTTCTTTTATTGTCTCAACCCAATTGTACTTCTTGATGTTGTTGAGATTGTCAACATAGTTAAGGAAACTCCAACTGAGTGTATGGCCTGTTGTAGGCATGAGAAGTTTCAAGCACAAGTAAAGGGTGATGACCCTTGCAAGATCTTGCCGATCATTGATTGATTTTCCTTTTTTTGTTTGTTGAAACATTTTGGTTAATGACTTGCCATCCAATCTCTTTACTGATTTGCATCTTCGTTTGTAAAATGCAAGCTCAAAATCCTTTGGTCTTGTATAGGATTTGGTGGTCATGCTGCCTTCTCCACAGTCGATACCAAAAATGAGCCTGACATCACTGTTTCTGAGTTTTATTTCCTTTTTGCCAAGTATAAATGCTCTTTTTTTTTTTGTTGTAGAGTGTTGTCATTTCTGCTGTAATGGAATTGTAGCATCTGCATTAAGAGGCCTTCAGTTGTGTTGAGGAGAGAGCATTTATAATGGGCCAAAAATGGATTTTTTTCCAGCTCTGTCTGTTGGGCTTTTGTGAATTTGGCCCCCTTCAACAGTTTGATTACTGTTCTGATGTTGGAACGGTAATTAAACTATTGGACTCTCTTTGCAGGGACTGCTCTTTTTTTCCCTTTTGATGGCTTGGTTTTTGTTTAGGGAGTTGATTGGCTTTCTTGGAGCTTTCTTTTTTTGGTTGGAGGAGCTTGTTGTTTTTTTATTGGCTTTCTTTCATTTGTTTTTTTTTGTGGTTGGAGGTGTGGTTGGTGTTTGTTGTGTGGGTGGGGTCTGTGGTGTAATTCTTGGGCTTTTTCTTGTAGATGGTGTGGTTGTTTTGTGGATTTTTTTGGTTGTGGTGGTTGGGTTTTTTTGTGGAGGGGGAGATTTTGGTAGCATTTCAGTGGATACAGGAGAAGGACTTTCAAAAGGGGAGATACTTAAATCCCTGATTGGATTTTTGGGCATACAGATTTTTTTCTTCCAATATCTTCCAACAACTATTTTTGAAAAAATGAAAGCGACAGCAGGGCATGAGTAATATAGTGACAAAACTGTATAATTTTACAGTTTTATATGCAGTTTAATATGAAGTTATATCTATTTGTTGTTAATAGTTACAAAATTGTATAATTTGACAGTTTGATTTGCACTTTACAATAAGTTACCTATTCGTTTTGGGTAGTGATTAAACTGTGTAATTTTGCAGTTTCATTTGTAGTTTGAATAAATTTAGATATGTTACTTGTAGAGTGATGAAATGAAACTGTCTGATATTTCAGTTTTTATAAACAGTATCAATAATAAGAACAACCCATTGTATTTTGTAAACAACAACAATAACAACGAGAAGATGAAGTATTCAACGAAATGTAGCAACAATACGAAGATGAAAAGCCAATATTTAACAACAATAAGAAGCAAGAACAACAAGAATAAGAACAAGGAGTTGAATGTGTAAAAATAGGGATTTATGTGTAAAAACAGTGGATTAGAATGTTTAAAAACAGGGGACTATAATGTTTTAAAACAAGGGATTATATATAAAAGAGGGTTTATACATTTTGAAGTATGTAAAATGTGTTTTACGAGGGTTTGTTTATGAACGTGTTATTGAAACAGTATGAAATATGAAAGAATAATGTACAAATTTGAATGAAAAATAATAGGTGAAGAGAGCTGTCACTTTTTTTCCCTATTTCTGTGAATCGGAAGTCAAGAATTATGAAATTTCTTCAGAGTGGTGATGGTTCTTCGTGTTGTTGAGAGCCGCCGATTGGAGAAGATGAATGACTTTGTGTTGTGTTGGTAAGAGTCGACGATTGGAGAAGATGAGCGGGTTTGTTTTGTGGTTAGGGTAGGGTTTCAGAGGTAGTGGAGTCGAATGGTGGAGAGATGGAGGAGTGAGAATGCAGAGTCAAGCGGCGGAGATGTGACAACGTACTGATCAAACTGAAATGATCGTGGGTGAAGGTTGCGCGTGTGTAAATTGAATGATATAGTGTGGGTATTTTCATCTAATTGATAATTTGAGGACTTAATGGAGTATTAAATTTGTTTTGGGGGTAAATGGGGCATGATATGTTGGGCTTGGAACTTTGGGTCAGTTTCCCTTTTTATTTTGGTTTTTGTTTTGGCCCTATACAAACAAGTTCATTTAACAAATATAGCCCATTTTCCATTTAAAGTGAGGCCATTTTGGAATTATTGATCTTGGGCCATTTACAATTGGACACATTATAGCATCTAATTTTGCCAATAAATATAACCCAATTAAAAATGAGTCCAGATCCTCGGCCCGCTTTCTCCTGCGGCCATTCATGCAGCGCCCCCAAAATGACGTCGTTTTGGGGCAAGATTTCAATTATAAAAAAAAAAAACACAGAACAAGAGCAAACCAGAGGGAGAAGGAAGAAGGAAGGAAGGAAGAAATTGGTAGCTCTCAACCAATTTTTGAGGACTTTCGAAGTCGGCCCCACGTTCCCTTGCACATTTCTTGAGTACACTTTTACCATTTTCTCTGAAAAAGAAAAGCTTCTTGGAAAAATACTCTGTATTTTTGGAGATTTCAACTCTAGAGAGTAAGAGAGAGAGACAGAGGTAAGACTATTTTTTGAGTGTTTTTTTCTTTTTCTTTGTCTATTTTGGTGACTTGGGTATGTTGCATTTGCACATGAAAGTTTGGGATTGTGTAGTTAATTTGTGATTCTCGGTAAAGTAGAGAATTTGAAATCAATTTAGGAATTCTGGGTTTTGCTCTTAGTGGATTTTGTTGATCTGTTTTTGGTTCAGATTTGAAATTGGTTGAGAGCTTTCCAATTTCTCAGAAATTGGTTCAAAAATTGGTTCAGATTTGAAGGTTGAGAGCTTTCAATTTCTCAGAAATTGGTTCAGATTTGATCTGTTTTTGGTTCAGATTCGACATTGATAAGTGTTGTTGAGTTCAGTGATTTGCAGAGGAGTCCGGATCTTCCTTCTTCTCCCTTTGGCCTTTAGTTTGCTCCTATTCTGTGTTTTTTTTTGTTTTCTTTAAAATTGAAATCTTGCCCCAAAATGACGTCGTTTTGGGGCACCGTAGGAATGGCAGTAGAAGAGGGCGACTGAAGATCTAGACTCATTAAAAATGGGCAAATTACTTGCAAGTCCTCTTAAAAAAAGGTGTGCTATATTTAGTCATATAACCTTTTGTTTATATCCAAAAATCCTAAGACTAACGAGCTGTTTCCAACGGTAATCATAGCAACGAATATTGTGTGCTTCTCTCTTCAACAAATGACTGTATCTCTTTTTTCTAGGAAGCTCTCTCTCTCTCTCTCTCTCTCTCTCTCTCTCTCTATTAAAGTACTACATGGATTCTACTTTTCCATTTTTTATTCTTTTTTCTGTAAAGGTTATGTGTGAAGTTTTGTACTATAATTATGTATGTAGTGGTTGTGAGACCAAGAAAATCGTTTCACATGGATTGTAGAAATTCAACGAAGAGATGAACTTTGTCCCTGTAGATCTGTACAGATGAACATGATCGGTGCCACCCAACCGAGGTTGCTGGCCGGAGACACTCTGATGGTGAAGTTAGTCACTGATCCAACAAAAGAAGATAAAGAAAATGAAGTGTTTGTGTGCTGTGTGGGGCAGAGAGATCATACATCCTCTTTTGGGATGCCCCCCATTTATATAGATGAGGGGTGTGATATTTGTTTGGGTTAGACCCATTGTAGGCCTTATTTGGGTTAACCCCAACAAGCTGATATCTATTTTTTTCTGGCTCCCACAATTGCCTCAAAACTTTCCTTGTCTGCGGTAGAAGGAATGATAGTTTTTTTTGCCGAGTTACACTATTTAAATAGCTGTTAGGTTTTTTTGATAAAGAACACTCTGGATAAATGAATAAAATGTATGAATGAATGACTACATGAATGCATATATGCTTGAATGTATGTATAAATGTACGTATATCTTGAATGTATATATAAATGTATATATGTCTATCATAGGATGGGGGAGTGAGCTAAAACCTAGGAAGGAATATAGTATAGAGAGGTTAAATAAATGATGGTGATCATAGGACGAAATTATATCACATGAGTTCCAAACAAATCATAACGATGGGCCACGATATCATTATCCCCGGGCAAGGGCTGTAGGCAGCGGTATTATGACCCCAAAGAGAGGATGTAGGCCACGGTATTATGACTCCCGGGCGAGAGTGTGGGCCACGGTATTATGACCCTCGGATGAGGGTTGTGAGAATTCGAATATACAAATCAAGTAAATAATAATAACTTTACAATCTCAAATATTTTGATGGCGAATCTTAAAGTGTAAATTAAATATTTAGAGGGTCTTTTAATTAATTTTAAAACTTAAAATAAATTTATGGTGGAAGTTTTTAATTTAGAGTTAAGATTTATTGTTAAAAAATAGTAGTAATAATAATAGGGAACAAATTATTAAGTATATTTTGATCTAATAGTTATATTTAATTTAATTGGTGAAACGATTAAAAAAAAAAGAGAATAAAATATAATAAAGAAATGTGGGAGTAGATGTTTGTGAGGAAGCTTAGGGTTTTTGTCCACTATATCAGATCATAGGTCTCCATAACTGAGAGAGATTGAAAGAGAAGAAAAAAAGAAAAGAAAAGTTGCAATCAAAGAAGAACTTTTGGGTGTGTGGTAGGGTTCTAGCTTTCTTTTTTATTTTATTTTTGTTCTTTATCCTTATTTTATATATGATTTAGTTCATTGATGGAGAGGTTGTAGGTGTACGTATTTTGTGTATATATATATATTGTTAAGAAATCTGAGGAGTTAAATTCATGTATAAAGAATGGGTGTAATTTTTAGTCCAAAAATTCTGCACAGAATCACAAACTTTAAAAATCAAGAAACCATATCAAATGGATGAATTTTGAACTAAAATTTTTACAGTAGATTAATTGCATATTTAATTGTATACTAGAATGTTTTTATAATTTTTGGGTGTCAAAATCTATATTAACTAGTGCGTTTAAATCTGTCCAGAAAACTGGTTTAAAACAGTTACTTCGGAAGTGTTGTTGTCTTTGGGTGTAAATTTGAAAATTATCAAATTAGCGTCATTAAAACCAGTTACGAGTCTAGTTTCTTACATTTTTGGCCTTGCATTGATTGCTTGTGTATACTAAGAGAACCACTAATTTCTTTAAAGTGCTGCAGAAAACAATCTGTTTGGGCATAATTAATTGTAAATAATTATTTTGTTAAGAAAATCAAGTGAAACCAATTGGGTTTGAAATTTAGGATATATTAGTTAATATCTGGAGGGTTTTGGAATTTTAAGAAAACTTGTTTAAAAGATCTAGATGTTTTTGCTTAGTCTCTTTGCTTTTCTTTTTTTAGTTAGTAGTGTTAGCACATTGTACAGTTTTATTTTCCTAAAAACTTGTACCCTTTTGTAAAAAGAAACCATGATTGAAATGAAAAATCAGCTTTTGATATAAAAAAAAGTGTTGTGTTTTACATTCTGAGCATCGTATTGCACCATTTTACACAAAAACAGGATTTGATGGAATTTGAACATTGTACACTGTATTGGCAACTTCTTAATCAGGTAATGAACCGACCAACACATAACAATAGAGTAAAACAACTCAATGAACAACTAATGCAACAACTCGATAAACAAAACTTGATAAGCAAAACAACATCAATACAACTCGATAAGCAACAACAAAACAACTCGATAAACAAAGAGAAACAACATAAAAAGTGACTTAACAAAACTCTTACAACAAGGCAGCAAAATGCACCAAGAGTAGAACAAAACACAGGTTCTCAGTGCTCCTAACACATAGGAAAACCATAGGAATTATGTCGGCTATAGGCAAATGTTGTCGGCCATCAAAAGTAACTGTCGGCCACTAGCACTGGCCGGTCGGCTACAAAAGTGGCCGGTCGGCCACCAACACTGGCCGGTCGACCACTAGTGCAGGGAACCTTTAGATTGCTGCCACTTGTCTTCCACTCAGTACCTTATCTTCTACAAAGGTTGGGACTTCGTAGTTTCTTTATTCCAGCTCTATTTTGCCACAAATGGAGCCATTCTTCACCAAAAAACTCTCACTTTGGATTGCAACTCTGGATGGCTCGAAAAAGGTGAATTTCCAAGATTTCGGGATAAATGCACTATTCCCGCTAAGTCGTACCCCATTGTGTTTTCCGTTTCTTCATGCCACAGCTAGATGTTGGAACCCGATTACACATGTTTTTAACTTCAGGGGGCAAGAGCTATGCCCTACGGTTGAAGAATTCCAACTTTTGATGGAATCCCAGTGTGACGAGGAAATCCTACCCCAATCTCGTTTCAGCCACATCCAGGCTCTAGGACGGATGTGCGGGCTTCGAGATCCTCGAGAAGGGTTGGCTCAAGCTCAGGTTTTCAGACCCCTGGTGCAGCCTAATGAGGGGTTTTTTCGCCTTGGTATTAATGATCTCGATCCGACCTCGGTGAAAATTGCGAACCTTGAGGAGCAATTCAAAAAGGCACAAGGCCTTAACTCCATTCCTGACATTGAGAATGGGTACACCGAGGCTGCTGTAAGGCTCCCAGATAGATTCAAAATGCCACACATTGACCGTTTCGACGGGTCTGGAGATCTTATGGTACATATCTGATTTTTCTTGGATGTCGTGAAACCGATGGGTCTGACTAAGCCTTAGAAACTTTCTCTGTATGGAAGAACCCTGTCGGGTATAGCAGCCATTTGGTACGCCAAGTTAGAGGATGCAGTGAAGCAGAACTAGGAAGAGTTGGTTGAGGCCTTTGTCAATCAGTACTCTTACAATACCCAACTTGAAATAACCACTCAAGACCTTGAAGCAACCCATTAGAATCCTACAGAGTCTTTTGTAGAATTTGTTGCAAGGTGGAGAGTAAAGGCAGCACAGATGACAAATCACCCTTCTGAGAGAGACCACGTGCGAATAGTGGTGCAGAACCTTGAGCATGATATGTTGCAAAAGTTAATAGTCGCTCCACTATTCACTTTCAAAAGTTTGCATGAATTGGGGGTTCAGATCGAGGATGCATTTAACAGAGGGATTATTCCCAGAACAAGCGAATCAATAAGGAAGGTGATTTCCGGGAATACCAATGCTGGCAGTAGCACTATTTCCAAACCTACTGAAATCAATACAGTCGCCACAGCCGAGTCTTTTGCCAAATCAAGCCTACAAATAGCCAGCCCAACCAAAACACAAGGCAAAACTTTCACCCCTCTCTATATGAGCCTAACTAGCGCATTAAAAGTCCTGATGGAAAGAAGGTATCTCAAACCCCTTGATCCTCAACCTCTGCCTGACCCACTCCCTGTTAGACATAACCCCACCAAATACTGTGTATATCATCAATAGCACGGTCATGGCACCAATCGTTGCTACCGCATTCGTCATGAGGTCCAGAATCTCATTGACAACCAGACGATAGCTCCACTTGAAGACCCCAATGACCAAGTACCTCATCCACACCTCAATCTAATCCATATACTGCCATCCACCTACAACCCCAGCATATACATCACCCCAGCCCATCTATCCAAGCCTGAGGTGTTTATCCTAGAAAGCATGGACTTATGCATGATTGATGCAATCGAGCCCCAATCATCTCAAACCTGTGAACTCACTACTTCTGAGTTGATGAGAATGATTGAAGATCTTCAGAGAACTGTGGCAGATCTAGCCTTTGGAATATTGGCTCCGTCATCGACCACATTACATGCCAGAAATTTCATGCCAAAATGCTTTCCAATCTTGGGGCAAGCTGTAATTGAAAATGGCCAACCTAAAGCTATCTCAGGTCTGGGCAATGACATGTCAACAACAACCGGGCTCCGCTTTGATATAGTGACCCAATCCCTTGGCCAAGCTGAAGCAAATGGTAGGAACAAAGTTGGGGCAGGTATTGGTCCCTATGAACACCTTCAGTGGGCTGTTGAGGCTTTGAAGGCTGAAGGACTGTACAAACAACAAGTGCTCGCAGTTGTTGCAAAGATTGTAGACGACACTTTCGCCACTCAGGATAAGAGCATTCTGAATCAAGGGGCAAGCCAGAAAAAGGGATGTTGTACCAGAAACACCCCTTTCAGCTTCAATTCTAGACTTGGAAGAGATCATCAAACCCAGTCAGCACCTGCCAATCCCTTTGCCGGTACATCCAATACAACCACACAAACCTCAAAGCACCAACCCCGAGGCCAGGGGGTCTTCAATCCCCTCTACATGACTTTGTCAAAACTCTCCAAATCCTCGTTGGACAAGGCCATCTCAAACCCCTTGAGCCTCGGCCTCTCCCGGATCCCCTTCTAGCCAAGCATAATCCGGCCAAGTACTGTGCTTTCCATCAACAAGCCGGCCATGACACTAATATTTGTTTTTGTCTTCGCCACGAAATACAAGATCTAATTGATAAAGAGGTCATTGTCGCACTAGGTCCTATAAAGTTTATCGGTACTGGATCGTTGAACTTGTAGGATAATGTGATTATGTGATCGGGGGATGAACCACCTGTTGATAGCGCTCATTTTACTCCATATATGGGGATGGCACGCACTGTTTTGAGCAATGTGCAAATGCTGTTTATTGTACTTTCTGACTTGGGTATTGAGTCAGTTTTATTGTGTTGTTTTGAGTCTATCTTGTTGTATCGAGGCAGTCCTATTGTGTTAGAGTCGGGTGATTTCGGGGGTGTTACCTCGAGCATCACTTTCTTGTTTTGTGTTTGTCTTTTACACTCCTTCTTTTAAGTCTGTTTCTGCCATTGAGCCAGTTGAGCCAGAAGTTTTGAATGAAATGGCAGAGATTTTCACTTACTTTTATGTGCCTTGAAATCATTGCGTTGACCTAAGTTTTTCAAAACTTTTCAAACACTGTGATGAAAACAAAGAGGAAGGAATTCCTTGGGATTTGTAAAAATTTGATCGACTGAGAGGAAAAGAGGCCTGCTAAGCCTTTAATGAATGAAATCATGCTTGTTAATGTGAGTATTGAGAAGGATCTTTAATCCAGATTAGTTCTACATTGTCTTCAGAGGAGCCTGAGCAACTAGTCGATTTATTAAAAGATTTCAAAAAATATTTTGCGTGGTCCTACGAAGACATGTATGGAATTGATCTTGAGATTGTGCAGCATAGGATCGCTCTCAGCCTCGAGACTCGACCCCTTTTGCTTTCAAACCTTGAACTTTGATTCAGAATGTTCAACGCTCAATCACAATATAAGGCTTGTATAGCCGGATCAGAAGCAACCCTTAAACTAGGGGCAAAAAGGTCAGATCAAGAATGGAAGATGTCATCAAAGGAAGCTTGCAAAGTTAGATCAGAAGTAGCCTTTGAACTAGGGGCAAAAATGTCAGATGTGCTCAAAGATTCAAAAGATGGGTCATTCCGTAAACCAAGGCTGGCAAGAAAGCCAAATTCCAGCAGCTGGAAGAAGAAAATTTATTGTTGAAGGACAATCGAGATCCAATCCACAACACTAGGGGCAAATTCAGACCCGATTGGATGGACTCCTACATCATCAGCGAACATCAGCCATTCTCCTAGATTCAGATGGTTGCGAGGTCTCAAAGTTGATCAACATGGACAAGTTAAACTTTTCTATCTTTGAGAGGCTCGCTGGGCCGAAAACCCGGAAGGGCGACCCAGGCAAAAGTTAGAGCTAGAAAAAAAAAGAAAAAGAACAAAATTGAAAAAAGAAGAAAAGAACAAAAAAACAAAATTGAAAAAAAATGAAGAAAAAGGAAAAGAACAAAAAAGAAATGAAAAGAAAAAAAAAACAGAGCCTGGAAGGTTGAAAACCCGAAAGAGCGGCTTTGGCAAAAGTTAGAGCACAAAAGGAGAGTGTCAATACCCGAGTGAACCTTAACCCGGAACTACGTACGGCCTGATTCCCATTTTTGTGATACGTAGGCAACTTCATCTTGAAGTTCGGCCCCAATCATTTTCTGCCTGCTTGGCTCATCCATGTTGATTGGTTTATCCTTGTTCAACTTGGCTATCTTATCCATGTGCAAATTGGCATGTCTTTGTTCAAAATTGATTGTCTTATTCTGTTAGAAGATTCAGCTGCAAGACAATTCAAGTTCAGATCTGAGGTTGTGCGTCTCAAGAGTAAGTTCTATATTGGTCGAGCAGTGGCCATTTGCAAAAACAGTTTTTAAGATTTTTAATGAGGTTGACTAGTTTTCCCAAAAATTATTCCATTTTTCCAAAACTGGACCATATCTTCGACCCAAAAAAAGAAAATTTTCAGTGCTCACAATCTGACTTGCATGATTTCGAATTAGAAAATTGAACAAGTATGTTAATCTAACTCTCATGTTGGTCAAAATTGTTTTAGTAGAAAGCCAAAAAAAAAAAAAAAAAAAAAAGTCAAAATGATGAACTAAGGGCATGGTTGAGTCAGGTTCTCTGCCTTTTCCCCGTTGTCAACATTTTTTTTTTTTGGGTGAATAAGAAATAAATAAAACAAAGGATTTACAAAAATACAAGAGGCATACCCCAGGCCCTAACAAAGAGACTAAAACACAAACCTCCGCAACAAAACACAGAAGCGCAGCAACAACACCAACCAAAGAGCACTAGAACTCAAAGCAAAAACAAGACACTTTACAAACCAGAGCAAAAACCCCGTTGTCAACATACTTGCTAGAAAGGGCACCATATTTGCCGGAAAGGGCACTGTACTTGCCAGAAAAGGCATAGCTGAAGTTAGCAATAGGGGGCCAAGCACTCTCTCACCCTACAAACAATGAGGTACCAAGTCAAGTGTGAAGCACGAACTAGAAATGGAGCGGGATATTCGACTCCCTCATCTAGACGGGTCTGATCACGTCTAAACTAGCTGAGGGCATCGTCAACCGATGTTAGTTGCAAATCTGCTGTACATCTAGTCGCAACACAACCCCTCTGTGGGAGAGCTCACTAGTTGTGAGCGAAAGAAGGTGCATCTAGTAGAATACTAGAGGCAAGAGCCCACAACTTCCTACTTATCCACCAACCACACTTGGGGAGGGATAAAAAAAAGAGAGATTAAAGAATAGAGGGATGTGCGCTGAGAGAAAAAGTGAGAAAAAGGCTTTTTAGAGAAAAAGAGATTGAGTGCCATAGTGATGTAAGAATCACAAATAAGAAAGGGTGGGAAACAATGTCTGGAGAAATAGGCTCCCCGTGAATGTCCGAGTGTTTGTTTGTTGTTTTTGTTTGTCTCGATTCGTGTTCCGAGTCTTTCGAGTGTCAATAGATGTGTTTAGGTTGTTTTTACCTTGTTTTTCCCTTTGTTGAGTCGTTTTGACTGTGGTCAGTCGTAGGCTCAATACCTGGTCAAGAACTCATTTCTCAATTTCAAAATAAATCGTTTCATGCTCAAAGTGTTGTGCCATTCTCCACATATGTGCAAAACAGGATTCTTTCTTTCATAAACTGCAGGGTTCAACCCAGGTCATGTAACAGCAATACAACTAGGACCTATCTGAAGCTATATAGGTTTCGGATTGCAAAGCAAAAGAAAAGAGGGAAAATTTGGAGCATCTTAGCATGTTTCGACTTCAGCAAACTCCAAGTCCGCATTTCGGATGCACCTTCGCCAGGCCTCGCCATTTCTCTGGAGTATGAGTGTATCTCGACCCCAAGTGTAAGCCTGCTTTAAGTCAGAATGGCAGTCCAAGCATCACCCGTGGTTTTCATATGCAGATGTTACCCCTCGCCAATATGAACGGGATCTTTTTTGAGCTGAGCATGTTGCAAAGTCCTCTGAGAGGTCAATTGGAGCCACCAAAGTACATATTTGATGCCCCTCTATTGCATAGAATGTGCACTTTTATATACACTTCTGTTGCATGCGTGTCGCGCATCGTTACGATTCATGCATAGAATATGCTTGCTTTCAATTCCGCATAGAATATGCTTATGTTTCATGCATAGAATATGCTCTTGTTTCATGCATAGAATATGCTTTCGATTTCGCATGGAATATGCTTTGCTTTCAATCATGCATAGAATGTGCTTTCATTTATGCATAGAATATGCTTTCAAGTTTGCATAGAATATGCTCTTGTCATCTTGCATCGAACATGCTTTCAATGAGCATCCTGCATCGGTTGTTTATCTTGCATGGAACATGCATTGTCAATGTATTGCATTGTGAACCAATAATTGCACTTCTATGCATCTATCGCACAATAATCTTACTCAGTGCATTTATCACATTCGCACTATTTTTTGCAATTTACACTCGTGCTTTTTTGCGCATCGCACTTTCTTGTGCATTTGGATTTACACTCGCGCTTTCTTGCACATCGCACTTTCTTGTGCAATTTACACTCGTACTTTCTTGCGTATCGCGCTATCTTGTGTATTTTATTACATGCTCCTATACTTGCATAGAAAATGCTCATATCTCCTGCATAGAAAATGGTCCCACACTTGCATAGAACATGCGTTTTATCGCGCTATTTTGCGGACCTTATGTGCACTTGTTTGTGCATTGCATCGAGCTATTTTGTACAGCTTACCTGCACTTGTTAGTGCATTGCATCGCATTATTTTGCACATCTTACTTGCACTTGTTTGTGCATTGTATAGCACTATTTTGTGCATTCCTTTTGTATCGCACTATTTTGTGCATTGCTCGCACTGTCATGTGCATTTCACCCTTATTCGCACTATTTTGTGCATTTCATATTACATTGCACTGTCTTGTGCACCTGTGTGGCTCTGTTTTGTGCATTCATTTGCATCGCACTGTTTTGTGCACTTTGCGTCGCACTGTTTTGTGCACCTTGTATCGCACTATCTTGTGCACTTTGTATCGCACTATCTTGTACACCCCGTATCGCACTGTCTTGTGCACCCCGCATTGCACTATATTGTGCACCCTGTATTGCACTATCTTGTGCATTCACATATGTTTTGTGCATTCAAACTTGCATCGCACTATTTTGTGCGCCCTGTATTGCACTGTCCTGTGCACCTTGCATCACATTGTCTTATGCACCCTGCATCGCACTATTTTGTGCAATGCATTTTGTATAGCACTACTTTGTGCATTCATTCATCCTCACTCGCATTGTCTTGTACACCTGCATTGCACTGTCTTGTGCACTTACCTTGCACTTTCTTGTGCACTCTCTGGTCTAGGAGACCTTAAATCCTCTAAAAGTGCAATTCCTTTGGTGTTTGTCGTGCCTGAACAACTTCCGGTGGTCTGGTATAGCCACCTGCATGTGTTTGCAGTGAGTTCCTAGGAGATCAACTAAGACGGTGGAAACTAGAGTTTGAATGGCTGATGCCTAGAACGCAAAAGTTCGGGATTTCCGAGACTAAAGTCTAGTTTAAATACCCAGGGGTGTATCCTCAGCTTGAAATCTATATGGCAGCCCTATAGGTTGAGGTAGCGTGTATGCGCATTAATTCTGGATACTGAACCAACCTAGTCTATCACCCTGTTGGAGAATAGGGAAAGCTGCGACCATAACCAGGAAGAAAAGTAGTTGCTGTGGTTTGGAAACACATGATACAAAAGCGGGAGATCCCCAACAACATAAGGTGAGTCATCACCAATTACCCCTGTAAGGTACTTTCACTTCCTAGCTACTATATTATCTATTACTTCTATCACATTGCACATAGTATCTGTCGCATGCATCTACTGCATTATCCATTTTATCGCTTGCATCCTTTCCATGTTAAGCTTAGTCTGGCATGTGCTCATACATTTCATTCGTTGAAGCATGGTTCTGTGATAATGTGTACGTGCCTATTCCATTAAGAGAATTGTGGTTTGAGGGTTTCGACACATTTTCTATGTTAGACGTGGTTTGTTTTGTGTCCATGCCTTTTCTAGGCAAGATGTGGTTTGGTCTGCGCCTTATTCATTGCATCCAATGCATCGTACTTTGTTTTGTTGTATTTAGCATTAAGGATCATTATCTTTCCTCAGCAGATCATTCCTCACTTATATCATACCACCCAATTACTTGTATTCTTTGTGCGAAACACATGGTTCTGCATGTGCACACACATACTCCACTAAGAGAATTGTGGTTTGAGGGTTCCGTCACCTTTTCTATGTGAAACGTAGTTTGATTTTGCATCTCCATCTCTTTATGATATTTGTGTGGTTTTGCGCTGTTTGTGGTTTGATAATTCAATTACATTCTATATCATGTGCATTGTTTCGTTGCATTGCATATCGTCTGTATTGTTTTGTTATATTGTATATCATTTTGCATCCTGTCCCTGAACTACGCTGGTTTGATTCCTTGAAAGGGATACGTAGGTAGCCTGCGGGCGTAACCATTTGTTTCTACCTCTACGTTTTGTTTGTTTACCCAAGTCTTACAACCTTGTAAAAATGGGTCGTCTCTGGGTTTTGACATTCACTCACGTCATTTCATGACTTTGAGCTCTGTCGAAGAGGGGCAACTGTAGACACTCCATTTTTGACTACCCTTAAGACTTGGACGCCACTGATTGCTTACTTGGTGATGAAAGGTGTGCAGTGCAAAGGTTCGATTTCTTCGACAAAGAGAGCGTCAAATCCCAACCTCACACCCCTTTTTGGACCAAAGCCTTTTGACCAAAAAGATTTTAGACCTTAGAACCCTCTTTTTCAAAATATTTTTGAAAAAGTTCCTACGATGTTCTGAGGCTCGCATTTCGTTAAATGTTGCGCTTTTCGGTAAACCGAGCAAGGACGAAGTGGAAATACATGAAAGAGACGTGAACTTTTTGAAAAATATTTCAAAACATTTTTTTTAGAGGTTTGGATTTGAAGAAAGTTAGAGGAGAGGGAAGAAACCTAGTTGGGGAAGAAGTTGGGCATGAATCGTTAAGAGAGAGTCGAGCAGCCCTTGGTAAATCAGGCCAATCCATTTGTACACTTGGATTTCAGCTATGAGGCCACCACCGTTGGAAAGTGGACTTCTGGGGCTTCATTTTGCACTCAAGAATCTCTTAAAGCCAAGTCCGGATGAGGGAGATATGGTTGGTTGAAGCTGGCCATCAATCCGGTTAGGACCGAAACTGAGCAGTCTTCACTAAAAGAAGCATATCTTTTTGCACACTTGGAATTTTGTTGTCAGGCTTCAATTTAGGCATAACAATGACTTGAAAAGGAGTCCAGAAAAAGAAGATATGCCTAATTAAAGTTGGGGCCAGAAACCAGTTTTTGCTTTCCAGCCACTAGTGAAGCTTGTTGGCCATGTGTCGGCCATAAATGGCCTTTGTCGGCCATATGTCATCCAAAAGGGGTTCTTGTCATCCACAAAAAGTGGCCGTCGGTCACCAAAAGTGGCCGGTCGGCCACCGGTGTCCAAAACTCAGATATTTTGCAGATATTTTCCTCTAGCTGTTTCCAGATTGCTCCAGCTGTCCATTTGATCATATTTTGACATGAAGCTCATATATTGCTATATATAGAGGCCATTCTCTATGGTTTTGAAGGTTAGAAAGTTTGGGAGCCTCTCTTTCTAAAATCTCTCTCTCTCTAGATTTCTCTCTCTCTTAGGCTTTTGTGCTTAGAAGCTTGTATACTTCAAAATTTAACCTATTAACCCTTAACCAAAGTGGTTTATCTTTGGGCTGAGGTTGCTTGAAGCTCTCTTGGAGCTTCTTTTGAGCTCTAGAAGGTGGTTTAAGCTCAGATTGTTGCTTAAGTTATGTCTTCCCTTCAAGAGGTAGAAACTTCTCTTTGCTAGCTTAATTTCTATACTTGCTTTGCCACCTTTTTGTACTATTTTTGGGCTGGTTTTCAATTACAAAAAACTCTAATTTTTGAGCCTTAATATGATGGTTTGAGGTCATTTTGTGTTAAGGGGTAGTCTACCCTTCTTGTTGCCTAATTGTGAAGCTCTTTGTGCCATCTTTTAAGGCTTTCAAATCAAACTTTTTGAACCTTTAAACCACAGAAATTTAGAGTTATTTCAGTGGTGGAAAACATGTTTTGAAGTCCAAAATGGGAGGGCTTAGCCTCTCCTCCTTGTGTTTTGCTTCCATGCCTAGGTTGCTTCACATGTTAGCATGATTTTCTAGCTTAGCCTAGCTTGATCTTAGCATGTTTTTGTTACTGTTTTGGCATGTTTCAACTCTATTTTGGGCTGCTTGGAGCCCTTGAGGCTTGCTTTGCATGCTTGTAGTGCAATTGTGCATGTTAGTTTAACTTGTGCTATGTTTTGGCCTCTTATTCTAGCTATCTTTAGCTTAATTCAAACATGTTTTAGGACTCATTTTAGGCTACCTTAGGACTGTTTTGAAGTATTTGTACCTTTTGCGCTTTGTATTGCATGCCCATAGTGTAATGGTCTTCACTAGCTCATTGTTTGCTTTAAGCATGAAATGCTTGGGTTGCTTGCATGTTGTAATATTATTTTGCATGTAATCTCAGCATCATAATCTCTGCCACATTCTCATTTGTCTCACTTTCAATCGCTTTTGAGAGTTGTTTCAAGTTTGGAATCCTTTAAGCTTGAGATAGAGTTCATGCTTAATGGTTTTAATCCTCTTTTGAGGGTTTCTCCTAACCAAAGGCATGACCTCTCTCTTGCCTTAAATCATCCCTTGGTTGGCACTTCTTTCTCTTTAGAAGACTCTCACCTTGGACTTAATCGATTAAAGGACTAATCGGTAATGTAAAATGAGTAAACAAAATGAACAAAGTAAAAGAGGCAAGATTAAGCATCTTTCATGCCGCATTGCATGTGTTCGGATCGGATGTTAATCCAAACATGAGAAAAATGGGACGTTTCATACTCAAAGTGATGAAACGTGCCACTTTTCTTATGCATGATAGGGTGGTGGTCCTTCAAGTGTTATTTGTGCATTCATTAAGCTTGTACAAGCTTGGTTTTCTAGCCATCATGCATTGAAAATGCTTGGTTGATGGTTCGAAGGCCAAGAGTTACCCTCCTTTGAGTTTGCGTAATGATAAGGAGGGCAACAGTACATGCATTTCTTGAAAATACATTGTTTTGCCTCTGTTTGCTCTCTATTGCAGCAAAATGAGAAGTTCAAGGATGTTGAGGCCGACCGGCCAGTTTTAGTGGCCGACGGCCACTTGGAGTGGCCGATGGCCAGTTGATGTAACCGATAGCCACTTTTTGTAGCCAACCGGCCACCAGTCAATTTTTGCACAAATGTACTCCTAAGTTGGAGTAGAGGCATTCTGGGAGTTGGTTAAATTTTCAGTGATCAAAACGAGTGCAAACAGAGGCATCCGATGGCAAGGCAGTGGCATTTTTGGGAGAAGCAACCGAGCATGCATGCGTCCCTCGCCCTCGAGGCCATTTAATTGCTTTTGCTAGCTTAGAATAAGTTAGCTATTTCATTCATACAAGTGTTGTAATTAATTAGCTTAATTTGTTTTGTAATATTTTAGCTAGCTTAGAATAGTTAGTTAATTTATTTCAATTGTTGTAATAATTCGCTCGAATAGTTAATTAGTTTTGGTTTGTAATAATTAGCTTAATTAGCGTAGCTAGTTAGTTAGCTTATTCATTCGGACCCTCTTTCAAGAGGGCACGATGTTGTAATAAGGGTGCGTGTGTGTGTGCATGTCTTCCAACCCTATGTCTTTCTCCCTTTTATTTATCCTCTTTCGATGGTTAGTTTAGGGTCATTTTTCAATTAACATACCTTATGCTTGCATGTTTGCATTATTCATTTGTCTTGCATGCACCGAGGCTTGGCGCATCATTCAAACTACATTGTGTAGATGTCCCCGAACGTCCCGGGAGCAAATCCCGTTTTGTTCATTTGGGCTTACTACAGTTCGAGACTCAATGTCACGGTCCTGTATCTAATCTCGTAGAGTGCAATGCAAGACTGATGAATAATCAAAGAGTCCAAATCCGGCAAATCGTTTTGAAAAACAGATTTTTAGAAAAAAGTGTCAAACATGGACTGGTTTGCCAGATACAGAGTCGCCACCTAAATATTTTATTTTGGGGAATTTAGGAAACCCTGACTCGTGCCTAAGGCCACGTGTCTGTCATCACCAAAGTTGCCTCGGCTCGGGAACTTGGGTACGATTGGGGAAGGTCACTTCGTGAGCACCCCCGCTGGCCCGATCAAAGATCGGCCTCTACTAAGCATGATATCTTGTTTTTGAAAACATATGTGCTCTTATTCCAGTTTATTAGCCTAGAATTACTATGTGATGCACACAGCATACAAGTATAGACTGGATTGCCTAAGTTGGAACAAAACATCTCATGTTTGTTTTTGAAAGCAGTTTGCTACTCGCAAGTAGGCTAAAATGCAGATTTTGCCACCCTCAAGTGGGCTTAGAAAAACATGATGATTTGCCACTCTCAAGTGGGCTTAAAACTCACAATCAATGAATTGTTCCAATTCAGGTAATCCAACCTTCACCCACAAGTATTCAGGCAGTTATATCACATAAGCACATAGCCTCATGGTAAGCATGATATCATGGCAGTCACTCACACACATGCAAGGATGCTAAAGCATAAACACTTACTGAGTACTCCGAGCCAAAGAAGGAAGCTAATTAGAAATCATGCATGAATCCTAACTACGCTAAGAATGCCTAATGCAACACATGCAAAAATGCAACTACAATAGGCTTGGCTATTCTAAGATGGCATATGAGATGCAACAATCGATACATGTATTCAACTTGGAATTGAAATACAATGCAGTTAGCATGATGTGCCGAGCCCGGTGCATGAAATACAGATGAATGAATGCAAACATGCGAACATATAGATGCTAATTGAAACATGCCCTAAAACTAACCATCATAAGCTGGTAAATAAAAGGGAGAAAGGCGTGGGGTTAGAAGACATACAACACACACACGCACACTTATTACAACAGTTGGCTCTCTCTCGGAGGGTCCGAATAAATAATACACAGCAATATGAATAACTAACTACAGCTAATTATTACATAACGCTGACTAATTAACAAATTTAACTAAGTAAGCGATAAAACTATCATGCAAGCTACATGAAATGGACTGCCTCAGCTCTGCCTTGGATGGCAATGAATGCACGCATGCTTGAATCGCTTTGTCGGGAAATCCATCGCGACGCTCTGACTTGCCTTTGTTTGCAATTGACCTCAGAACACTGCACAAGGCTCCAGAAGGCTGAAAATCCACCCTGGGAAGCTGTGGGAAGGCTGCCGACCAGCCCTTGGCCTTAGAGACCACCTGCCGACCACCTTTTGTGGTGGAAACCAAAAGAGGTAGTCGGCCTGCCAGAAAAGCTGGTCGGCCGACTAGTTTCTGCCTCTTGTTCCTGGTTTTCTACAACACAAAGCAAGAGATAGCAAGGTATTTTCAACAAATGTGTGCACGACCACTCTCCCATCATTGCACAAGCTCAAGAGAGTGTAGTCCTCGACCCTCGGGCCACCAATCACGCATCTCGATGCATGATGGCCGAGGAGTCGAATTGCATGACTCAATGTGAAATGGATGCACAAATGAACACAATAAGGCTTAAACTCCATCATGGATAATCAAGAGCGTCGGCGACCGGGAATCGAAGCACGTTTCGTCACTTTGAGTACGAAACGTCCCTCGTTTCCCGTGTTTGGACTAAACCCTACTCCAAACACTATGCAACAACTAGAATGGCATGGCATGCAAATACGATGCAACAACTAGCATGCAATCCTAAACGAAATGCAACTATGACATGCAAACATGCAAGGAATAACATGTAAAGGTGCAACTAGCACACGCAATGCTATGAACTACGAATGGCATACTTAATGCACATGACGCTATATGGCATACACAACGCATATATGACGATGGACATACACAAAGGCATAATCAAGGCATACACAATGCGACGATCAAGCGTGCGACAACATAGACATGGCATACACAATGCAAGATGGACTTAAACTAAAATGAATGGGCCTCAGCCACACTTAAATCAGTGGCCAAATATGATGAAATTAGACAACAAAAACACATGCAAACATGCACAAATGCAAGGGACCAAACCTAGGACACCAAATGGAACTTTTCCAAAGCATGGCAAGGGATGAAATATGGCATACAATCACACATTTTCCAGCTCTGAAATGACATGCAAGATGGTCCCGAATCATGTAAACACCTCACACAATGCATGCTAGATGGCCCGGATACCGAAACTAGTGAAGTGCATTACACAAGAGGTACACAAAGCAATGCTCAAATGACCCAACCAGTCCCAAACAATCCCTATGCAAGTCCAAGACAATAGGAAGATGGTCTAAAATGATGGCTCAAAAGACACGGAAATGAAGCTCACGCAATGGTCCATAAATGAGGCATACAAGCACAACCTTCAAATGCATTTAAGGAGTGGAAAACATGGAAACATGGAAACCTTACATGCTCTGAAATACCATGCACAATGACCCCAAAACATGCAAATACCTCAATATAAGCATGCAAAAGGTTTCAAAACTCAAAGCTAAGCAAGGGTATTGCACTACAACCATGCATAGCAAACATCATTCGACCATGAGGCCTAAAAACAAAGATAAGGCAGTCCAAAACATGCACAAAATCAGTTTAGAACATGGCCAAAATATGCTAGAATCAAAGGCCAAAACAACATGCATTACAAGCTAGTGAAGAGGATTTACACTACAAGCATGTGAAGCATTCAAGAGGCCACTAAACCGGCAAAATTCAGAGGTATGACATGCCAAATAAAGCCCAAAAACTCATTGAAACATGGTCAATGCATGCAAGAATGACATGCTCCTTTGATAGGCTATGAAGAGGGTTATTCTACACATGCAAGATGGACACCCAATATGGCAAAAAAAGCTCTGGACAGAGCCTATGCAGGTCCTAAAACTCACCAAAAATGGCCTGAAACATGGCTTGGAAGCATGCAAATAAAGGCTCCTTTGTTAGGCCAAATATGCTAGAAATCAAAACAAGGAGAGAGAGAGAGAGTCACCCCTCTCTGATTTTGGCTCTTAAAAACACATAATAACCACTGAAAGTCTGTTGGATTTCAGTGGTCAAAAAGGCAAACAAAGCTCAAAACAAAGGCCTTAATGCATAGCTCAAAACAAGGTGGAATGAAGCATGCAAGGGGGTAGATAACCCCCAACAGAAAAATGATCTTAAACAAACATGTTAAGGACCTCAAAATAAGACTTTTTTCAGTTTACACCGAAGCTCAAAAATGCTTGCAAGTATGGCTAAAAGATGGAGCAAAATAAAGGCCAAAAGAGGGAATAGGGTGTTACCCTTGAAGCTCAAGCACTCCAGCAGCTTCTGGACCAAAACAGCAACTCCTTGGCCTCTAAAAACAAGCTCCAAGGTGCTTAGGTTGATAGTGGAGGTGTTGTGCTAGGAGATGGTATGCAAAGGGGTCAAAAACTTCAACCTTTCAAGGCCTAAAGGGAGAGATATAGAGGGATATGTATGTATGAGCCTCAGCCAACTCTAGAACCCTTGCAAAGGAAGATGAGCCCTTCCTTTATAGAGCCAAGAGTCCAAAGCTTCTCCTAGAAGCTTAAAACCAAGAGTGAAGATCCTCTATATACGTGTATGGAGGATCCAGTCTGTGACCTCCAGCTGGCACAGCTGGAATCAACTCAGTGAGACAGAAAAGGGGGAAGCTGGCCGACCAGTTCAAGTGGTCGGCCGACCACTTGCCCTGGTCGGCCGACCAGGGTCAAAAGGGTCAATGCACAAAAGCTGGTCGGCAGCCTCTATTGATGGTCTCCACATGAAATGCAAGCAAGTGGTATGGTGGGAGACCCACCAATGTGGCTCAAAAATCAAGGAGACCAGCTTCTTGACAAGAAAATTAGCCGGCAGGAGAAAAGGTGGTCTCCAAGAGAAAAGGTGGTCTCCCACCCTTGTACCACCTTCCAAACAATGAAAACAAGGTCCATGCCAAAAATGAACCAAGACGGATGCAAAACGAGGGTTCGGGGGCCAAAACGCGCAGCCGGGTGCCCCGAAAACTGACTGTTAAGCATCGAAAGTGGCGTGCGACCACGAAGGTGGTCTCCCGGGCCACAGTGTCCCTCTAGAGAGAGGAAACAAGGTGTGTGCCAAAAACCGGAGCAAACGGAGAAAGTTAAGCGGTCCCGAACCGAGGCGCACGACCGACGGCTCTGGAAATTGGTCTCCAAACGGGAACAGTGGTCTACGACCACGAAAAGTAGCCTACGACCACTGAGAGATGGTCTACGAGACCTCTCCCTCCCTTCGGGAAGAGAAAACAGAACCTGGTTCGCAAACCGAGGCAAAGCACAAAAGAGTCCCGAAGTCCGGAGGCAAGGCTCTCAGCCGAGACTCCGTAACCTCAGAACGAGCACAACATGCGCAATCACCGAGCGCTCAATTGATGACGTCTGAGTCTTAAGGTCAGTCAAAAATGGGGTGTCTACACATTGCAAATTCAATACTTCCTTGAATACGTGTTTCAAAGCATGTTATCAAAGTGTTGCAAATGCCATATTAGTAGCCGAGCCTATTAATCACATTATTACATGTGTTGCATTAGGCACTTTGTATAGTTAGGACCATGCATCTTTCTAACTAGTTTTTTTTTTGGCTTGGAGTACTCAGTGAGTTTTATGCTTTAGCATGCTTGCATGAGTGCGATTGCCATGTTGCTATGATAGCATGCTTTCCATGAGGCTATTTGCTTAAATGATTAACTGCATGAATGCCTGTGGATGAAGGCTTGATTGCTTGAATTGGAATAGTTCAACGAATGTGAGTTTTAAGCCCACTTTGCGAAGTGGCAAATCATGTTTTAAGCCCATCATGCTTGATGGCAAATCCCCGTTTTAGCCTACTTGAGGGTGGCAACTTCAAACCATTTTCGAAAGCAAACATGAGTTGAATTCGTTCCAAGTCTTGCGACTTAGTCTATACTAGCTTGTGTGCTTCACATAGTAAAGTTAGCTAATAACTGGAATAAGAACACATGAGGTTTACAAAACATCATATCATGATAGTAGAGGCCGATCTTTGATCGGGCGAGCGGGGGTGCTCATTTCAGGACCTTTCCCTCTCGTACCCAAGTTCCCTAGCCGAGGCAACTTTGGTGATGACGGACACGTGGCCTTTGGCACGAGTCAGGGTGTCCTAAATTTTTTAAAAACAAAATATTTAGGTGGTGACTTTGTAATCTGGCAAAGCAGTCCAATTTTGGTATTATTTGATTTAAAATTGATTTTCCAAAATGATTTGCTAGATTGGACTCTTTGGTGTTTATCAGTTTCATATTGCACTTTGTGAGATAAGATTCAGAACCATGACAGGAGTCTGAATTGTAGGACCAATTTGAGCTCTCCGAAAGGGGGCGTGAAAAAGTCTAGCTACAGCAAGTGCCAAAGATAAGCGGGGAGTACGGTGTATACCATCCAATTTATCATTTGCAGAGGTAAGCTGTATAGAAGAGGCCATATGGAATTGCATAAGCTATGTGTTGAAGAGAAGGAATCGGGGCGTCTTATGGAGGCTATCCATGAAGGGGAGTGTGGGGCACACATGAACGGTGTGATGCTAGCTCGAAAGATCCTCAAGTAAGACTATTACTAGTCAACTATGGAGGAGGATTGTATTGGTTTTGTGCAGCGATGCCACAAATGTCAAATTCATGCCAATCGCATGTACATCTCGCCGTCTAAGCTGTACAATGTGGCTTCAACAAGGCCTTTCTTAATTTGGGAAATCGTTGTTATCAAGGTAGTCATGCCAAAGGGGTCAAATGGGCATGAGTTCATTCTGGTGGCGATTGACTACTTCACGAAGTGGGTGAAAGTGCAGTCCTATGCCGTGCTGAAAGCGTCGCATGTAGCCAAATTTATTAAAAATAACATCATCTATCAATATGGGGTTCTGAATGAGATCATATCAGATAATGGCTCACACTTCAAGAAAGAGGTGGTGGATTTGCTTGAGAAGTATAATGTGGCTTTTCATAAGTCGTCAATGTATAGATCACAGACCAACGAAGCTGTTAAGGCCGCGAACAAGAATATCAAGAATATGTTGCAGAAGATGGTGGAAACTTACAAGGACTGGCCAGATAAACTGCCGTTTGCTCTCTGGGGCTACAGAACATCGATTTAAATATCTATAGGGGCAATCCCCTATTCTCTTGTCTATGGGATGGAGGCTGTTCTGTTAATAGAGATTGAAGTGCCGTTATTGCGAATTATGGCTGAGTGTCAGATAATAGAGGCGGATTGGCAACAGAGCAGGTTCGAGGAATTGATGTTATTTGATGAGAGAAGGCTGAAGGCATTGTATCATGTTCAAGGCTACCAGCGTAGAATTGCTAGGGCTTTTAACAAGAAGGTCAAGTCGAGAAATCTCAAAGAAGGGGATATGGTGCTCAAAGATAACCAAGCTCCCATCCATGACCCTAGGGGCAAGTTACGACCTAATTAGACTGGTTTTTACATCATCAAATTTATTTGGTCAGGAGGGGCGATTATTCTCATGGACCTAGATGGCCTAGAGTTTTCACAGTCAATCAACATGGACAAGTTGAAGAAATACTGCCCTTAAGAGGCTTGCTAGGCCGAAAACCCGGAAGGGCGACCTAGGCAAAAGTTAGCGCATGAAAAATTAGAAATAAAGAAAAATTGAGCTCATAAGGTTAAAAACCCGAAAGGGCGACTTTGGCAAAAGTTAGAGCGCAAAAGGAGATAGTTAATGCTCTAGCAAACGTGAACCGAACTACGTAAGGCCTAATTCCCGTCTTTGGGATACGTAGGCAACTTCATCCTGAAGTTCGGCCGTAACCATCTCCAATTCAACTGTCCTATTCGTTCATTTTGATTAGGCCATGTTTCTCTATTATCAGTTAGCTTGGTTATGTAATCTTTAGTATGACAGTTGTAACATGCCCGGGGGGTGCCCGTGCGTGTTAAACAATTCGGTCCCTCGGTCTCTTTGATCTAGTCTCACTAGTTCAATGTGAAACATAGATGAGAGTCTAAATTTGGCAACTTTTAGAAAATCCATTTTATTGCAAAACCTTTTGCCAGAAATGGACTGCGTCATCAGATCTCAGAGTCGCTACCTAATATTTTTGGGAAATTAGGAAACCCATGACTCGTGCCAAGGCCACTGTTCGTCATAACCAAAGTTGTCTCGGTTCGGAACGTTAGGTATGAGAGGGAAAGGTCATTAATTGAGCACCCTCACTCACCCGATCAAAAGATCGGCCTTTACTAAACCATGATATGAATTTTATTTATTTTATATGTCCATATTTCGATTATTTAATAAATTCTAAAAATTACTATGTAAAGTATACAAGTATAGACTATGTCATTTATTTTGGAATAATTTGATTTCATGTAGTTTTGAAAGCGTTTTGGAGATGTACAACCCAAATAAATTGAGTTTACAAACATGAAAATCAACACTATTCCAAATTAAGCGACATAACCTCCATCCACTGGCATTCATACAGTTATATTAAGTAAGCAAGTAGTCACATGGTAAGATGCTTAAACATAATAAGAAAAACGCACACAAACAGGATGCTAGAGTATAAAAACTTACATATTTACCGACGTCCCTTGAACAGCTACAAAACAAAGTTAGTAAAACATGCATGATCTTATATACAAAATCCTAATGCAATTCACTTATGAGATGCAACTAAAGATTCGGTTTCTAAGATATAACATGTGAATCATCTCAAGAACATGAGGTAGCGCACATAATCACATAGGAATTGATTAAATCTACAAATGCAAACTTAGTCGAATCAATATGTATGAAACATAAATGCAAAGCATGGATATAACGACAAAAAATAACATAAAATAGACATGATGCATATTTACAAATAAGGAAAACAAGTAAAAGAACGGGATAGAAAGAAGTGGGGTGGGAAATTATTACAACACTTCGAATAAATTATTACAAACCAAATTAGAGGGGGGTAAGGAGAATATTACAACAAAATAAAAACCTCATAATACACTCAAAATAAAATAAACAAAAGAAAAAAAAAATTCATATGCCTTGGAAACCACCGAAAGTTGGTTAACATCGGAAGACAACGCCGTCTTGTCCAAAAGAAGCTAATTGGCCGGCCAACTAGGCCTAGCAAAACCTGTCTTATTGCGAAACCAAGAAAAGAAACAAACAAGAAATATGTAGGTTGCTCAACTAACCACTACCGGTTAGATTAAAAACAAAAAAACAAATATAAAATAAAAAAAGTGCAAACTTACAACAAAACTAACATGAATCTAAAACAAGAAAACAAATTTAGAACATGCAAGATTATAACAAAACTAATATGAGACATACAAGAAAAATATAAGCTAGGAAATGAAAGATTACAACATAATTACTATGAAACTAAAACAAGAAAGCAAATATAAGATAGAATATGTAAAATTACAACATGAACTTAAAACAAGAAAGAAAATATGCGGTAGAACATGTAATATTACAACACAACTAATATGAAATTAAAGCAAGTGAATAAAAATAAATTAATAAATAAATAATTATGAGTTAAACAAACCACTTAGATTACAACAACACACTATGAAATATAAAGTAAGAAAATAAATATGAGATACACAAACCACTTGGATTATTACAAAACACTATGAAATAAGAAGCAAGAAAATAAATATCAGATAGAAAATATAAGTAAATGAAAGGCTAGAAATTCACCTTCCAAAAAAAATTGAACTTCTTGATTCCCAAACTTCGTCTTGATCACCCTCAAGTTTAGAAAGTGTGTTCTCAATCCTCAATTTGAAACTAGAATGGAATTCTAGGTATGTATGGTGGAAAAGTGGCTAACTCTCTTATTTTTTTCTCACTTTCAACAACACTCACTCTTTCCTTTGATCAATCACTACTGAAATTTAGCTATTTCAGACTTTTTGGAGGTGTTTTGGGTGTAGGAAAGATGAAATTTCAGTTTGTATGGAAGGTATGGGGTGTATATGGAAGATAGAAGTATTTTTGGCTCAAAAACTCAATTTTTCTCTTTTTTTCACCCTTTTCTCACTCTTTTCTCTTCAATTTCGTGGTCTTCTCTCTCTATTACAATATGATCATTCTATATAGGCAATGAGGGAGAGTGAAGGTCAAAAAGAAGGTGGGAGACAAGGTGGGAGACAAGAATGTGATAGGAGGGCAAATTTTCAATATGGTTGCATGAGATACTCCTTTATGGATGCAAACAAAACCTCTTTTTGACAATGAGGGATGATTATGTATGTATTTGGTGATATATAGGTCAGCTAATATGGTAGGGGAGTGCCCCACTCACAAGAAAAAAATGCAAAAAATACACCTTTGCCTGCTAGTTTGAAATAGTCAAATATTATTTGAGGGGAAATATAATTCAAGGTGAAACTTTGGCAGAGTGGTTAAGGTGTTGGGTGTGGAGTCTTAGGTTGGGGGTTCAAACCCCTTCACCAGCATTCCTTAAATTTATTTTTTTGGGTAAAGACAAGTCAGTGTCACGTCATCAGCAATGACCAATCCAATCGTGCCATATCAGCAAGATCGCTACCTCAGCGTCCCAGTCAGTATTGACGGAATATTCTGCATATGTACAAAATATTCCCTCACATAACAGAATATTCTTTGAGTTTACAATTTGGTCTCGAAGTTTCAAATAATTATACTGTAACCTAGATTTCAGGACAATTTTTCAATAAGGCCCCCGGAAGTGCAGAGAAGGTTGATCTTAGCTAAATGAACCACTCTGAATGCAACCGTGAGGTCAGAATATGCCCTTGGAAAGGTAATTTGTGGCTGTTTAGGGTTGGAAACATGCCTTAAATTTTAAGTTTTCTTATTGAGGATTCTGTGAGAAACACCTTCTTGTTTTGTCATCATAGGATAATAAAAAGAAAGCGCCAAGTCTTAGGGTCGGTCAAAATGGGGTGTCTACAGTAGCAGAAAGGTCGGTATGAATGCAATTATGGGTAGTTGTGATCTATTGATTCCGAGTTATGCATCTTGAGGGTTGATTTCGTGTATGTCAGATGGTGATCACTCCCGAAAATGGTTTTGAAAAGTTTTAATAAAAGTTGATTTTTTTTCCTCAAAATTTACCTTTTACAACTAAGACTATTTTGGTACCAAAAGGAAAATTTTTAGTGCTCACAACTTTAATTCTATTGATTTCAATACAAGTACATTCTCCAACTCTCTGATTGCAAATCAAAGTTGCTTTTACATCATAAAACTTGAAAAAAAAGGTCAACAAAATAAACTAGGGGCATAGGTGAGATCAGATGTTCTTGCGTCATCTGCTCGTGCTCGCGGGAGTCACTACAATCAAAGTTGGCCCCACCTGTGCCTCGTCCTCAAGCCAAGCCAAACATTCACCAGAAAGGGCATAACTGAAGCTAGGGGTAAGGGCTAGAAGCTCTCTCGTCCTCTAAGTAGTGAGGTACCGAGTCAAGTGTGAACTACGTATAAGAAATGAAGCTGAATATTCTACCCCTTCGTCTGGACAGGTTTGATCATGTCTAAATTGGCATCTGAATCGGAAAGGGAAGTAGAACACGTAATGCATGAGGCCAATCAACTGTATGCCCTGTTATCCGGAAAATTAAGCTAGGGGCAGTGCCAAGCTATGTCAACTGCAGATCTGCTGCATATCTAATTGCACCACCATCCATCTATAGGAAAATCCACCAGCCACTAGCGAAAGAAGTAAGCTCGGGCTGAATATTCGGGGCAAGAGTCCACCACTTTTAGCTTATCCATGAGCCAAACCTGGGAAGGGATGAAAAAGAAGAGAGATTAAAGAATAGAGAGATGTACGTTGAGAGAAAAGTAAAGAAAAGGGCTTTGAGAGGAAAATAGAGCGTGATTACCGAGTGATGTAAGAATCACATATATAAGAAATGGTGGGAAACAATACCTGGAGCAATAGTGGACTTCCTGCAAACCTGGTGGTCTCTTGCCGATGAAAAGCATCTAGACCCATCAGGGTCTCGGCTAGTGCTAAACCACTGCTGCTCTTACCCTCTTTTAGGCATTGGGCTACTTCAATTAGCTTAATGCTGGCTCCATCATAATTAGGGGCAAGAAGGAAATGCTCGAGCATACATAAATAGAGGGCATGTTGCCGAAAGACTCACCAGAGAAGGTCGCCTCTGTCTCTGATGTCGGAAAATCGATGAATCAAGGTGGGTAGATCTAGTTCCCCATCATGAGCCAAAGATCGAGCTTCGTGCAAAGTAAGCCCACACATTCATCCCAAAGCTTGGGCATGGCCAAAATGGGGCTGAGGGGTGATTTCCTCGTCACGTCGAGATTCCAGCAATGCTTGAAACTCTTCAAGAGTCAGACACATTTCCTATGCTCCGAAGCAAAATACATGCGTAATTGGATCCCAACATCGGGTCGCGACATAGAGGAACGAAAAACAAAGAGGAGTACAGCTCAACGAAAAAAGCGCATTTATGCTAAAACCTCAGAAATTTACCTTTTCCATGCCGTCTAAAGTGGCTATCGAATATGTGAGCTTCTCGACAAGGAAGATCTCCATTTGTGGAAGAAATAGTAGCTAAAATGAAGTTCTGGTGAAGAAATGGCGAAGGAAGACCTTTTGTAGAAGATAGGGCTGTGAGTGGAGGCTAGCTGTTAGCCATCTGGTGGTTCACCAGAAATGGTTGGCCGTCTACTTTTAGTGGCCTGCCACCCACTTTGTAGCCTGGCAGTTTGGCATTTTAGTTTTGTCTTAATTCTTATGTTTTAAGGTCTTGTTTTGAGTCTTTTGTTTTGAGCAAGTGTACATAGCTGTGTTTGAGCTGTTTTTACTTTGTTTATCGAGTTGTATTTTGTATTTTGGTTGTTGGTCAGCTCATTATCCGATTAAGAAAATTGTTCCAATACAAGCATTCTCGGTTTCAAAGCCAACTCCATTTTCATTCTATACAAATGTGGTGCTCATGATGCAAAAATAATAACTCTTTTCATAAAATTGCAGGGTTTACCCCAATCATAGAGTTTTTTTTTACAAAAGAGAGCACGAGTCTTTCAAAAGCAAATGTAAAAACCTATTTGAAGCTATACATGTGCTAAGCTACCACAACAAAAAGAAACTATGCAAAAGAGTACAAAAATCAGCGCTATTCACATCAAACTCGAAAGGCCCTCTTCGTCCTTTTCCTTGGTAGGGACTCGGGGGCACTATCTCCATCGCTGCCACTATCAGAATTGAACTCCAAACCAGAGCCAGTATCATCATCTCTGCTCCCTGACTCAAAACCAGCCTTAACGTCATCCTCCATCTCTGAGCCAGAGCCAGAATCATCGTCCTCGCTCCTAAACTCAGAACATCAACTCACTGCCTTCTCGGAGTTGCTGGTCTCAATATCATCCCCGCTCAAAACTGGCTCCGAGCTGCTCTAACTCCGTGAACCTTTGTCTTGGCCTCGATGCTCTTCTCGGCCACTTCCTGAGATCTGTCTACCTCTCTTCCTTGTTGCTAGAGGAGATGCCACCAGTGCTAGTGCTGCCATTGCTGCTAGTGCCCTCGGTGCAGGTGGAACCTGAAAGACAAATATTAGAGTATTAGATACAGTATATAGGTGCCCTCGATGTAGTATGCAATATAAGTGTCATGCAAAAAACAGAGACAACATGGGTGTAGTGTGTTAGTACCGTGTGTTAGTGTAGTGTGTCAGTGCAGTGTGTAGTAGTATCAGAATGTATGTTAGTATACAGTGTATCACCTTAAGTGTCGCATAGTATGAGTATCACTGTGGTGTGTCAGTACAGTGTGGAAAGCATTGCACTGCATGAGGGGAAGAGAAGTATACCTGGATACCATGCAGAGCGAGTAACATCTCCTTCCTCTGGACCATGTGGACTAGGGAGGCAACCAGCTAAAGAAGGCCCTCTGTATACTTTGTAGGTGCCTTCCAGTGAAGTTGACTACTCAGTATTTGAAAAAGGAAGAATACGGGATGCAAGGTGTCAAGTATGGTCTATACCTAAGGTGGGATAAGGTGAGTCCTGATGAAGGCTGTGTAGTCGCTTTCCCCTCTAAAGTAGTCGATATCTAGCCCTACCATATACTGGATAATGGCCTCAGCTGAGAGGCAATCAGTTGTCCTTATGGATGCTAGGGGCGGCATAGGAACAATTGGAGTGGGCAAGCCTAATGTCTAGCATACAAACCTCTCACCTAGGAACCAGGCTCGGTAGAATGGGCCCTCCAGCAGGATCTTGTATTGAGAAGTAGCCCAGGCTCCGGCATACTGGTCTCTAACTCCAGCTGGCATTGTCGCCCTAGGCTCCCAAGTGATCTGCAAAAAAAAGTTTATGGGTTATTAGTTGCTGTTAGTTGTCAAAATATGGATCAGACTAGTAGCAATGGGAATAAAGCAGAAATGACTGTGAGTTTTGGATTACCTTGTGGGCAACAACTGTGTCGAAGTAGCGACGATAGAAGGAAAAGGTCATGTCCTCGCGGCTCCGGCGGTGGCACTTGCCATTATATCGCCGCGAGTAGGGCACGTCCGGAACAATCTCATCGATCGGCTCTGGGGCAAGGAGCGGGAAATAGGCGTAAACCCACAGCTGCAAGGAAAGGTCGGCAGTGTGAATTAGACAGTGTGTGAATAGATGCCAAACAGAAAGTGCAAGTTAGAAGGCACATTGTGTGAACAGATGCCAAACAGAAACTGTAAGGTAGAATGCACAAAGCATGAACAGATATAAGGCAGAAAATTCAAAGCAGAAAGCATAAGAAGAAGTAAATATAACCGAAAGTGCAGTGCATACCTCCCAGGCTCTCCAGTAGCCTCTAACCCTGTCTCATTTCATGTGGGAACTTGAGCTCATGTAGCGGTAGAGTATGGCAAGGTCAGCTTCACCCAAGTCGTAAAACTGGACCCGGGACAGTGTCACGAAGGTGCTTAACAAGTACAAACCCACCGCGTTCCACCTGTTCGATAACAAGGTGGTACCGAGAAGATACATCAAGAAGCCCCAGGTGTACTGCTCTACCTTCTCCTGTGTTTCAGGCTAACTCCGGCGGAAGCACTCGAAGAACCAATTTGTATCTCACGATAGCTGGCCTATATAGAGGCGGACTCGCTCCGAACAAGTAGATCTAGGCTGCCTCCCACTGGTCTATGTCCATGTCGAAAGGGATTGGATCACCCCCTATTCCTAAGCCCATGATAATTGAAAAATCATAGGTGGTCATTCGTTATCTCCCCAGTAGAAGAAAAGTGGAAGCAGTTGGTGGTATCCCACTACCTCTCTACTAATGCTCCGAGTAGGGCCCGGCTAGCCATGTGGTGTGTAAGCCCGGTGCAGAGTAAGCCAAAGCCTGCCTTATCGACAAGGTCGTGGACCGAAGCCTGGCTATCACCGCCCCGTAGCCCCTACAGGAACAAGAGTCCTCTTGTGGCAAAGAAATAGTGAATGTGATAAAAGAAGAGTCAGATGAAAGGAGGTGCAAGACAGTCGAATGAAAGGCAATAAAGCATAAACATAGTGTTGTACCTCAGTAACACCATGGGAAAGATGGGAGTTCGGCTCCCTCAACGAAATATCCTCCGGTACGCCATCAATGAAGTCATCAAAGTGCATCATGCCTCCAGGTGCCATCATGTGCGTACATGGGTGGTAAGTGGCGGCATCAGAGGGCCTCACCCCCAACGGTGGTAACTTAGGCTTGGGCCCTAGGGCAAAGACCACTGCCTCTACCTTGAAGTCAACAGCGATGTCCTTTGCAGCCTCGCTAGCCTCAACAGCTATAGGCTCCTTAACCTCGACAGCAGGTGGTGGCAGAAGTACCTCGGGAGGAGCACCATCATGTGGAACATCATTCGCCATCTCAAAAGTGGGTGAAAAGTGGAGAAAAATGGAGAAAAGAGGGAAAACTTGAAAAAAGTCAACCCTAGGAGAGAGAAAATGAGATAAAAAGTCAAAACCCAAGAAAGTTTACAAAACCTAAGAAAAACTTGAGGGAAACAAGCCCAAAGTGTTGAAAACCCGAAAAAACCAACGAAAACAAAATCTAAAAATGTTTTGCGAATAAAGTTTGCATGGGGCGTGGGAAAACGTGTACAAAGCACAAATCTAGAGAGAGGAAGCACCTAGAGGGAGAGGGAGAGGGAGAGAGATTTCGGTCATGTGGGTGTGAGGAAATGGGGTTTGGTGATGTGTTTAAGTAGACCCAAGCTGAAATGTCCAATTTGCCCCCGAATTTACATTAGTGGCCGGCAGGTCCCTTTTGTGGCCTAGTGCTGGTTTTGTTCCCCTTTCGCCCTAGCAGTGTATGGAAGGTCCCATTTAGGTCTAGAAAAAAGAGTTGAGGTATTTGCATTGGATTTGATTTTTGAGGAGCTCGAAATTGTGTTCCGATTGCGCCGTTCCAATGCCCACTATACTCCGGCGCGCAAATGTGCCCCAATTTCAAATATGAACATGGTGTATCCTTTTTGAGCATTTTGCAAAGCCTTTGAGGGGTAAGTAGGGGGGTTGTTGCCGAACATCACTTTTGTTCATTTTGTCAATTTATCTGTATAGAACGTGAACTTTCATATATCTCTTATGTTGTATGCGCGCATTGCATCGTTTGTAACTAATATGCTTTCAATTACCTTACATAGAACATGCTTTCAATTACCTTGCATAGAACATACTTTCAATTATCTTGCATAAAACATGCGTTGTCATTGTATTAATTTTAAATCTTGTTCACTTTGTGCATCTATCGCACTTGCTTACTTTGTGCATCTATCGCACTCGCTCACTTTGTGCATTTATCGCACCCGTTCACCTTGTGCATCTATCACATGCTTTTCTTGCTTTGGGCATTTACCACGCAATCTCATGCTTTTTGTATCTTTCGTATTATCTCAGGGCGTGTGAAACGCGACCCTGAGCGGTTTTCTTTTTCTTCTTACGATTTCAGTGTGGGAAGAGTATTTCAGGATGCGTGAAAAGCGACCGTGAGTGGATTTTTTTTCCTCTTCTCACGATGTCGGCATGGGAAGTATCTTAAGGCGCGTGAAATGCGACCCTGAGCGATTTTCTTCATCTTCTCATGATTTTAGCGTATGAAGAGTATCTCAGGATGCGTGAAATGCGACCCTGAGCAGTTTTCTTCCTCTTCTCACGATTTAGCATGGGAAGAGTATCTCAGGATGTGTGAAATGCGACCTTGAGCGATTTGTTTTTCCTTACGATGTCGGCGTGGGAAGAGTATCTCAGGACGCGTGAAACGTGACCCTGAGCGGTTTTCTTCCTCTTCTCACGATTTTGGCGTGGTTAGAGTGTGTTTTTATTTCTTCCTGCGTGGATTGGACTTTTGTTATCTTCTTATTGTTTATTACATAATCTTCCATGATCATGGATTTTCAAAATGGCTGGCTTCACGAGGCATGTGAGTCAAGCTTTCAAAGTATCTTCTTTGTGCATATCATTTGTATCCTGCCCCTGAACTACGCTGGTTTGGTTCCTCACAAAGGGATATATAGGCAGCTTTTGAGCTCAACCGATTTAAGTTATGTCTTGATTGTTTACCCAAGTCTTACGGCCTTGTTAAAATGGGTTGTCTCTGGGCTTTGACATTTACTCATGTTATTTCATGACTTTGGCTCTGTCAAAGAGGGGCAATTGTAGACACCCCATTTTGGACCATCCTTAAGACTTGGGCGCCACCGATTGCTCACCCAATGATGAGCTGTACGCTTGTCCAAATGCTCAATTTCTTCAGCAGATGAGTTGTACGCTTGTCCAAATGCTCAATTTCTTCAGCAGAAAACCTTAGTTTTGAGCCTTAAAAAACCTACAAACCTGGTGTCTTATTTTTGGACTAAAACAGTAGTTTTTCAAGCCTGACCGTCTAAGGGACTAGTAAACCCACTAGCGGCCTGCCGACCACTTATGTGAAAATTCAGATCTTTTTGCTGGCTGTGCCAATTGTCTCCACAGATGCATGCACTGCCTTAGCTGTATCTGTATGGATATTTTCGAGATAGTCTCATATATTTCTATATATAGATGACTTCCTCTCATAATTTAGGGTTAGAAAAATTTGTGGAACAAAGTTTTGGAAAATATTTCTCTCTCTATATTTCTCTCTCTATATTTCTCTCTCTCCCTTGCAACTTCTATACCCTTTTCCTAGACACTCCAAACCAAACCTTGAGGGTTATTTGCTGAGGTGTTTGAGCTTGCATTTTAAGCTCTTGAGGGTGTGAAATTAGTGCTTTGTGATTCAAAAGGTCATTCCTCTTCAAGAGGTATAACTCTGAGCTTCTTTTCCTTATTCATTGACCATCATTTATTGCTGTTTTTGTACTATTTTTCACCTGTATTTATGGGTTGAAACTCGTGGTTTAAGGCCATTAAAGGTAGAGGGGTGTATCACCTTTCTTTGAACCTTGCTTCTTAGGCCTTTACTCCTGTGTTTCCTATCTTTTCATTATCTTTTTTTGAGTTTTTTAGCATTGATTTTCAGAGGTTTTTCAGAGGCTAAAATGTGGTTTTGAAGTCCTAAAAATGAAGGGGTTAGCCTCCCCTCCTTTGCTTGTTTAAAAGCTCAATTGCTCCATTATTTTAGTTTCCTTTGGTAGATTTTTTAGCTTAATATCAGTGTTGTTTTAGCCTATTTTAGGACTGTTTTTCGCTGTTCATGTCATTTTATGCTTTGTATTGTATGCTTATAGTGTAACAGTCCTTATAGGTTTGGTATTTTAGGCATTAGACACCAACCTATTTGAGTTGATAGCATTTATTTCAAGTTTTCTATACTTGTGTTCACCTCTAATCATCTCTGCACTTCTCCCATTTCTTGGCTTCTTCCTTGCTTTGAGAGTCGTTTCAAACCGATTGTTTGTTTAAGCTTGAGATAGAGATTGTTGTGCTTAATGGTTTAATCTCTTCGGAGGTTCATTACCAATGGCATGACATCTCTCTCATGCCTTAAACCAACCCTTGGTTTGATACTTCCCTCATTTAGTGGACTTAATACTCATTATTGGACTCAATCGATTAACGAATGGAAAGGTAATGAAATGGAGTAATAAAATTGGGGTAAAATGAAGCAAGATAATAAAATCAACTTGGGTTCAATTAGACATTAATTGAACCCATTGAGTCTTGAGTTGTTTCATACTTGTTAGTGATGAAAACAGTTCAAGATTCGATGTTAACCGCTTCCCTTGATCAACATCATGATAGAGATGGGGTTTATGAGTCTTTAATTGTGCATTTATTGAAATTGTATCCCTTGATTCATAAGCCATCATGCAATGAATTTGCATCAATTGATTGCTTCCGAATCGAGCCTACCTCTCCTTTGAGCTGTTTGATGATAAGGAGAGGTAGAGTGGACAGACATCCCTTGAGAATGGTCTTTTTGTGCTTTGTTTGTTTTCTGTTGCAGCAGGAGAAACCCAACATACTTTTTTGGGCAGCGAGCCACTATTAGTAGGTGGCCGGCCACTACTATTAGCCTGCCGGCCACCTCTTTCAACTAGGCAGTACCACTTTCTTTACAGAGCAGAGGCTGAGGTGTAAAACAGTGCAGAGGCATTCTCGAGGAAGAAATTCATGTGTATGCATAAGCCATTTCCTTACTCCTCGGGACCTGTTAGACTCGTTTTGTTACTAGTAGTATGTTGTGAGTGAACTTGTAATTAATTACTTAGTTAATTAATTCCATAATGTAACTAGTTAGTTAGTTAAATTAGTTAATTTGTATTAATTAGTTAGAGTAATTAATTTTGTGTTGTAATTATTTAATTAGCTAGAATAGTTAGTTAAATTCGGTGTTGTAACATTAATTAGTTAGCTAGCTAATTAACTAATTCATTTCTTCGGACCCTCCTGTGCGAGGGCGAAATATGTAATAAGTGTGCATGTCTTCCAACCCCATGTTTTTCTCCCCTTTATTTCCCCGCTTATGATGGATAGTGTAGCACATCATATATATATATATTTAGCATTTTCCATGTACAAAGCATCCATTGTCTTTCATGCTTAAGGCTCGGTTCATCATGCTAACAAGCATTGCCATTTAAATATTTCTTTGAAAATGTGCTTAAACCACGTACTATCAAATTGATTCATATGCCATATTTATAGTCGAGTCTATTAATTGCATATCGCATATGTTGCATTAGTTATGTCGCATTAGTTAGGAGCATGCATGTTTTCTAATTCTTTTGCTTTGTTTCGGCTTGCCTCGGAGTACTAGGTGAGCACTTATTGCTTTAGCATATTGCAGAAGTGTGATTGTTGTCATATCAACCATGCTTTCCATGAGGCCAAGTGCTTAATTAATATACCTGTTTGAATGCATATGGATGAATGCTAATTGCTCAAATTGGGATAATTTGAGTAATGTACATATGAGATTACTTTTTCAAGTGGTACATATTCGAAACAATTTGCAAAAACAAGCATGAGATCAAAATGTTCCAATTTTTTCAAATTAGTCTATACTTGTGTGCAACACATAGTAATGTTAGCCTAATAACCAGATCAAGAGCATATAATGTAAATACAATTCACATCATGATTAGTAGAGACCGGTCTTTGACCGAGCGAGTGGGGTGCTCAATTCATGACCTTCCTCTCTCGTACATAAGTTCCCGAGCTGAGACATTTTGGTGATGACGGATAAGTCGCCTTTGGCACAAGTCTTGGGTTTCCTAAATTTCCCAAAAAATATTTAGATGGTGACTCTGTATCTGGCAAAGCAGTTCATTTTTGGCATTTTGATTCAAAATTGATTTTCTAAAAGAATTGTCGGATTTGGACTCATTTGTGTTTATCTATTTCACATTGCACTTGTGGAATCAGATTCAGAACCACGAGAGTCCGAACTGTAGGACTAATTGTATCTGAAAGGATCATGAAAAGCAAGCTACACTTGGTTATTATTGTTTTTTTTTTTTCGGTTGCCATGTGTTATTATTTTGTAATAAGCTTCATATTTCCCTTTATTGTGAATGTTAGTCTTGTCAATTGTTGATAGTGATCAAATAATTAGAAACCCCCATTTTTTTTTTTTTTGGATTATTTCCCCTCCTCTTTTTGGTTCAATGTGAATTCCTATACAGATGATGTTGTTGAGTAACAACCCATGTGGACATTCACATTTTGTACAACTGATGTAAACATTTACATAAGCTGGTTATTACTGTTGGTTTTTGTTGTCATGTGATATTGTTTTGTAATAAGCTCCCTATTCCCCCCCCCTTCTGTGAATGTTGGGCTTGTTGATCCTGTTGATTGTTGATAATGATCAAATAATTAGAACCCTCCGATTTTTTATTATTTTTTCCCTCTTTTTGGTTCAATGTGAATTTCTACACAGATGATTTAAATATTTACATCTTCTGGTTATTATTGTTGTTGAGGTAACAGCCCATATGAACATTCACACCATGTATCTAACTTTGTCCATTGTTGTCTTATCATGTGTTATAATGTGTTCATATGAACAATCATATTACCCACTATCTTTTTGGTTCAATGTGCATTTCAAAACAAATAATTAGAACCCCTAATTATCGTGCCCCCCTCTATTTGGTTCAATGTGAATCAAATTATAATGTGTTGCTGTGAACATCCACATTAGACATATATTATGTGAATGTTCACACCATTTATTTAACTTGTTGTTTATTCATGATTTATAATGTCCCCATGTGAACATTGACATCGAATAGTCACATCCACATTCACCATAATCATTCCATTATTCATATGACATATCGTTTGCACTTGTCATCATTTACCATTTGTGACCATTAACATTAAATTTGTGTGCAATTGAACAAACAGATGTTGCCCATAAAATTCATGGCAAAAGAGAGAGAGAAGAGTTCCACGTCAAAGAAGAACCCGAGCAAACAGCCAACTCTCAAACAGTGAACATGAAAAAAGTCAACTACTAATCTAATGCCACTGGGTTGGTGAAACTATTGAAGGGTACAAAATTTACAAAGAGTCAATTCAAATGCTTGAGGAAAACATCATTTTGGCCCCTATTTGATTGTTTGCTCAACACTGAAGTTGACCTCAACCATTGTATAAAATAGAACGATGTCATTGTATGTGTATTGGAAATGTTCAAGTCATCCACTGGGAAGTTTTACATCGGGAAAAAGAACATCCAAATTTTTAGAAGTAATGTATCACTCTGTACTTTTTGGTATAATGAAATTATATTTGACTATTTGATTATCATAATTGAGAACCTCATCAACACTTTGGGTTAAGGTTGGACAAACCTCAACCTCATCAAACCATATCAATGTATTGCCTTAAGTCTTATTATATTTGTGAAGAAATTTTTTTTTAAAAAGTTAATAAATACAAAAAAAAAAAAAAAAAAAGAATTTTTCTATTTTATGAAAATTTTAATATATGTTTTCATAAATTCTGTAATTTTAAATATAAATAGATCAAGTGAATCCAAATAGTAAAAAATTGGTAAACATAATACAAAATTCACTAAGACAAAACACACTAACACAATTTTTGAATTTTTGTTTTTGATTTTTTGTTATCTATAGTGAACTTTTTTTAATATTTAGTTAATTTTTCTTTGGATGCACCTAATATAATGTATTAAAAGTAAAATATTTGTGAAGAAATATAAAAATAATTCAACAAATACAAAAAATATAAAAATTCATTTGTATTTTTTTATATTTAAAGAATGTTTCAATATTTTTGTACAAAAATTACAAAAAAACTCATAGGATCTGACCTTGCTAACAAAAAAACTATAAAATTTTAATTTTATTAATTTAAACTGTAATTTTTTTAATTTGTTTTCAATCTAAGCCATTTACCTATTTTGTTAAGAAAATCAATAGAAAAACAGAAAGAAATTTTAGTCATTAAACTCAACGAAAAAGGGTTTATTGTAAATATTTTACGTACACTTACATTGAATTTAATAGCTAAAATATTTTTTTTCCTATCAGTTTTACTTGACAAAAATAGGTAAATAGCTTAAATTGAAAACAAATCAAAAGATTAACATTTAAATTGGCAAAATAAAGAGCTCGTTTTTGTTTTGTTATAAGGGTCAAACTCTGATATTTATTTATTTATTTTTGGGTTATAAAACTTATAATATAGCGATCCCGGTATTCTCTTTACTGTTCAGTTGTTTTCCGTTCTCGGTTCCGTGGGGTTGGTAGTTGTGTCTACCTTGTTGTTGTCCTTTAATTCCATTTGATTGAGTTTTAGGATGTGTTGGGCATGTTTCGAGCAGGTGGGTCGAGCCTTGGTCCAAAACCTTGTTGCTGTGTTTTTGGTCGTTCCGCTCGAGCGGGTCTTGGAGCGCTCGAGCGGAGATTGCACACTCCCAGTATTTTGGTGCCTTGCAAAACTTCTGCAGGTTGGTTTTCTATGCTCAAGCGGGTTTCTTGCGCTCGAGCGGGTCGCGCTCGAGCGGGCTTGTTGGCGCTCGAGCGGCTAGTACATTTTTGGTAAAAGTTCTGGGAGGGGGAAAATTGAGCTCGAGCGGACTGGTTTTTCACGCTCGAGCGGATGTACTTTATTGATGTGTCTTGGCGCTCGAGCGGGCATCCTTGCGCTCGAGCAGACCATGTTTTTTGTTCTTAACGCTCGAGCGTTGTGTTTTCCGCTCGAGCGGATCCAGCGTATATCTGAAGGCAGATAAGCTTTTTCAAATCACTTTTTAGATTCACTCTCTCTCTCTCTTACTTTTCCAAAACTCCATTGTTGAGCCTCTCTCTCTAGAACCTTGCCTTCTCTCTAGGTATTGATCTAGTATGAGTCGTTTCCTCACCTTTAGCCTTTACAAAAAAGTTGTTGATCGTCGAGGGCTATCTTTTGATCCGAGAAAGTTGTGATTTGGAGCATTTTCGTTTTCTTCATCTCCTTTGTTGGGTGTCAACTTTTGAGGTAGGGATTCCTACTCACTCTTATGGTCTTTGACATAGATTTTTGGTTGTTTTGATGAAGTGTTGAAGTTGGGTAATTTTGGGACTTAGGGTTTCAAAATGTTAAAAGAGGGTTTTGTTATTTTGATTCTAAAACGGGTAATTTGAGTTTCAAAATAATGATATTGTTGTTGGTTGTGGAAATATAGACCATTGGGTCAACATTGGGAAACGGGGTAGAAAACCCTAATTTGTTGTATAAATTAATTGGTATACTGAATTTGGAAAAGTTGTGGATTTATGGAATTGAGTTGGAAATAATGAAATTGACTCATTATATTGTGAAATGGTGGAGTTGGATTTGTTAATCGCTCACTTTTGAAAACATTGATATTATATTTGTTGGAGCTTTTATTATCTGTTTAGAAATAATTGCTTGGGCTACCGGTAGAGGGTAGTTTTGATTGTTGTAGACAATGCATGATGATTAGGCAAACTAAAACTAATCAATTGGATATGTCATAGAGTATGATGGTTGATAGAATACATTAACGTTATGTATTGTTTGATTGTGTATATGACCTATGTGTATATACGTTGTGTGTGTGGGAGGAGATAGGGGATGTACTCCACGGTTTAGGGGAAGATAGGGAATGGACCTCTAAACCGGATGTTGTTTGGGAGGAGATAGGGGATGGACTCCACTGATACAGCTCATATGCTTGTCAGTTATTGTGTTGATATAACTCATATGCTTATCTATGGAAGTGCTGATATAGCTAATATGCTTATCTGTTGAGATGTGGATACAGCTTGTATGCTTATCTGTTGAGATGTTGATACAACTAGTATGTTTATCTATTGTAAAATGGGAAACGTTTAATATGAGTCACTGTCTCATATAAGTGGTTGGCCAGGTTCTGAGCCGTTGATATAAATTGTGAAATCGATAAGAAATGGAAAATGGAATGAAACATGAACATAGTGGTCTTGTAATGGAAATGGGTTATGAATTGATTTATGGAATTAAAACATTTATCAATTGCTAATGTCTTAGTTATTGCTCATACTGTGTTTAGCATATCTCTACTGGGCGTTGGCTCACCTTATATGGGATATTATTTTCAGGTACAAGTAGCATGCCACCACCAAGGACATAGCTTGGATGTTGATGAGAGTCGAAGACTCTTTTTGTTTATTTTGTTTGTATTACATGTACATCAAGCCAAGGGCTTATTTTGTATAGAGTTAGTACTCTTCTTTTGTGTAACCAAGTGTTGATTTGGAAAGCTGTAAGCCCATAGGGCATTTGCTTTTGTTGTTAACATGTAATACTGCTGTAAGAACTACTCTGATGAGTAGAAATGGTTGATTTCTTTTATATCAATGCATGTCTTAAGTGATGGGTTTTATGTATTATTTTGAGGGCGTTACATATAATTTCTAAGTTGTATGTAGCTTGAGTAAATTTAAAAGATTAATTTTTTTAAAAAAAAAATCACTAAAAAATAGTGATAAAAAATGGGAATTGTTTTTTAAGATCCTTGATATTAAGATTTTATAAGATAAATGACATACTATATTTTCATAATAGTTGGGGTCCTTCAACATTTTCACAAAGAACATTTGACTCAGAGAAATTTGTGCCCGACTCAGAGAAATTTTGGTCTAACTCAGAGAAATTTCGGCCCCGACATAGAGAAATTTTAATTTTCACAAAGAAATTTCAAAATTTCTCTGATACAATTATAGAGAAATTTCATTGAGGAATCTTAGCTAATGGAAAAAAAAACATATTTGACCTATTTTACTACATAGAGTTGAAGATGAATGTTTCACTAACTTTCCCAATCAAAAACTAAGAAAACTATTTGCAAAAAACCAAATACAATGGCAGATGACATGTTGTGTATATGTCGGATTAAAGATTTACATGTGGCTTCACATGTCTATCGTTTATGAAGACATGTCTGAGTGATTTACTTAGAAAAGAAGACTTATCTCCACCAAGGAATCTATGTCACGCAGCGCATGATGTACCGCAGTGATTTAAAAAGTGCCTCAAATGACTCATTCAACTATAGCTCACTGCGGTGTTTATACAGCTGGATCTTAACACCCGCGGAAGGGTTTACCGTGCTCCTCTCCAATACCTAAGTCAAAGAGGCAGGACTATGGTATTCTGAGTTTTTCAGCATAGCGCTGTAGGACTCTGGGATTGACTGGTTTGCTGGCTAGAGACAAAATTATCACTTGGCATGTCATCCTGTAGGGGGACATTGCCTTTGGTAAATTCATTTGAGAGAGAGACCACACCACAGAGTTTCTTGTACAGATGTTTGGGCATCAAGGTAAAACCCAAGGGATTGATATGCTTTGACACACGAGTTGACATATGCTAACGAAATTCCAAAATATATGGGGAATTCGTCATTGTGGATCATGTGACCCTCCTGTAAATAGATTAGACTTTTTCATTTGGCCCATTTTCTCACTTTGACCCTTTGTTTTTTCAAATCTGTAACTTGTTTTTCAAATCGCAACACTTAAATCCCTGTGATATGGATCAAAGTGAAACTATTAGTTTTCCAGTTATATATATATATATATATTTTCACTTAGGCATTTATATTCAAAATTTTAAATATTTTTCTCATGAAATTAAAATGTTAAAATGGTTTTTAGTGTAGACTTCTTTTTTTTTTTTTTTTTCTTCTTCTTCTTCTTCTTCTTCTTTTTTCCTTTTATTTGGATGCTTTAACTTGGTGAGAAATTAATTTATCCAAAAAAAATTTAATTTTCCGTATGCATTGTTTATCTTTGACTAAAAAATTAAGGGTAAATTACACTGACCATCTCTAAGATTTAGTAATAAAATATAGCAAGTCTCACAAGTTTGACATAATTACACTAACCTCTCTCGTGATAAGGCTAAAATGACTAGAAAAAATACAGATGGTGTGTAGACAAAGGGATAATCATTGATAAGATATATAGTTTAATGTAAAAAAGATGACAACATTGTTTTTCTATCAATTCGGCTAAAAAATGATTGATGGAAAGAGTGCAAAGTGTTTTTTGAATTAAAATCCTAAGGGAACATGATGCAACGGGAAACACAAAATGGATAAAGGTAATGATATTAGAGAATGTTGATTCAAGGATGAATACTGGAAGCACGATTCTTCTCTAGACTTGTTCATTCACGAAGAAAACCAAGAATAAAGGCTCAATAGTGGTTGATTCTCAAGGAATACCCAAGTTTGGAAAGAAGACTATAAACTCAAAATTGTATTAATTCTCAAAATTTGTTTTTCCCCTAAGATTGACAACACTTATTTATAATAAAATAAATCTAATTCTTATAGAACAAGAAACTAAGAAAATAGGAAAACTAATTAAATTAACACAATTTAGGAAATGCAAACATTTTTAGATTCTATACTAAACTAGAAGATTCCTAATAAAATACTAACCCAAAATAAATAAAATAAAATAATTTGAAATTCTAAAATCTTGTCTACATCATTCTCCCCCACTTGAGAAAACTCGTCCTTAAGGTTTCATCTTTCGAAACAATTTGATATGTCTACACTTGTCCACAACCACTTTGTATTTAAGATTAATTTTCTCAAATCTAAATTTTAAAGAATTGTCTTCCAAAGTTAAATGATCACCAAAATGATTCCATAATTCTTTAACAGTGATTATCTGTTGGTTTATTTCGATCCATAATCGGATGTAGAATAATTTTTTATGTGAATGGCCACGCAATTGTGTCCTCTTCTTCAAGGACTTGATTCACGTGATCTGTATCCTTCTTGGATGCATGATCCTTCATTAGTCTTTGTTTGTGGAAACTCAACATGTTGAGATCATCATCAATTGCCTCTTCTTCCACAGGAACTTCTGAGCACTGTCACAACATTTAGGCATGGTGTAGGAACAATCATAAGCTTTGATACCACCTGATGCAGTGGCAAACACAAAATAGATAAGGTAAGGTAACAATCTTGGAGACCGCCAATTCAAGAATGAATACCGGATGCAAGATCCTTTTGTAGACTTATTGAATCACGAAGAATATCGAGAATAAGGGCTAAATAGTGGTTGATTCTTAAAGAATACCCAAGGTTAGAAAGAAGAGTATAAGCTCGAATTTGTATTAATTCTCAAAATTATTTTTTCCCTAAGGCTTACAACCCCTATTTATAATAAGCCTAATTCTTCTAGAAGAAGAAACTAATAACATAGGAAACTAGTTAAATCTACACAATTTAAGAAACATAATAATTAATAAAATGCTAATACCAAAATCAATAAAATAAAAATGTAAAAATTCAAAAATCTCGTATATATCAGAATACAGTGTAAGTATGCCAAATTTGTGAGGATCAATGTAATTTTTTCAATCCTCAAGGGAGGTTAGTGTAATTTACCCAAATATTATTGGTTTCACTTTAGTTGGTACCATAGGGGTTGTAACTGTCACATTTTAAAATATAGGTTCACATGATTTATTGTGTGTCATAGTGCAGATCCCTATTTATTATGTGCAGGTGTTGATTTGAACATTCTTCTTGTTTGTGCAGCTTGCGTTTGCATTTGTTGTATATCCTTGTTTGGTTGAACAATACATGGGTCAGGCAGCTTTCCTGTCTAGAAATATCTCATCCATTCCTAAAAGCTTCTATGACTCAATACCTGGTTTTTGCATTTTCACTTGACTTGGAATTGTTTCATGCATTTTGTTCTTGAAACCAAATTTAGTCTTAATCTACTTTTAACTGTTGGTTGTCTTGCAGATGTTGTATTTTGGCCTGTCTTCATTATTGCCACTCTAGCAGCTATTGTTAGAAGTCAGGCTATCATCACTGCAACATTCTCCATTGTCAAGCAATGTCATGCCCTTGGGTGCTTTCCACGAGTCAAGGTTATGCACACCTCAAAACATATTCACGGGCAGTTATATATACCAGAAATAAACTAGATCCTCATGATCATTACGCTTGCTATAACTATTGGGTTCCACAATACAACTTTAATTGGAAATGCTTATGGTAAGTTGATTGATTTTGGGAATTGCATGATCTCATTCTCTCAAATCCTTGAGCATTGCATTGAGCTTGTGTGTTTGCCTGTACTGCTTATTTACAACTCCAAAACTTGCTTTCCAAGTGTTGTTTGGTGGATTGGAGAGGAGTGATTTATTTACCAACTATTGTTTTTATACTCCTATTTTAAACATATGAGATCTGTGCACTCACCTAAAATATAGGAAGTAAGCATGGATGTAGACACAAGCATGTGTCACAGATATGAATAAGGGCAGAACTATGATTATTTCATGGGGGCACATTGGAAGAAATCCATGTATATCCCACATATGTAGTATATGATATCTAAAATAAATAAATAAATAAATCTATGTAGTGGCTTACCATAGCATTTGAAAGGCTACACATACTAACATTTTGTACATTGCGCTCCAAAAATGACCACCTTTATTCATTCTACCAATTAAAAAAGTTGACCATCGGTTTTTTAAATATTTTTTTGATAACCCTTTTCAAGCTAGTTTTTTTATTTATTATTTTTTTATTTAAAAAAACAGCATCTCCAATGATGATAGTGAAAAAAACTTTCCATAATTAGCTTTTTTAAAAATTTATTTATTTTAGCTATTCACTTTTTCAATTCACACTCTGACAATACTCTCCACTTTAACTATCTATCATTAAAATATTTGTTCTTTCTTTTTAGATAAAATTGTAAATAGCTTGATCATTAATGACACATTGGGAATAATGTAATAAAAAATGAATAGCCTTGTAATAGTACCTCGCTAAAGAAAGCTTGCAACTGTAGCTTTCATCAAATTGTTGGGGCATTTGACAAGACTATTGGAGGTCTTTTTTGTTGTTTTGGCTTGCTATTTTGATTTGAAATGCAAGGCTCTAGGAGATGCTCTAATATGGTAGGTGTTGGAGAAAAAGGGCATGACCAAAAGGTATATTGATGTGATAAAAGACATGTATAATGGACTTGTGACTAAGATTAGAACACCTGTAAGAGAAACTAGTGAATTTTCAACTACTATAGGATTGCATCATGGGTCAATTGAAGTCCTTACCGCCTATTTTCTTTAGTCAATTAACTAAACACATTCATGATGATGTCCCATGGTGTATGGTGTTCTCAGATGATATTATTAAACCAAACCAAACCCAACCATATGAAGCCTTAAGTCCCATCAAATGGGGTCAGCTATATTAATCCTTATTCTCCACTTGACTCTATTAGAGGCCGCTTGATTAGTCAAAATAAGGAGATTCATATCTTTATTTACTACCCTAGCCCATGTTAATTTAGGTCTGCCTCTTCCTCTAATACTTCTATCTACCATCATTGTATTGCATCACTTCACTACTGCCTCTGCTGATCTCCGTTGTATATGACCAAACCATCTTAATCTATTCTCTCTCAACTTATCTTCTATCGGTGCTCCTCTTATCCATTCACGAATAGATTCATTTCTAACTCCGTCTTTTCTAGTTTTGCTATACATCCACCTTAGTATTCTCATCTCAATAACACTCATTTTATCTACATGTTATTTCTTAGTTGCCTAACACTCTGTCCTATACAACATCACTAGTCTAATAGCTGTTCTATAGAACTTTTTTTTTAGTCTAGTGGGTACTCGTTCGTTGCACAGTACCCCAAATGCATTCTTCCACTTGAGCCACCCTGCCTTAATTCTATATACCACATCAGCTCTAATCTCCCTAGCTGTTGTGATGATCGACAATACCAACAAAATTGAAAGAAATTTTTTTATAGAACAACTATAAGGCGAACAATGCTTTACAGGACAAAATGATGGGCAACTAAGAAACAATGTGTTCACAAGTTGGTTATGTACAACAAAGACTTATAAATGCACTGATTAGGAATAGTGATATGATTACTATAAATGGAAATGTTAGGGCTTACATAAGATGCAACTGTAAAAAAATAATGAATTTATTTAATTTAACTAAGCATATAATCCTTAACAGAGTAGAATGAAGAAAGTGATTCATGTAGTTGACCCCACTTGAGTGGGACTCGAGGCTTAGGTTGGTTTGATTTGGAGATCATCATTTATCCAAAATATGAAATTTGATTAATTTTTAATTGTTGTTGTTTTGTAATTATAGTAGTGAAATCATAAGTATTTCATAAAGGAAGAGGTTCATTCTTTATTAATTATTTGTATTCGTAATTCTACTTGAAATGATTGTAATTTAATTTGATTAGATGACCTCAATATGTGTTTATGATGAACATTAGTTCTAGTTATAATTAATGTTGAACAATTTAATATGGAACGATGGGATGGTTTCTTTTTCTTTCTCACTTTTATTTTACATACATGATAATATATATGATAAATATTAGTCTAAATTTAGTTGTAATTGAATGATTATATAATTAAATTTACTTGAAATAATTATGTTTAGTGAAATTTATATGAGATTATGTTGTAATTGATTGTATGATGCAATTCATTTGAAATCACATACATACTTGATCTGTCAAGGAAGGAACGAGGAGGGAGGCGAGAAATTAAGGACACTGCTTGACACCCCCAAAATGATATCCTAGTTCCACTTAGATATGAAGACCTAAATGACTGCCCATTGATCCCACTTCAAAGGAAAAACAAACAAATAAAAAAAATCCATAAAAAAGATAAAGAAACAAATAAATATATAAATAAAGAGTAGGAAGTGATAGAGCTAGATGAACAAACTTATGAGTTGCACAAAAAGACAGATATTTCTAGATTTTAATTTTGCTCTTCCACAAAAGAAGCATAAAAATAATAAGTAAAAGAGAAATTTGGAGACGCTGGTAAACACTTCTACATGCGGGCACATGGTTGCACAATGCATGCAGATAATAACAAGTTGCACTCTAGATTTTGATTTTTGTTAGATCACAAGCATAGATTATACCTGTAAGTCAATCAGTTATTAGGTAGAATGTACAAACACTTCTGCGGAGGAAACGTGTCATGTCTAACTTATGTCAGATACTAACACTCTTTGGACACTCTTAAAAGCGTGTTCAACACTTCTTCAATGCGTTTCGATTAAAATTTCAAATCCATAATATCAGATACTTTACAGACACTTCTTGAACCCTCCAAACACATCCTGTATAATGAATCTCTTCACAATAATAATGTTTTGCATTCTTGATAACACAATTTATGCACTCTAAATATGTTTTTAAATATTTATGAGATGAATAAATCATTTGTATTACAAACTTTTTATATTTGTTTTGCATGCTATAGAATGTAATTCCCATGGAGTGGTATTTTGATGTTTAAGTTATGAAATATATAGCTTGTTAATGGAATTAGTGTTATGTTACATATTTTTCATTAACTTTGAATAAATAATTCACATATGTAACGTAACAAATTTGTAAAAATATAAAATTTTAAGGTATCCATTGATGGAGCTCGAAGCTGTTTACATCTGCCATTTTAAAAACAATAGTAGGAAGCAGGAGAAATGCTTTGTTGTCCTCTCTCTCAGTTTCTTTTTGAGGGTAGCTTACTTTCTTGGTTATGTTTGTTTTGAAGGAATTACCCTTATTATCTGGTTTTTGGTTCCTCGGCCTCGCTTGCATGATAGGTATGTTTATCACAATGTGTCTCATGGAACTTGTTTTATTCTTCGTCTGGCAGAGAAGCATTCTACTAGCCGCAACATTTCTTCTCTTTTTTGGGTTTATTGAGGACGCCTACCTGTCATCTGCACTCATGAAAGTTCTTCAGGGTGGTTGGCTTTCTCTTGTTCTCTCTTTCATCTTTATGGTCATCATGTATGTTTGGCACTATGGTACTCGTAAAAAGTATAACTTTGATCTTCACAACAAAGTTCCATTGCGTTGGCTACTTGGCCTGGGCCTCAACCTTGGTATTGTCCGGGTGCCAGGAATAGGACTTGTGCACTTAGAATTGGCGACAGGAGTGCCTGGAATCTTCTCTCACTTTGTAACAAATCTCCCAACATTTCACACTCTGTTAGTTTTTGTTTGTGTAAAATCTGTTCTAGTACCCCATGTCTCCTCGGAGGAACGATTCCTTGTTGGCCGTATTTGCCCAAGACCCTACCGGATGTACCGGTGCATTATGAGGTATGGGTATAAAGACATTCAACGAGATGATGGAGACTTTGAGAACTAACTCATCCAAAGTGTAGCAGAGTTCATCCAGATAGAGGCAGTAGAACCAACATTACCAAGCTCTGACAGAGACAGTGCATCATTTGATGGGAGGATAGCTGTCATAAGCACCCGAACCATTCAATCAAGCTTATGCTTGATAGTATCTGAGCAAGAGGATTGTGGTGCATTCAACTCTATCCAAAGTAGCAAGTCTTTAACCCTTCATAGTTTGCGGTCTTCTTATGATGATGAAAATCCTTAGATGAAGAGGCGCCAAGTGAGGTTTCAATTGCCACTAAACCCTGTGATGGACCCTTTGGTTAGAGAAGAGCTCTTGGACTTGATCCAGGCAAAGGAAGCAGGGGTTGCGTACATAATAGGCCATTCTTATGTTAAGGCGAGGAGATCTTCGTCATTTTTGAACAAGCTTGTTATTGACTTTGGATATTCATTTCTCCGAAAGAACTACAGTGGCCCTGGCGCTTAACATTCCTCACATTAGCTTTATAGAAGTTGGCATGACATATTATGTTTAGTGATATCCAATCTTCGATGGGAACTATTCTCCACCAATCTTCCCCTATATTTCTGAAGTACGAGATGTAAGAGGTTTTTTCGTTGCTTGGTCTGTGCATATTGATAATTTGATGTTATGACATAGTTTTTGAGAGTTACTTGGGCTTTCAAACTGAAAACAGCTGCGGAGAAATGGGGTGGATTTCAAGTTGCATTTTTGTAGTGAAATTAAACTTCAGCTTGTCTATAATTATGCTGATACAATTTAAGAGGTCATTAGGTTCTTTTAAATGTCGTTCAATGTTGCTGCATTCATAGCTCTCCCTCTCAGATAGTGGTGCTACTTGACCATGCCAAACGGAAAATGGAGGATTATGGATACCCATTGTTGAACCCTTTTTATTTTATTTTATTTTATTTTATTTTCTTTATTTTTTTTGGTAAAAAGAAGATACCCACAGTCAACTGTTGTCTTGTATGTTGCTAATTAGATGAGAAGAAACCCATAAATTTGATGAGAGACTGCAAATTAAGCAGCTTTTGATTTGGTCCGTTAGGGTGAAAAGTTCCTAAATTACTGGAAATTTTGCACGAGGCCACGAGCTTGCAAGATCTGAATATGAAAGGGGTTTGATCTTAGTAGGATGGGTCAAGACGTTTATCATCAGTGCCTTAAATTGTATATATGAAATTTCAAGGATATTATTTTTGTTTTTGTTGCAACACTTGGACTCATATTGCCCATTTGGTTTACAAAAAACCAAAAAAAAAAAAAAAAAAAAACTGCATCAGCCCAAAATTGCACCAATCCAAACCAACTCGTGTGGTTTGAGAAGGTGAGGGGTTGAGTTTGGTAGGTTAGATTATAAGAATTGGTTGCTTGGCTTGCAGTTTAAAATTTATCAATCCTATATGCAAAAGTATGTTGTACTTAATCATTTACAATCTCTTCCTAACCCTATAACAAACATTGATTTCCCTAACATAAAAGTTAAGGTAAAACAAATATACTCTTTGTGGTTTGTTTAGAATATGAATTACTTTATATAGTTTGAAAAATTACAAATATCTCTTTGTCATAATTTTTTATTTAACAAAATTAACTAAAAAAATAAAATTTCTAATTGTTTTCTTGTATAATAATAAAATTATCTTAATTATTAATTGAAATATATTTATGATATCATTAAAAATTGTTAACTGACTTGATAATTTATTAATAAAAGGGTTATTTGTTATGAAATTAGAAATTTCAAGGGGCAAAATATAATTTTTAAAACCATAGGGCCAATTCGTATTTTAAAGAAATTTTAGAAAATGTATTTAAAATTTACCCTAAAAAGTATTTTTTTTAATTCCAAAATTTCTTAAGCAAAAAGGAGAAAGGAAATAAAAAAACATGAGAAACCTATTTATCGTATTTTAGGAAATGACTTGTTGAAAATTGGCTCATGATTTATTGTCATGGGTACTTTATGATTTTGTGTTTGCAAGAGAGATGTGCTTCTAGAGGCTTTGGGAAAGTTGGAATTGAAGAGCAATCATCTTGGAGTGGGTTTACTATGCTTTCAGTAAATATGCTCTTTCCCCTTGGCTACCCAATGTTATGTAATGTAGTTGGACTCTCATGTCGATTTCAATGAATATCCTTTTTACGGAAATAAAATTTTTCATGTTAGGCAAGAAGATAATAAGTTACAAATTTTTCTCAGTAGGACATATATTTTTAGAAAGAAAAAAAATGAGTTGATTTTTGAAAGGGATGTATGAGTAATCTCTATACTAAAGGCAAACTTCGAATTTCCTTTTTTCTTTTTGATATCTGCAAAATGATTTTTAATTTGGAGTATATGTTAAAATTTAATCTAAGCTGTTAATTCACATCTAAAACGCTAGATGAAAAATGACATATAGCGTCGTTTTAGATACACCATAACACCGGAAAAAGTGTTACTAAAAGATATTACAACGTTTTTCAAAACGTTGAAGGGCTGTTGTTGTCTTATCCTTTTAACACTTTTAAACGTTGCTAATGTTGAATGTGACGTTTTAGAAACGTCACTAAATGTTTGACAAAGGGTAACAAAATGACATTTTTGACTATAAGGTGGTGAGAAACGAAAGCTGGGGAGGGCTTTAAAGCGGCTTGAAACTTTCTTTGCTTGGAACAGCTGCTTCACAGATTAATACATTTTCTTCTTTCGTAATTGTATTAACACTACAAGAAAATTAACCTTTGACAGCGTTGTGTTAACAGCATGCATCAAATGCATGTCATAATTAGTGTATTTTATGACATATTTTTTGTAAGCCGTTAATGCTTTGTCAATAATGACATATATATTATGTAAGCCGTTGATTGTATGTTTATCACATGCAAAAATATGCCGTGAAAAATGTACACTTTTACTATTTGCAAAGTTTGTCATAAAATATTTGTACTTAAGATGACATACACTTCATATCGTAAAATATCATAACTTTACACGGCATGCATTAAAAATTGAAACTAATTATTTCCACTTCCAAAAAAGTCATAATTTCATAAATTAATAAGTGATTTTTATTATTTTTTATTTTTTTCATCAAATTATATTTTAATTATAAATTTATAAAAAAAAAACCATTTATGGAACTTGTACTTAAATATTTATAAATTTATAGTAAATATTACAAATTTTTATTTTTTTCAATAAACTAGATATTCTACTTATAAATTATATTTTCTTTTCAATACCAAAACAATTTATAAACTTCTAATTAAATAATCTTTTTTACTTAAAATTTCACCAAATAAATAGACTCGAAAATAATTTATTTACCTATATTATTATTAAAAGTGAACATCTCATCTTTCACTTAATTTATTAAAGGATTGTTTGAAAAGTTCTAAATACGTGCGCTTTTTGACTTTTTATGAAATATGAGTTGAGTTTAAAGTGATGTGGTAGATAGGTGATATAACTTAAATAAGATGCTATGACTTAAATAGGATAGTGATTTTTTGACTTTTTTAGGCCAAGTTTGGTATCCTCAAAAAAATTCAAAAATTCAAAAAGTCAAAAAGTCACTATCCTATTTAAGTCACATCATCTTATTTAAGTCACATCACCTCTCTAACACATCACTTCAAACCCAACCCAAATCCAACCCATATTTCATAAAAAGTCAAAAAGTGCACTTATTTAGTTTTCCCAAACTTAACCTTAATATATGCCAAACAAGGCCTAAAAATCTTGGAGAAATTACTCATAAATCCCATTTTGATAAATGTTGCTCTAGTTAGTCCTGAATGTTTTTTGTTAAACCATTTAGTCCTAAAAAACATCACCAACATCACTAAAAAATATTATAAAAAATCAACATCATAAAAACATCAACATCATCAACTACATCGTAAAATATCATCAAAACAACACCCTAAAACATCACAACATCATAAAAAAAAAACAACATCCTTTACAAGAGGAGATTTTGAGCAATCGTTCGATGAGTTTTCGATCGATGAGACTGTCATCGACAGCAAGAACATGAACATCATCATCATCATTGAAGACTTCCTCGATCATCTCCGATCTCCTCCGCCTCGAAAACACACCATTTCTGGCCATATCTCGGATCAAAATCTGCCTTTTTACCCCCCAGAAATTATTGGCTGCAAATAAAGGAAGAGAAACAAAGACCCTTTCTGTATTGGGTGGTCAATTGGTTTTATATACACATATTATATATGATTATGGGTCTATGTCAAACATGTCTCTGTTTCTCTCTCTCTATCTCTATAAGAATCAACCTTTGAAAATCTCTCTTTCTAAGAAATCTGTATTATTTTTTTTTTATATTTTAAAGCAATAAGCTGAGATTCTGAAATCGACTTTGGTGCGATCTCCATATCCTCACCGGTCTGTCTCTCTCTCTCTCGCTCTCTCTCTCTCTCTCTGTATCGGCTTGACTTATTAAACTTGCATTTACTATAAAAAATTAGAATAATAATAGGGGAAAGCACCAATAAATCTCAAAAGTATTTCAACCACTGTTGATGATGAATGCTGATCGCTGGCCCTGATGTTGATGATGAATGTCGATCGCCACTACTGAAATCCTAATTTTGAAATCCTAATTTTCTCTCTCATCTTGATTTTGAAACCCTTTCTTTTTCTCTCTCAACCCAAATCCCAATTCTACGCTACCAACAGATCCAAATCCAATAGGCTTCGGCGTTGTGGTGGCGTTGATTGAAGCCCATAAACTGAGGATCTCGTTGGTAATGTGGATGTATATATATATATATATAATGAATTTGATGAATGACTGATGTTTGATGAATAATCCTAATGTTTAATAGTTGTGTTTGATATTTGATGAATTTGATGAATAATGATTGATGTTTGATGAATAATACTAATGTTTAATGGTTGTGTTTGATATTTGATGAATAATGTTTGATGTATGATGAATAATCCTAATGTTTAATGGTTGATGTTTGATCAATAATCTCGACGTTGATAATGTTTGATGGTGGATGTATAATTCGAACGTTGATAATATGTTTTGATGTTTGACGAATAAGGTTTGATGTTTGATGACGTTTGATAATGTTTGATGTTGGATGTATAATTCTAACGTTGATAATGTTTTCACCGAAATTATACGAATAATCCTGACGTTGGTAATGTTTGATGTTTGATAAATAATTCTGACGTTGCTAATGTTTGATGTTTGATGAATAATGTTTGACATAAAAAGGCCTATAGTAAGCTTTTAGTGAAATAGGACCTATTAGTCCAACAAAAAACATTCGGGACTAAATGATTTAACATTTCTAAATTTGAGATTTATTGGTGCTTTCCCCAAAAATCTTTACCAAACATAAAAAGTATATTATAAATTCCAAATAAAAATTTATATTTTAATCACAGCAATGCGGGCTCACAACCCTAGTTTATTATTATTCTTGCAGTCACATTCTTTATTCTCTCCACTTTCTCTATGTTGTCTCTCCCAATTCTCTCTTGTTCATCGTGTCTCTCTGCCATCACCATCTCGCACAGGTATTGTTTATTTTCCCCGAACTGTTTATCCTCTCTCTCTATCTCCTTTGTCCCCAATTTATTAGGGTTTATTTTCGTACGTAACTTCTCAATTGTTCAGTGGAAGAATAATCGATTGGGCAAAGTCACCGTCTCTCTGTGTCTCGCCATTGAATCAATATTGTCTTCGTCTGTGTCTGCATTGCCATCACCATCACCATCTCTTTCAAGTATTTCCTCTCTCTCTCTCTCTGTTCCTCTCCCTCTTCCTTCAATTCGCCATTGGAATGATTGTAGCACCATTTGAATTATCTAATTTTGATTCTAGATTTGTAATTTGAACCAATTCGAAAATGGACTCTATGTTGAAGGTAGCAAGCATCGATTTGGATCATATAGATTGATTTTGTTTGTCTCATATGTTGGAATTCCTTTTTTGTTCGAAAGTTTTTATGTGTTTCTATTCATTTAACTTATCCAGTTTTCATCTATTTGTTCATTTTTAAAATAGTTTTTAGCTCCTTGGATCCAATTTGTGTATTTTGCACACCAGATGTTTGTTATTATATCAATTTGAATTAGAGTTGGAACATGTCTATTGATGGCTATTGATGATTGCTTGGGTGTTTTTTTCATTCGTTTCCTAATCTTGTATCGATGATTGGGGCTGTTAGGCTTTTGTGTCTATGAGTTTTAAGTAAAAAATTCTATATATAATTCTACAAAAATTGTAACATTTTGCATGAAATATATATGAAAAATGTTTGGAACCCTCACAAAAGAGGACCCTCATGACCCCACGAGCCCCACTGATGTATTGGCTATTGATGTGTTTGAATTTTTTTTTTGAGTTGTGTCTGATAGTGATATGAATGGTTTAGATCATTTTGGGGGTTCTGAGGGTTGTGTTTTGTGGGGGTCTCTATCATTACTGAATATCTATATATATATATATATTCTCTCTCTCTCTCTCTCTCTCTCTTCGTTTGAAAATGGAAAAAATTAGGTGTTTGGAAGAGTATAATGGAATTAGAATGCAAGGAATTCAATGTCAAGGATATTGTAAGGATTAATAATCTGTTTTAATGGTGGGAAATGAGCATAGATTGAATTGGGAATTGGTCACTAAACTTAAATATCCAAGGCTATATACGATCTGAAATGTGAATGATGAGTTTAAGTTTTAAGCTTTAGGGTTTAAGATTTTAAGGTTTAGAGTTGGGGGTTTAGGGGTTTAGAGGTTGGGATTTAGGGTTAAGGGTTTGGGATTTAGGGTTTATTAGGGTTTATGTGTTAGGGTTTTGGGTTTAGGGGGTTTGGGGTTAGGGTTTGGGATTTAGGGTTTGGGGTTTGGGGTTTAGGGTTTATAGCTTAGGATTTAGGTTTAGGGTTTTGGGTGTTGGTGTTTATGGGTTTGGGGTTTAGGGTTTATAGTTTAGGATTTAGGTTTAGGGTTTGAGGTTTAGGGATTTTAGGGGTTTTGGAGTTTAGGGTTTTGGGTTTTCGGGTTTAGGGTTTAGGGTTGGTTAGGGTTTAGGGCTAGGTGTTTTAGGGTTCGGGGCTTTAGGGGTTTGGGGTTTTGGATTTGGTGTTTGGGTTGAGGTTTGGGGGTTGGGGGTTTAGGATTTGGGGTTTTGGGGATTAGGATTTGGGATTAAGGTTTTGGGTTTGGGGGTTTAGGATTAGTGTTTGGGGTGCGGTGGGGGGTTTGGGGTTTAGTGTTTATGATTTATGGTTTTGGGGTTTGAGTTTTGGGTTTTGGAATTTTGGGTTTCGGGTTTAAGAGCATCTCTAAGGGAAGAGGTATATTGGTCCTGTTAGCTATTTTAGCTAATATTACCGTAAAAGACTCACTTCAATGGTCTGGCTAAATGGCTTCCTATTTTCCCTCGTGCCTTTTCCGCTGGCTTCAATTGGAGAGTGATTGAAGGCTCTTCAAACTCATCTCTCCCGTGAAATTCGATCTGCTTCTTCTCCAAACACGTCTCTCCCGCGAAAGATCGATCTTCTGCTTCTCCAAACACGTCTCTCCCGCGAAATCGATCCACTCCTTCTCCAAACTCGTCTCCCCCGTGAAATCGATCTACTCCTTCAGTGCGAAATCGATCTTCTCCTTCAGCGTTGTCTGCAACTCCCTCCATCTGACCTCTTCCTCAAGGTATGGATCATTCTATCTCTCTGTCTTTCCCTTCTATGCAAGGTAAATATTGGTTACTGTTTTTGTATTGAACATGGGAGACATTTGAAAAGGACTTGGAAGTTTGAATGTAAACTACAGAGTTCTGTTTTGAATAAAATTTGGCAGTTCCTATAACTGGGAAGCTATATGTCGGTCTGTATATGAATCCAAAGACTTCATATCAATCATTCAGACAGTTGTCAATTTATGAATTTTGAAAATTACAAAAAATAAAAATAAAATAGCAATCCTTTTTTTTTTTTTTTTTTACATTTAAGAGATTGCAGCAAATACTGCATAAATCACACAAGGTATTACATACTTCAGAAAAAAATAAACTATAATTGGACTTGTTTTCAATGTTGAAGAACACAAAAAATAAATGGAAACATTTAAAACCTTCCTTAATAAGTTGAAACAGCAGTATTTTACTTACTGGGTAAGAAAAACAAAGAACAATTGAAACAGTAGAGATTTGAACAACTTAGCTTTGATAGAAAAACACAAATTTAATTATCATTTCGAGGGAAAAGGTATCCTAAATACCAGCTAGTAAAATACACAACAATTTATCACTTAAATTGGATACACCAATCAAAAGGCAATCCAACTGATAATAGCAATGCATAAACCAATATAACACTATATATGTAAATTTATGGAATAAACAAGAAGCAAACCTTCCCAACACATATGGAACAAACTTCACTGATGTAAGTCCATATAAATAATTTCCAAGAGAGAAAGGAAGCAAAGGGCTCAAATGGAGAAGCGTAACAACTTTAAAACCATTTTCTCCAATTGCCTTGTCAATCGCAAGAAATTTATTGTTTCCTTCCACCAATTTAAGAATACGATCACGGGCAAAATATCTGGCAATTAGAAAGGCAGCACTTGCAGCCACCTGAAAGGGTAAGAAGATACAAGTACAAGTGCACCCTATTTCCTTAAAATTTGTTCTTTCATACTGGCAAAACTTCCAACTTACCGTTCCACTAATAGAGACAATGATAGTGCCAATAATAGAACCAAATAGCAGACCAGCTGACATGGTTAACGAGATAGCTGGTATTGCAAGGATCCAGGACAACATATTAGTCAAAGTGTCAGTAAAGTTGCATTAAAAAAAAAAAAAAAAATTGTACATGAATTATAATGGAACTCTGCACATGTTGGATATTGTTTATGATCAAAGGGACTATTTATAGAAATTTAAGATAATTCTCACGTTCATATGTAGATCTGCTGAGAATTTGTGACTTGAAATAAAATAATAAATGAAATTCATTCAAATGTTTTTAGCTTGTGATATGAGAAACAAAGACACATAGCATTTACTATTTTTAACATGAACCTCCCAAAGCATGACATGATGGATGTTAGTGACAGATTAATGAAGCCTTGTAAACATATTATGCTTTAGAGAGAGGGCAAGTTCTTACTTCTAAGCCAGCAATTTGATGGGTTTTGGGAAAGATCAAATTGGGTTTGTTTTCCTTTTATCTGGTTCTTTGATTTGCAGGTTATGTTTATGTGTTTTATTTGGGTTTTGAGAAAAATTTCTGTGAAATTTTGATGTGGTGTTACCCTATTTCCTGAATATAGGTGATGTTTAGTTTATGAATTTTACTTTCAATGATCAACAATAAGGAGATAAAATTAGTTTATGAATTTATCACCATCACATGTAAGCTTTTTGAAGCTTGCATGCATAATATACTCAAAGATCCCAATTATTTTCCTTTAAGACGCCTACCACCCTTTTTTTTCTCTTTTGAATTTCCTGTTATTCTACTTTTTCCATATGTACTACATGAGAGCACCCCAGGCCAATATTCCTACTACTTTGGTTGTTATTGCCCTTTAAAATGATTTGTATCCCAAACAATTTGAGCATAACAACTCAAACTGTTTCTATTCAACAGCAGAGTTTATTATCTT